>BMAU01007010.1:0-128952 GCA_019973935.1 Trichonephila clavipes | reverse complement strand
CGTAAAGCATGGATAAACCCACTTCTAAGTTATATATTTCGAAAATTCTAGTTGAGCCTCTGTACAGAGGTCTGAGCTATAGATAGGCAAAATATTATTATAATAGAAGCATTTTTAACAAAAGGAGAATATTTTGAAAATGGTCATTCTATATTCATTTTTTGTCAAAATATTGTACTTGAATAATTTTTTATTGTAATACTATAATTAAAACAATTTTATATACATTTTCTAATCTAAGTGACACTAAATATCATAAATATTATCCATTTATACGCTTTTGCAAATCGCGGTTCCGAACGTAGTCGGATACCAACCGCGACTCAAACTACGTAAATTTTAACTAAACCAGCAATGGGTTTTGCTCCATTTGTGACTGCTATTAATATCCCGGCTGTGAGAGATCACAAAAGGGAAAAAATTACTGTGAAACTGGTAATTTTCGGTCACAATATGATGGAGGGTATCAACAGAGATGTTTTTAAAATGAAGATTGAGTTCTGTGTGTGTGTGCAAACAAGAAAATTCTCAATGAGTGTTATACATAGAACAAAACAAGTATTGTACCAATTTGGAATCTTAAACTAAATGGGCCAACTTTTAAGAAACTTGCTTATGGTTTTGGGCAAAATCCTAGCTGGGCACACTGCTGTTTTTGGCACCATTGTTTTCGCCAAATGGCGACAAAAACCCGTGTTTCAAAAAATGACATCATGGACGAAAGCGAAGAAAAATCGTGGGATTGACGATATTAGTAGGTTTCAAAAAATTTGCCGCCAAGCAGTGTATCCAGCTAGGATCCTACTACTGTATTTTGTATAATAGTTTTCTTTTTATTGAGAATCAAAGTTAGATGACATATTTTTCTCATAACTCGATCTAAACCAACAAATGCTTACTCCGACTTGTGACCGCGATTCAAAGTACTGCTATGCAAGATGACGTTAAGAGATCTCAGGGGTGTTAATTTTGACTCGAGGGGTGAAAATAAAAACAATTTTCAAACAGGTATAATTCTTTTAAATTTAAATTAAATAATTCGAATCTTTTACACATTATTTGCAAGGGATTATGACTTCAAAAAAGTACAAAATGTTTGAAATATAATCATAATTTAAAACAATTATAAGCATATGAAAATTATGTAATAAATATTAAGTAATTTTTGAGTTGCGCATCTATTTTCTAAAATAGTAGCCTCTTATGTATATAACTTTATATAGTATTATAAAATATATCATACTCTTTAAACCCTACATCGTTTAAGAATTATATATCTTTTGTATTTCAAAATATTTGAAAAATAATAAAAAACATTTTTTTTAAATTTGAAAATGTATTTTTTTTTATTTTTTTAATATAATTTCTTATTCTATTTATATAAAAATACTACATTGTAATAAGGATACATTTAACTTTATAAATCAACTTATACCTAGTAATTAAACCTACTATTTTAGAAAATAGCATGCGCAACGTAAAACTTAATTAATATTTCTTTTTAAAAATAATTCTTATTTTCGAATCTTTATAACTTTTTAAATTATGATTATAATTTAAACATTTTACACTTTTCGGAAGCTTCATTTGTCTATAAATAATGTGTAAGAGATTTGAATAATTTAATTTAAATTTAAAAGAATTATACCTGTTTGAAAAATGTTAATATTTTCAGCCCTCTAAAGAAATTTAACACCGCTTGGTAAAATATCTTCGTAAAATTGTGAAATTTGTGGTCACAGTAGCTAATGATGTGATGGCCGGTGTCAATTTTCAACACTCTGAAAAATCTACTTCTTCTCACTTAACCAAGTGCTAGGGAATTTTTTATTATTATTTAAAAAAAAAAAAAAAAAAAAACTAATATGACTCCATCTTTCACCTGGTACTCACTTATTCTTAAGTTTCGGGCCACTGTATGTTATGAACAGAATTGCTTTCCTGCGTTCATAAATACACATAAAAACAAATGATATAAAAAAATTAAGTCAATTCCTACCGAGATCAAAAAAGAAAAATTTTACTTTAGCTACTTTTTATTAAATAGTTACAATTAATATAAATATGTATATATGACAGAAACACAACATTAAGTGGTGTAGTTAATTTTTAATCCTTTTCATCAAAGTATCGTATTGTCATCCAAAACAATCGTGTGTATAAAATTTCAGTTCAACTGAATGCTTTAAAAAGTGAGAAAAGAACCATTTCAAGTTTTGACACAAGTAGCCAAAAGGGCTGCTAAGTCGCCAAAAATGGTGCCAACGTGGCTGTATTTGTGATTCTTTAAATAATGAGTTTTAGTCAATTAATTTTTATTAATTATAGTTAAATTATTGTATTGTCATCCAAAAAAATCGTGTATATAAAATTTCAGCTCAATTGAGTGCTTTAAAATGTATTTTATTAATGATTGAAAATCCCACCAAGATGAATAAATAAATACAGAGTGTGTTAATAGTAGGAATTGAATAAGGAGACAGAGATGGTGTTATATTTAGATTACACTACTTGACATTATAATTTCTCAATTACTTCAATATAAGTCATTCAAATAGAAAATCATTTATTACTTTTCAGACATAAGTAATATTATTTGTGTTATACCAAACACAGAACAAGAATTTGTACGAGGTTTCACAAAATTTTATAATTAAAACATGCCCTGAATGAAACAAAAATGTACTGTAGTATACATTTAGATCCTAGGAATAACTCTCAGATCTTCAACTTTGTCGGCATAAGGAATATGGAAGTTCTGGATTAGTGAACTCGTGAATAGAAATACTTCCATCTGCCCCAATGCTTCTCCAACACAGGATCTCTTTCCTAATCAAGACAGTAAAATTAGAACTATAGACATGCAATAAAAACCATAAATTTGTTATTGATATGTGATAAAAAACACAACAAAAATAATACTAATAATATATACTCACGTATAAAAACAATAAAAATTAATGTGCTAATAATCATAATCATGTTAAGAAAAATCTCTGATTTATACACCAATATCAAATACTTGACACTTAATTTTCAAGACACTTGGATTTTCATAAAAATATTGGCAAATAATTATTTCATTGATTGAAACTGCTTAAGTGAATATTTATATTACTCTGAGGTTTCTTCAAATATACTGTAAATAACATTGCGTGATTCCGTGGGAATTTCAATGATGAATCACCATTGATTGACTCACAAACACATTGGACTACTCACACACAAATTTACTCTTTTTACACGTTTTAGGTAAGTAATGAATCTCTGTGAGTTGTTAGATACTTTTAGAGAAAAGGGGGAAAAAATGGGCCAGGATGACATCCAACACATCTGCCATCGGCAGTTGCAAAACCTTCACACTTAGCTCGCTGGCGGAGCTCATCAACCTCTTTTTCCGAGGGGCAATCACTGAATAAACCAAACTATCTTTACAGCTCGCTTGCGGAGCTTACTAACCTGTCTCTTCGAGAGACCGTCACAGTGCCCTACTGTGGCACTCGCGCAGGCGCAGGGCCTGGGATCTCTCTCAGTCCTTGTTGCCACCTAGACTTTTAGAATGTGTATTGAGTTCGTTACAATTGCTTCAATGGATGTTGAATTCGATGACAAATATTTTTTATAAAAGTTACTTAGTTGAATATTTCAAATCTTACAACATTTTTGTATAACTAGATAAAATTCCTTAGCTAAAATTATACAAATTTAAAATTTTTAAACGATCATTTGACATTATACTTTCTTTAAAGGATGCAATCTGTGTAAGTGGAAATTATACATTGTTCAAAATTTGTAATGTACCAGTAAATGAGATACCTTATCGTAAATTATATGATTCCCAACCACGATGAAACCTTTGTGACTTCGTATTTATAATTTATTTATTGTGTCATTTAGATTATTTTATTCTATACTAATAAATCCGCATTCAACAACGGAAATTAGTTTTTCCAAGAAAAAAATTAAGAAACTAATTCGAATTGTATCTTTCTCATTCTTGTAAATAATATTCTGCTCAGAAGCAACCGAAAGTAGATATATTATCATTTAAGTTTATGCGGTAGGTAAGAGATAGTGTTGCATTTCATATTTTGTTTATTAACTATGTTGATTTAGGATTTGAATAAATTAATTTATTTGATTAATATTATTTAAGTTTCAATAGAAACTTGAATTTTACGAGAGTATCACAAGGATTCAGATTTGCATAACAACCCATGGTCAGAAACGTCGTCTACGGCGCTTGATGGCGTTGTTTACAAGAGCATTGAAGAAAACAGACCGGTATCACCGCAGTCATTTGAGCTGCCATCATCCGCAGAGGAGAATAGAATGTCTTACTAACACCAAGCTGGCAGATATGTACCTAATTTATGGATTGCCATAAGGAAATGCATGGGCAGCACAAAGATAGATTGTGTCATAAAAAGTACCCACAGAGAGATTCCCAAGACCACCGGATGTTTACAAATCTGCATCACAAATTGTGTGATTGGGAATCCTTATGAGTTAACAGGCACAGTGAAGTCCGAACAAGAGTAACTCGAATTCCCCGCATGATCCAGCTTTGACCAATAAATATTTCAAATGATCTCGTGTTTCTTCGCTTCCTGTACCTGTCGTACTACTTCCCCATGAGATTTTTGACCATTGGTCAGCGTTTGTCAAACTATGGGTCATGTCCCCTTAGGGGGCGTGATGGTTCTGCAAGGAGGGCGCGAGCATATTGAAGAGTCGAAAACAAAAGATAATTTTTTTTAAAAAAACTATAAATTTACTGAAAGTAAACAAATAAAATATATTCTGACATAAAAAAAGTGTAAAATACACATATATACGGATATAATACACATATAAATGAATCAGTACCGAATAATGTATTTTATAATTAATTTAACAATACTATGTTAAGAACCAGTTTAATAATTACAAGTGACCCCATGGGTTTTTCATAAATAAAAGTGTTTCAAAAATTAACACTTATCTTGGTAATTTGCACGGTTTGTAATGAATCCCTCAACTGCCGAGTAAAAGTTACGCGATTCGCTCCCCAGTGTCACCGTTTTCCACGTAGGTCCGGGATGTATTCGGGAGGATTAAAAGGAACAAATAAGTAAAGGTTTCTCTGAAATAAGTAAATTCTTCGCAAACACTGTCATGCCAAGGTTCTTTTATTGCATTTCAAAGCCTTTGGAATAATTAAATAAGTAGTAGTGCATGGAGAAGATCGTACTTCGAAAGACGTATATATACGTAAGGGGCAATTAACGCTTTGGCTGAGTGAAACGTTCATGTACGCCGGTGGCACTTAACAGGTTAAAGTCATATTGTAGCTTTAGCGACAAACTAGGATATTGCTGAATTCAATACATTATTATTGTATGGATGGGGCGCAATGAAAAACACGATTGAATGTTGGGTCGCAAATATTGAAAGTTTGAGAAGCACTGCCATAGGTTGCTAAGCATATCTGAATGCTTGTGTGATGTCCTCTATTTTCCCTTAAAGTTTATCCCAATAATTCTGGGACACCTTGTATATTCTAAAATTATATATATTGCCCTACTTTAAATTCAACTAACAAGAATGTCATATCTTATTTCTTCTGTAATAGAGAATCTGGCATCCTAATCCGAAATTCTGAAAACTCTTTGGTAACTTATGTGCAAGTGTGTTTTATTTTCTTTTAGTTTTACCACATTATAGTTCTATTTTTGTGCTGTATAAACTACATTTGTCACCGACACCGTAAAGCATTTTGTCATAAAAGTATAGTGTATTCCAATATGAATGTAATAAGAAAAAAAAACGATCTAATAATTTAAATCTAAATCATATTCGTACTGGTGACTGCATACCTTGAAAAAAAACTCGTTTTTCTTCTACATAAGGCATTTTTTTTTAATTTCAAATCTTATAGTTTTAACACTTTTCTTTCCAAAACAGTTTTTCTCTTTCCTTTACGCGAAATAGAAATAAAGTATAGTGATTTTAAAAAACGTCACTCTATGCAAAAGAACAGTAAGATAAAACTTTAAATGAGTTTTTCTCAAAATTATGTTTTCGAAAGAAACTCATTACCAGATACATGATATTTTAAGAACCAAACCAGATAACGTATTGATTTTTGAATTATTAATTATACAATTTTTCATAAAGGGATTATTCTTGACTACGTTCGGAACCGTGATTTTAAAAAATAAATGGATATAATGATTTAGTGTCACTCAGATAAGAATACATGCATAAAACTAAATATAAGTACTTTTGAAAAAAAAATTGAAATACAATATTTTGGTAAAAATTTAGTGTTTTTTTTCAAAATGTTCTCCTTTTGTGAAAATGAATATAGAATACATGCATAAAATTATAATTTTTGAAATATATAACTTAGAAGACATTTTTTACAACAAAAAATTGTTTTATTTCAATTGGTGTTAAAAATAATGTGAATTTTTAAACAATATTTTGGTAAAAAATTTATATAAGCAAAATATTATTGATATAAAGGGTGTTTTTTTTTTTAAATTGCAATAAAAACAAAATGTTCTTGACCTGATTTGTTATTCGAAAAACGCTTGGCATAATTTAAATATGATTTCTGGCAATATTTTGCCTGTGTCCAATCTGGATCCAATTTTCAATGACTTTTTCTTTGTGGCTGTACAGAGGCTGTCAACTTATATAGATGTTTGAAAAATAGTCTAGCGGTGTTAAATCAATGATCTTGGAGGCCAATTCACAGGTCCAAAACGTTTAGGGGCGGTCACCAAACGTCCAATAAATCGATTGTGGCACGAGCTGTGTGATTTGCGCCGTCTTGTTGGAACCACAGCTCCTGGACAACAATTCAGAATGAAAAAGTTAGTAATTTTATAGAAAAAAAAACGCGATAAGAAATTATTTCCATAAAGCGCACCAAACAGTTTTTCTCGGTGTTAACTCTGATAATGTGAATTTTTAAAACAAAAATTCCTATGAAAATCGGGAACAACGGCAATCTCGTTTTGGGCCTTGCTCTACGCCTTACTTGAAAAAAATGTAATGCACAAGATTATCTTTATATAAAAGAAATTCATGTCAAATATTGCAATTGAAGTTATATAAAAACACCCTATATCGAAGCATTTTTTATAAAAGAAAAACGTTTTAAAGAAAAGTTATTCTAAGTTAATTTTTTGCCAAAAAAAATTTAAATTATTAATTATTTTGGAATAAATCATTTTTTTTTCATAATGTCTTTAAAACAATTTTATACATGTATTCTAATCTAAGTGACACTAAGTATCATAAAAATTATTCATTTAAGCGCTTTTTTAAAATCACGATTTCGAACGTAGTCGGATACCTTAATTTAACATTTTGTTGTTGTTTCTAATGTCACCTGTCTCACTGCGTCAGATCGAGGCCCACGCAATTCATCGCAGCATAGGGCTCACATGTATGCCTGTCGTTTGACATAGCTTTGAGCACCATTTAGGTGACAGTACAATTCGGCTCGTGTCCACCCCAATTTTAATGGTGAACACATTGGAGGTAGTGAGGGGTCTCCCGCCTCTCTTCCCCTTTCCACCAATCTCACGAGAGGACTTGCGGCTCGATCCCCATGCCACAAAGGCACTATACATTTACAAACATCCGTGCCTTCTCCGGGATTTGAACCCGAGCCCTACGGCATAGCAGTCAGCGTCAATAACCACTATGCGGGATGGACGGCTAATTTAATATTTTAATTTAATTTATTCCTTAATCCACTAATTAAATAAAATGAAAACTTTAACATTGTTTTATGTTGTGCTGAATATATATTTAAAATAAAGTGCAGTGGCCAAGTGGTAGTGTATCGTGCTTTCACGCTTCGGGTCCGGGGTCAAATCCCGGGCTGCTCAAAAGCAACTTAGCCTTTCATCCCATCAGTGGAGCCATAAATGAGTACCGAGCTTGCTTAAGAACTGAGCACTGGAGTTTTTTTTTCGAGCAGACTGCACACTGATACAAAACATCTGCACATGCACTACAGTGCCTGAGGTCACGAAAACTGAGATAGACACAGTAGGCCTTAGCCCTCATGGGCTGTTGCACCACTGAGTTCAGTAAAGTATAAATTTAAAATAAATTACTTTATTTTTAGTTTTGTGACTAAAAGAGGAAATTATTCATCTAATTAGAATGCATTTTATTTAATGCACTCTTCAAAACAGGTGAACGCGTTCTCACATTTTTGATATATTCAATTACTGTTATATTAAAGGAATGACAAAATTCACTTTTACATCTTCTGTGTGAATCAAGCAATATGAGCTCCACTTACCCATTGAAAAGGGATACGGTCCATCTTTTTTAATCCTTTTTCCTGTTTCATCGAGGAATCTCTTAGGGTTAAATACCTTAGGATTCGGAAAAAATTCTGGATCTAAGTTAATACTCCATAAATTAAACATAACTATACTTCTTCGAGGTATTCGGTAGCCTTCAATAGTGGTCTCTTCTGTAAAGAAAATGATTTACGATAAGATTCATTTGATAATAGTACTTATAAAATCCAAGTTGTAGCGAAATCTGAAGAAATTGTTTGTTCGCTTGTTGGTACACGGATTTTGTTATTAGTTTAGTAACAATAAATATAAATGAATACTTATTAGTAGTTCAGTAACTCAATTTTGTGCAGTATAGCTTTTCCAAGCACAGACTACAAACGTTATCATTACATAAGAATCGTGTTTACTTCCTTTTCTTTTTTACCATTTGCGTCCTTTTTTTCAACAACAAACTTTGCACAGTCTTTTAGACTCCCGTTTCATAGGAATTGGAGGAATATGGGATTAAAAATGTGGTTAACAAAGACGGGCAGGGTTATCGACTATAGGTGATCTACCAGAATTCTGTTGCCCAGAAGCTGCAACATCATATTTATGTAAAAGCTCTTCTGAAAATTGGATTCAAAAATCTTATAATGCACAATTCATTTCTCAACTACATTTATATAGTGCAAAAATAAGTTCCAGAGTACCTTGTCTAGTAAATATAAAAATATCTTTTTATAGTATTTTTTCTGGAGTTTTCAGATTGATGGTTAAAAGGATAATTCCTGATAACAGTGTCCTACACACCCACAGTTAGATTGTTGTCAAAACCAATTTTTAGCTTGAGTATATCTAATTTTTTTAGGTTTATCATGGAAGCATCACGAATACTCTGCTGTTCAAACACCATCTGTTGATTTGAGTTCAAATTGACTTTTCCAGATATAAGTTCAGGTTTGACAAAAGATGAAGCCAAAATAAGTAACTCCCGATATGTATTCCAGTATAACAATAATATACACTCAAAAATATTACTCCATGCAATATTCGGGAGTGATATTTTGGAGCAATAGAGCCGTCCAAACAGAGCATTGATTTGGAAAGCAGAAAAGTAAAAAGTGAGGAAATATGAAGTTAAAACAAATTGTACGCTCCAACTCCGGAGGAGAACAAACTTCACTTCTTCTTTAGGAAATGAAAAAGATAATGGAATACCAAGAAAAAGCAAAGCAAAGTTGTTCCGCTAACATGTTCTGATGTTCTACACCAGTGATTCCCAAAGTGGTCTATGGCGACCTGCAAGGGGTTCAGGCCAGCGAAAAAATAATTTGGGGGTCCTCGAGATGTAAATGGGTGTCTATGATAGTGGCTCTCATTAAACCAGGTTATGACTTTAATCTTTAAAAAAATTGATCTCGTAGAGAAGTCCAAATTGTACCAATTTAACTGATTTATTTACTAACTTTAGTGAGGTTAATTTGTGGTTACCAAAGAAGTATAATATTAGACGTGTCACGAATTTTCTCAATTTGTCACAGGCAATCTTTCAGGACATTTTAACCTACGTTCAGC
Organism: Trichonephila clavipes; assembly: GCA_019973935.1. Taxonomy (NCBI): domain Eukaryota; kingdom Metazoa; phylum Arthropoda; class Arachnida; order Araneae; family Nephilidae; genus Trichonephila; species Trichonephila clavipes. The sequence continues at coordinate 119,077 of BMAU01007010.1, read as the reverse complement.
ATTTATATGCCCTTTACTCCGATTTTGAAACAAGGTTTGATATTGCTTTTATTTATATTAATACCACAGAAGACAATGAATTCATATAGTACCATTGAAAAACAAAAATGTCATTTTACAATAGGAACTGATCAGAATATAGTCTCTAACGAAAATCTTAAAATAAAGTTTAGAAACGGATATCAGCAAAAGACATATCTGATATTTGTTGCAAATTATGGAACATCGTGAGAAAGTTTTTAATTGCTTTTCCTAGTGAGAAGGAATTTCATTGAGTTTGTCAATCTCAAAAACGAAAAAAGAAAGGAGGAAAAAGAGAACTGGACACTTACTAACAAAGGGGATTTAGAGTTAAACCTGACTAGATTGATATCAAATGCTGAAAATTTGTTATTGAAGCACCAGATTCAGTTCTCTCATTAAAATCATTTATTTGTTGCTCAGTTATTTTATATATTAATTTAATTTCAATTTAATTGATTCACATGTGCTTCCTAAGTTTTAAACGCGATACTTCACTACAATTAGAAATTTAACTCTTTTAAAGTAAGTAGTAGTACTAGCTGTCAAAAAGATAATTAAGTTGATAAATTTGCAAAAATTCAATATTAGGTAAGCAGGGGTGTACCCGAAATCCAAAAACATGATAAAGGGTCTGTGAGACAAAAAAGTTTGGGAATCTCTATTTTACCCAATAGAATAGTACATTTCCTTTAATTTATTATAAATAAGGTGACCAACCGTCCTTCTTTAGGGAGGACAGTCCTTTTATAGCTTCTGTCCTTCCTCGAAAAGTGTCCTCCTTTTCAATATTTTTAAAAACACTCATCTGTTAGTCTTTTTTTTAGAGTTGAATAAAAAATGTTTTCAATGTATCGAAGTATGGTCTGAAGCAAATAGAACATGGAATAACAGTTTTCAATGGTATTTTTTGACTTCGTCGCAAATAAATTGGGCAGATATAGAAAATTGTTGAGTTTTTATCGAAAGAAATGTTTGATATTAAAATAGAAGCCATTGTCTGTTTTGAAGAAATTGGAAGACTGAATGTATATTAAAATTCTAATAAATTGGAAAATCCGCTTGTTGAAATTGACAAAAGATGAGTGGAAGTACTTGTACGTTTCAAAAATGAACACTTTTCATATGATAATTTAGTTATTCTTGTTGAATTTACGTTGTGCGCTGCCCTGGAACTAAAGCAGAAGTTGGAAGAGATTTTTCAGTTGGGTCGGCTAGATGGCGTGGTGAGCTTCTCGTTGGCCTTCTGTACCCGAAGGTTGCGGATTGGACCCCAGCCCAAGTCGATGGAATTTCATGATGGAGAAAATCAACAGCGGCCCTGATGTATGATTATATGGCATGTAAAAGATCCCTAGGGGTGCTCTAGGCAAATTTAAATCCTAGTACATGTTTACATCGTCTCAGCCCAGGTGCCTCCCTCTAGGGAGGAAACTGGGCGTCAAAATTACCTGCGGCGATGGTATGGTGCAGCACTAAAAAGATATACCTGCCTTCGGTGAATATACTAAGCAGATTGATAAACTCGGTTAACAACTGTTCATAATCTGCAATTAGAAATAAAAAACTTTTTTTTTAGTTGGTAATGTTATTTGGACAAGTGAGAAATCAAGATTGAATGCAGATATTTTAACTGCAGTACATTACGTAAAATTCGGTATGAAGGATATTTTTTACACCGAAATTTCCGATACTTTAGAAAATTATACATTGACAAAACAATTATTCAATGGGAAATACAATTGTTCAAAATACTCTCTAAAAAAATAATTCAAAAGAAAGCAAGCGTAATTAGCATATTTTTATATGAATTAATAAAATGCTTCTTATATTTAACTTGTAACTTTTTCTTATATTTTTTGAGCGAGCACGTCCTCCTTCTCATTTTAAAAAACTGGTCACCTTATGATAGATAAAATCCCATCAGAATGTAAATATGAAAGTCCTAAATCTGAAGCTCATGATTTATGTGCTAAACGCAAAGTGCATTTTTGTTTACAAAAAAAATTAATTCTGATATAATTTTCTTTTGAAAACTTAATCGTTATGCATTTTTTCTCCATTTTTTAAAGAAAATTTATTAAAATAAATGTAATTGAACAAAAATTGATTTTTTTGTATTTTGGCAGTAAAGACCTGAGTTGCACATATATGTACCTCTAAGCACATATGTGTACCTTTCAGCACATATGCGTACATCTCAGCTTAACAAAACTACTTACGAAATGTTTTCCTTTACTTTTATACTTCTGACTATACTATTCAAATAACAAACTACCAAAAAAAATTATCATTTAAAATATCTCAGGTCTATATATATAAAGAGGATATAAAAAAAGAGTTTTGTGTTAACAAAATTTCGTTTTATCAGAGTAACTCAAAATCATTTTTCAATTCCTTCTATTAGCTCACACTCTCGAAAAATTTATTTACTTATTTATCTTTATGGAATTTTCAATCGTTAATAAAATACATTTTAAAGCGCTTAATTGAGCTGAAATTTTATATACATGATTATTTTGGATGATAATACAGCAATTTAATTATAATTAATAAAAATTAATTACTACTTAATGTTGTGATTTTATCCAATGCGTATACATATTTATATTAATTGTATCTATTTAATAAAAAGTAGCTAAAATAAAATATTTTTTTGTTGATCTAAGTAGGAATTGACTTTAAAAAATGTTTATATTTCTTTTTTCAGGAGTTTAAGTGCAGAATTACCAACTGCTTGGCGCGATTTATTTTTTGCACTTTTCTCGAGATTTATAAGCGTGCCCATTGGGGAAACAGAGCCGATTTCGTAGCTGTGAAGGAGAAATCGTATTGGTGCATTTTTGCGCATGTCCAGTACATTTTTTAGGTAGAGAATATTTCAGTAGAATTTGGTTCTGTGGCTATACCAGCATTATTTTACTTATCTCTCAAAATAAAAATAAAAAGTTTTTCGTGATGATGTGGAAAATTTATTTATACATAAAGTATAGTTAATAAAAAGGGGTCATAAAAAGTTGAATTTAACTGAAGAAGAGAGTTTGAACTATATATATAAGGAAGTCTATGAAAGACAGAAATGTATAAAGAATAGATTGGTTGAAAATCAGAACTTAATAATGCATTTAAATTACAGTTTTAAAAATTGAGCAATGAGTATGAACAGTTATATAATTTGCACAATGGGGGTTCGCTCACCGTTAGGAAAACAGAGGTACACCCCTAGTACTTTAAAAAAAGTTTAGCTACTACTATCAGCGAAATTCCTTCTAATTTTAGCGATTTTTTAGTTACTTTTGTCTGTGTATTTAGCCATGTTTGATAATGAAAGTAGGAAACTTACTCAATAGGCGGTATAACACTTTTACTTTTGAGACAGTAGTTAAAAACTACAGAAATCTCTAAAATGGCAGGAAATATCTTAATTGGTTACAGGACAATAATCAGAAAATATCAGGATTAATTCTTTTATAATTAGTTTTGTTGAGAAATTCCATTTACTAAAATTTTTGGTTCAAACCCTTTTCATATTTATATCGAACAGCTTTCATGTAACCATGAGATACATATAACACAGTCTTATCGATTCGTTACAGACAAATAACACTTACCGAAATTAGAATACATGGCAGAAACCCGAAATACCATGGCTAATCTGAACAGTTCTTGTAAAGTTGCATCTACGTAGGGTAAGTTCTGCTTGTCCAGCCAAGAAGGAAGCCTTTCTCGACCAATCACAGCATCCATTTCTTCTTGGGCTGCTTTTTGAACTTCTGGATGTTTGCTAAGTTCCAACAGCAAACTTATAATTGTAATGCTTGCAGATTCGGTTCCCTCGAAAAAAATATTCAGTGCGTTAGCGCCCAATCGTTTATCTACACATAAGGGAAAACGTGTATGGCACGTTAGCTCTTAGATCGTTACTGGAGTCTTACTTAGTAAAAGGAAAGTTAAAAATCCTGTTGTATAAGGCAGGGGTATCCAACCCAAATTATCTTGCGGGGCACTTCGGAAAAAAGTTATAAGCTCGCGGGCTGCACCAGACTTAAAAAATAAAAAAAAACATTTATTGGAGAGAAAATTTAAAACAGAATGAATTATTATTATTATTTTCATTATTTTTCATGTATTAAGACATAAATAATACATAATAATTTTTAAATAATATAATAATGCAATGCTCAAATAATGTTTAAAATATTACAGTGTGTGTGTTGTCATTTTCTTGAAAATTATGGTGTTCCTTTTGAATTGATCTTTCATTACTCATTGTGGAAATTTGATTGGGCTGTCATTCGCAAACGATTAAGTATACCATTTCCCTTTATCTTAACCATCCTGAATATATTTTTAAACATTTAAAAACGTCTCTGGCTGCCTCTTGCTTTTTGGGCACTCCAAACAGAAAAAGAGGAGGAGGGGAAAAAAGTCGCACACACAGAGAATCATGTACCATCCATAGTAAAGGAAATGCGTAATGCAATTCGGAATGAATTAAAAAAGTTATTATAGTAAAATCAAATGTAACTGTTTGATAAAATATAAATCTATTTTAATCTAAAGGACATTTCTATTATCAAAAAAATTTATTTTAAAACAAGAAGAGGTAACAGACAAATACATTATAGATATAGATATATATTTCTCCTCAAATAAATTTTAAAATAAAAAAACTTTAAAAACTTGATATTTAAAATTTTTTAAGCAAAGTGTCGGCGGCCGCAACTTACGTACTTGCAGGTCACATGTGGCCCGCGGGCTGCATATTGGACACCCCTGGTTAAGGTTCTAATAAAATCAGTTTTGATTTATTTCTCAGAGACATGGACTTTGACAAAAAAAAAAAAGAAGAGAAGATCTTGGCGACTTCCGAAAGGAAAGTCCTGTGAACCATTAATGGTGCTGTTCTCTCTGGAGAAAAAGATATAATTTTGCAATATGTAAGATTTTTAATAGTAATGATATTATTAAGTCCATAAAACTAAGTAGAATGGCATGGGGAGGGCATATAGTAAGAATGATCCCAGAACGAGCAACAATGACCATTTTTAATGCAACTCCCTTTAATAAAACACCAAAAGGAAGGCGCAAAAGGAGATGAAAAGACTGTGTGGATGAAGAATTTGCTATTCTAAATGGGAAGATCAATTGATGAGAGAAGGACAGAATGGAAAAAACTTCTGAGGAAGGCTCAGGCCCACTAAAGGGTGTATGATGATCGTTAAGAAAAAAAACTTTAAAAAATATATTTGCCAAACTGTGCTGATAGAATGTCAGTATTACATTCAGGCTCAATTATTTCGAAATGAATTAGAATGCTTCGTTAACGAAAACCCGAAATACACACCCTCGCCACGATGAGGCGGTCAGTAGAACTAGAGGGAGTAAAATACCAACGGCAAGTGGTGTTCCTCTTCCCAAGCACTAACCACACCCACAGATTCTTAATTTTGGTGATCGGATGAGAACAGGTGTTTCAGCATTGTATGGCCCTTGGTTAAATATGTGCCTTAAATAATACTCAAAAATATCTTTTCAGCATAATCTGTAAACCAGGTTAGACCGAGGAATAACTGTCTATAAAGAAAGCAGATTACTTTTCCAAGAAATCTATGATCCTGCTAAACCTAACCCAGCAACGGTGATGTCGAGTCTGTAATTGTAAAATGCAGGGGGAAAAAGCAAAACGACGGCACCAACCGCACCACAACATGTGATAACAAGCATATTGTGCGCATGAAAATGATGAATCACACTTCTACATCAGGAATCATATCAAAATAAATAGAGTATGCGGCCATAATTGAGATGTGCACACATAAAGTTCGATATTATGCACAGAAAAATGGAATGTCCGCAAATTGTTCTCTTTTAAAAACCTTCAAACTCGCATGACTTTACATGTGCAATGACGTAGTGCAACCTTTCTAGAACCTATCGCTAGTGCTATATCCAGTTAGCTCCACGTATGTGTGGTTTAAACGCCTATTATCCTTCATTATATTCAGAGCCTTCCCTGCGGCCCCATTCCAACAGGGCAATTCAGGGTCAAACTTGGCATGCAGTATATATTTAAAACCTCTTTCAAAAATCAGATCATACTGCTACCTTAGCCTACCTGTTTTCATGATCTATCGCATATCGAATAGATATGGCTGATGATTGGAGAATGAATAGGCCCAACATATATTACCCGCTGCTACACCAGACCAACTTTGTAAATCTTTGGAGTCAGTAGTTTTGCCATACCCCAAATAGATACCCTAAGTCTTTCATTCACCGCGCAGCGGTTATTACCAGCCATAAAGAAATAACTCATTTGATTGATTTATACATCATCAACTCGCAGAGATAGCCGTATTTATCCATAAAAAGGTACTTATCTTAATTTTTGCAGCCCATAATTAGTTACGCTTGCCCTGCGTGGAGTTATGCAGCAAATTCAAATGTTAAACTTTTAGAAAATGCTCAAATAGAAATATAACTAAAGCAAATGTTTATACTAAAAATAAAGATATCTATAAAGCTATCAATATTCTTCCTCTTAAGAGTTACATCCAGAATTTGGCACTTAACCTTTTCGACAACCTGCACAATGCCAATAACATGTACATACTTAATACAGAAAACTGCATTCTGAATGCTAGTACCAAAATACCCCAAAAGATACTTCTGAACTCTTATAACACCCCCTTTCCAAATACTTAATTTCCTTCATTCACCATGTGGTAAATGAATGTTTTTTAATTTTTAAAATTTCATTTCAATTCTTTCTCAAGCTGCTTCCACTAAAGAAACCCACACAAGCAAGTCTTAAATGCCCCCCCACACCGCTTTCGCTTCAGAGCAGCCAAAAGTGTATTTACTCACAGACTACCGTAGACCAATCACAGTCGAGACTATCAACAACTTTCTTTAACTTCTCCCATCTCGCTCGGATGCCTTCCGAAGCAGCCACCTTAGCCACGATCTTCTATCTCCTTCCTTTCAATCAATCAGGAGACTCCTTCTCCAATCAAAGCCCTTCTAAAATCAGACCACATATATAACCTAGATATGTGATGGAGGAATGCTTAGCCTTCCAGTTCCCAAAGACACCCAGCTTCCGAAGCCGTATTTCAATCCTTACACTTTTGTACTGTGTATTATCCGTCTACTTAATTTGGCGTACGTTATGTTAATTGTTGTGCCGGCTGGGTGGCGTGTTTGGTTTGTCGCTGGCTTTCTGCACCCAAGGTTGCGGGTTCGACCCGGTCCAAGTCGATGGATCTTCATGATGCAGAAAATCGACAATTACCATGTCGTATGATTATGCGGTATATAAAAGAGCCGTAGAGTGTCTGTTTGGCTTAGGTGCTTTTGGCAAAACTAAATCCTAGTACAGATTCGCATTTTCAGAGCTCAGGTGTCTCCCTCTAGGAAGGAAACTGGGCATCAAAATTACTTTCGGTGGTGGGTATCCGCCTTTATGGGGCTGCACTAAAAAGAGATACCAGTTTCCGGGAATGTACTAGGTCTGCAATGGTAAAACACCAATCCGTAGCCCATTAGAAATTTTAAGAAATTTAATTGTTGGAGGTTATTAGGAAAGCACACAACACAAATGTAAATTAAATCTAATGATTTTTTTTACATTTACAAGTTTACTATAATCACAATTCTTACTGCATCAATGCAAATGCTTAGAAAATTATCTATAATTACCCTTTCCACAGTCCTTATATAATTACGTGTGGTCTTGTAGAAATGATCTAAACGTCATTGCTTTTTACAAAATATTGTCATTTTTGCAACACTTGGATCTTGATATTTCATCACAATTTATGAGCTACAAATTCGTATCTTCATTTTTCGAGCTGTACACATGTCAGGAAAATTAAAATAAAAAAAGAGGAGTTTTACCCAACTGTATAATACTTGAATTTAATCCACCCTAGAAAACTTTATTAATTTGTCTTATGTTATTCATTGCAATCTTAACGAAAAATTAAATTTGCATCCATTTTATGTTACAGAATATGTATATATAAACTATTCTATGGAAAACAGCTAAAGGTATTGAAACATTCCCTATGATAATAGACTCAAAAACATTGAGAATAACAAAATTTCACCTACCATTAAATAGAGCAGCCTCTGGTTTTCCTTTTGCAAATAACTCGTTCCTGTATTGTAAGTAAGCGTCCACATAACCTCGCGAAAAAGATGGATCATGGGTTCGAATTTGTTCTTCTACGGCGCTGTCCGTAAACTTCCGAACTTCTTTAATTCCTTCTTTAACAGCTCTCATTCGAGGAAACAGAAGAAACATCAAACTATAAAATAATAATAATTAAGCGTATACGGTTCGAGATATCAAACACAAAATAAAGAAACTCTGTTGCAATAGCATACTGTCAGCAGGATTGTTGAAATATTTGTTAATTTCCCTGGGTATACTCGTATATCAATCCATTGTTCCATGTTCAGTGTGCTAAATCACGGTTTTTCTCCTATGTTCACAAACCATTCAGCTGTAATACTGTCTCAAAAGAACTCGGCTTTCTTTTTTAATGAGTTATCCCCCCAGCGACAACTGTAATACACAATGGCGTAACGGAGAACATTAGGGCCCTTCTGCAAAGTCAGGATTTGGGCCCGATCTTACAAAGGGTAAGCATGGAGTCAATCAGGCCTTGGGCCCTCTAGAACCCTAAGCTATATAAAGCTGCCAGTAGTTGCTTAAAAAAACGTGCATGCGTGTTTGACTGAGTTATCAGGGGCGAAACGGAGGAATTTAGAGTCCCCTACAAAGCCAGGTTTTGGGCCCCAAGCCGAATCTTACAAAGGTTACGTACCTGGCGTCAGCCAGGCCTTAGGAACCCCCCCCCCCGGGGATGAGGAAGGTTTGCAGGGGTGTTCTTTAAGCCACTGTGTGTTATGCACTAAAAGGTAAGCGATAAAGATTCAGTAATCACTTATAATATGTCGTCTATTATGTTTAAGGAATCAAAAATAAACTCCATTTAGAGCACAAAATAAATATTCAGGTTAACCTCTTTTATAAACCATATACATTTACTTACTTTTCCATCATTCGTACTTACGAAAATTCTATAGAAAACAAATCTGTGCTTTATCCGACATCTACTTATTAATTCAGTGGCGTAACGTACAGGGATCTTTTAAGCGTATACAGGGGGGAAGGGATCTAAGGGGCCCAAAACCTGACTTTGCAGCGGGGCCCAAATATTCTCCGTTATGCCACTGTATTAATTTACGACTACAAGAATAGGAAGTTGCCCTCCAAGTTAAACTTGTTTTGGTCTTCAGTCACATTTTCTGAATTTACGTAGACCATTTTGCTTCAATTACTTCACGTTACTTACTTCAGCCAATCTATATGTAGAGTCATTCTAGTTTTAATATGACTCAGTACATTAGATGTAGCGTTCCGACTTCGTGAGCCCAAGTTTGCGGGTTCTATCCTGGGTACAGTCGATAGATTTTCTGGATACGAATATCGTAGGCACATATGTCATGTAAAATATCCCCTGGATATCAATTTGGCACAGGTACTATCGGTAAAATTAAATCACGGCAATATTTAGCGTCCACAAACACAACGAGAGTTAAAGACTGACACTTATTATTATATATATAGCAGTAAATAAATTAAAAAGAAGACTAATAAATCCTAAAACATCTTAAGATCAAACCGGAAGAACCAAGAACATGGAACCATTACAAACCTAAAAAGAGAAACATAGCTAGAATGGAAAAAGCTATTATGATTTCCCAAGATGTCTGTCACTGGCTTAGGACAGTGAAACAGGGTTAAACAGTGTTTTGTGAGATGTCAACCTTCCCCTACAGCGGAAATTTTCGACATAATAGCATAGGAGAGAAACCAAGGCAAAGGCCCGAACCCACGTGGGTGAATATAACATCAATAGAATAGAATTGGAATATTAAATTACTATAGGAATCCGTGTGAAATAGACAAATATAAATATGTATAAACAAAAGTATTTGAAAAAGAGGTTTAAAATTATTCTGACCATAAGTAATAATAATGAAAATGTGTGAAGAAACTAAAATCTTACCCGATGTATACAGATTCCATACTGACGTGAGTAAATATACATATATATATATATATATATATATATATATATATATATATATATATATATATATATATATATATATATATATATATATATTGCCCAAAAGCAGTCAAAATGACTGCATTATGAAAAGTAATTAATGTGTTAAGAAATTTGTTTAAAAGAAACTGACTTTTTTAAAATATTTTTCATATTATTTATAGTCATACAACAAGTTATGAGTAAATGTTAACAAAAAAAATTTACTTCACCTTGAAAAAATATATATTTTAAAAAATTGTAAGAAATAGTGATTTATATATGTAATTGTTTTAACAATTGAAATTAAAAAGCAGTCAAAATGACTTCCTTGGGCATTCTAATAATAAATAAAAACAATTTCAAGCACCAACATTGCAGCTTGAAAGTATAGGTGCGCGTTATACACCGGACTTTACGAAATATACGTTATAATAGCAACATAAATTAAAATATTTTTTTCTCACCAAATTGTAGTGAAAGAAGAGGACAGCGCGAAATCAGCCTGAAACAAATATTAGCACGTTTCCCCTTCTATCAAAGCTTTTGTTTCATGAGTGACAATTGAACCGCCGTCCTTACTACTTGATCATGGTTCAAAATTACAAGGTTCATCGTCATCACCCCTCGTATTGCTTCAGAGGGTGACAGAAATTAAAATCAGTCAAATCAGTGAAATTTCTGAAATTGCATCTTTAAACCTTTATCTACCGATGGTACTTCCGATGAAACCGATGATGGTACCGATGAAAGTACCAATCACTTTAAAGTTACATAGAATAACCATTTTTACGAATACTCTGACGATGCTTAGCAGGAATATTCTTTTAAATCCACTCTCCCAAGATATACGGCAGCATGGGTTCTATAATGAGCATTTTAGCGGGAAAGGTGAATAGTTTTATAGCAGAAGAATCTTTTTCAGCTGAAGGAGTTTTCAGTGGATTGCGAAGGTTTAAAATGTATGTTCCGAAAAGATAGTTAATGTCAAAAGGTAAGTGTCTTATTTTTTTATGTTGACGAAGACAGAAAACGATTTGACTGTATAATTTAAATGAACAGTGTATATAATTAATTTTACAGTTGAATATCTGTATCTAATTAATTAGCTCGAACGGATTAAATTTCCCAAAGTTGAGTATTTTGTTTATGTATATCCCTTAATTTTCAATGTAGTGATTAAAAAAAAACAATGCATGAAAAAACTGCAGTAAATCGGTAGATAAAGGGTTAATGAGCTTAAACTGAAAATTCTGAATATATGGGAAAATATCTAACGATCTCTCTTTGAAAAAAAGGACGCAATTATAATGCTACATAGAGCCACCACTAGATGGAGCCACCATGAAATGGTTCTCACATTTGGGGACGTGCCGTGTCTGTAAAGACTTAGTTACCAATAGTCCAACCATTAAAAAAAAGTTAGAATTCATCTTTGTAAAATGAAATGATAATTCTACTAATTTTGCGACATGCTTCACATAAAAAAGACCTAACATAATAATTTACTAAAACACAATAAAATATTTATAAGAAAACTACTTACTCAAACGGATATCCAACTATCATGTTAATATTGCTAGCAAAAATTGGAATGATTTTCCTCATGCATTTCTGAATCCCCAAAAATGTTTGATCTCTGTCAAATTTTTTGCTGAACAAAACTTGAGATATGACGCTATTGACAGCATGCGCTACGGAAAAGTGCAAGTCGGCATTCTTTTCTTTTTTCAGTATTTCTATCATTTGCTTGATTTCATCGTGAACGCGTTCTTCCATTTCCTGTTTTCCAAATCCGAACTTCTTGGACGTTTGCAAGAAAAATTTCCGGTGTTGAACCCATGCTTCACCTTCTTCTTGTGCAATGCCTAAGGTATTTTTTAAAAAAGATATTGTATTTAATTCAGTCTTATGTTTAAAGAGACTTTAGTATGATTAAATAAATATTTTCCTTTAAGGTATCCGACTACCCTAAAATTGTGAATTTTGACAAAAATTGACAATTTGCTTAGGTTTTTATTTTATAGGCGTTTTTATTGGCTTTATAAAAACACAAAGTTTATTATATTTTCGAGTTCAGTACCTATAAAGACCCACCGTGTAGGTCAGCGAAGGACGTTAAATCTGTCGAGAGCTGAAACGTACACCCGTTGGTGTGGTGTGGTATTTAGAAGGGGGGTGCCAGCTCAGGTGTCGTCGAAGTCACTTGACGATGGTTCAAAATTACGTGGTCCGTCACCAAAAGCCCTCGTGTTGCTTAACAGTGCAACGTTAATATTCACTCACTCACTCATACTTTAATATGCGTTTTACTCGAAATGTGTCTTTTTGAAAATGTTCAAACGGGAACAGTGATTGTTCAAAGAGTTCTTAAAATAATTAACTGAAATTTTTTGTGTATGTTCTGTATAATAGTAGAAATGTTTTAACTTTCAGATTTATCAATAACTTTTTTATTGCAAACCCTTATGTGAGTATAATCACTGGTTTTTTAAGCAATTCCATATAATAACTAACAAGGAGAAGGCACGACTAAGGAATTTTATTTGGGGACGAGACTTCGTGTAACAGTAATACTGCTATAGGGTATTCAAAAACCTCAATGTAATTCCACCGAATGACCAGTCAATTCCGAGAAAACAGCGCTCGAAATTCATATTAAGCTTATATGCAAGTTATTTTCTCTCTGATGCAACGTCGCCGTGGCATGATAGTAAGCGAATCGGACTAGTACCCAAAGCTCCGGGGCCCAATTCACGCGAGTGCCAACTTCGTTTTTATTTTTTTTCTCTCTAATTTATTTTATTATTTATTTTCAGAACTAAATAATTTTATTTTTTAAAAAAGAAATACATTGATTTTTAAATTATATTCTATATAATTATAGTAATTATTTTACTTTTTTAAAACACAAAACAACTAATATTTATGATAATAATATTTATAAATAAAAAGTAAAAATAAATCAAATTATAATAAATAAAGTTAAATAAATATAAGTAAAAAGTTAACTTTGGCTTACATATTTTTTTTATTACTTACATGAGCCTGTGAGTGATAATTATCATACAAGCAATCAAAACAATTTTTTGACATCTAGCACAGTTAATAAAAGAAGAATTACCGCAAGTACAATGTTTTTAAGGAACAAGGTTATATTGTAAAAACAGGGGTAAAAATGGCAAAAAATTTTAAGCAATAGTGTAGAAGCCAAAATCTGTTATCCTACTGATTTCTCATTTCATTGGAGCATTCTTTGTTTTTTAAAAAAATACTTTGTTCTTAAAAGAATAACACCTGCTCTTTTAAAACAGCTGCCTTTCCCACGATCAAAATCGGTTTGTTAAAAATGGAGGTAAAATTTTATGGCCATTTAGGTATAAGGAATAATATTAAAAATACAATTAATTAGATTTTAATGACAGAAGTAATCGTAGTTATACCATATATTAGTTGTTTTTGTTTTAAAAAAGTAAAATAGTTACTATACTTTATAGAATATCATTTGAAAATCAATGTGAATCTTTTTTAAAAAATAAAATTATTTAATTCTGAAAATAAATAATAAAATACATTGGAGAGAAAAAAAATAAAAACGAAGTTGCCGCTCGCGCGATTCGAACCCCGGAGCATCGCATACTAGTCCGATTCACTGACGATCATGCCACGTCGACGTTGCACCAGAGAGAAAATAACTTGTATATAAGCTTAATATGAATTTCGAGCGCTGTTTTCTCGGAATTGACTGGTCATTCGGCGGAATTACATTGGGGTTTGAATACTCTATAGCAGTACTATTGTCACACAAAGTCTCGTCCCGAAATGAATTTCCTTAGTCGTGCCCTCTCCTTGTAAGATAAAGTGCTCTAATTTTAGTAAACATTAAAATATCTGTTATCCTAAAAGTCATTTCAAAATTGAGTAACATAAAAACACATCAGAATTGAAAAATTGAAAATTAGTTCATAAACTCTTGGTACAGAGCGGGCCCCATTTATGTAAATTTTTGTGAAGTTTTATCCATTTGTTCCCATTTTAGTAGTAATAATTTTATTTTCCCCCTTTTTAATTTTAGCCTTTTTTTCTTAAAATGTACTGAATAAATCCAAAAACTACAAGAAAATCAACATATATCCATTTAAAAAAAATAAATAAGTTGACGCAACTAGTCGGATACCTTAATGAGCTAAATTCTCAAAACTGAATTACCTATTTACTCGGATCTAAGCCGCACCACCTCTACACGTTTTTCAGAAAAAATAAAGAAATTGTAAGAATCTCATTGGTATCTAATACTTAAAAAAATAATAAAATAACGAAAAATATTAAGAAGGTAATTTACATATTTACTGATCATAATTTTTTAGCCAAAGTACTCTCAGAAAATTTCTTATTCATTTTCTACACATCTATTCGTAAGTTCGTTCATTTTCACACCAGATTTAAGTATCATTCAAGTATATAATTAAAACTCTTTAACACAACTTAAAACTTAACAATATCCAGTTTGGATATAGATTACAATTCTTTTTCACAACTTTTGAAAATACTACAAACTTATCAATTTTTTCTTATATTATTCATCAAATTCAAATTTCAAAAAATAATCTTTTTTAAAATAAACATTTTCTTAAAACAAAAGAAATCATAATTTAAATAAGTCATAAATTTTCAAATTAGGTAGTACTTTACGCATTGTCACAACAACCGCCAACTCTATTAAAAACTCGCCAAGTTGGCAAGTATCATTTGTTATGTGTCGTACCAACACCTCCTAGGCGGTGCTGGTCGTACGCACTGAATTGTCAACCATGTACTTCGTTTCATACAAAGTCGCCAATAAAATCGCTTGTATATAAGTAATATACATTTCAAAATAAAATGAATAACATTTTGTTAGGTAGATATTACAAAAAAAAAAAATTATTAAAACTGAAATTTTAGATTTTGTTTTAAACCATTACCACTTGCTTAGTGGCCCACACTTATTAGCGACATCACTGCACACAAAAAAAACATTTTAAAACATCATTGGTAAGTGAGCAAATTCCGTGGACACATACTTCCAATTTTTTCGGTACTTACGTATTATCGCAACCTATTGGCGACATTTTATGAAACGAAGTATCTGGTTGCCAATTCAGCGCTTACGAAATAGGAAATTCGGGTTACCAACTTGGCGAGTTATTAATAGAAACGTCGATTGCAGCGATAATACGTAAGTAACTTTTTTTTCTTTTAATTTTTTTGATAATCACACATTTTTATGAATTGGTATCCTTCTGCCGTCCATTGTTTTCTTTAATAACTTTGGTAGATTTTTAATCGTTATTTTGAAGATGGACTTCGTTTCCAACATAATGCTTAGTTGTGCTCTTCACTCTTCTACGTAATTTTATTGTGATTTTATAGCATTTTCTCTCCTTTCAACATAGGTGAATAACCTACTGACTTTTCTGTGATGCGTTTGTATGTTTTGTTAAATAAAATGATGCAATCGAAACAATTCAAAAGTCTCGTGTCTTAAGCCAATCACCGTTTATTTATTTTTAGAGTGCGTTGCAGAGTTATTTTTAGCGTGAGCTTAGCTCAAGATGAAAAACACAAGAGAGGGGGAATCGTTCTTCTTCTCTCTCCATATTTTTATATGAAAGAAAAAACAGGGGAAAACGTAATATAAAATACATAACCACGTTTTCAAGTGAAAGGAAATATAATTTATTTATAGGATTACATCATTGTTTTAGGGAATACAGTGAAGTACGTATATGCGAAAACACATGAGACGAAATATCGGTTAACACGAAATAATAAAACTGTCCCGCCAAACTTCAATGCATTTCCATGCATTTTTTCCTCCTCGTTGGATGAAACGAAAATCGCTTAACACCAAAATATTTCCCTTCTGGGAATGAGCAAAATACGGAAAACACCAGCTGGCTGCATTTAAGAGGGGTGAGAAATGAAAGAGGTTTCACATATTTCGTAGAAAGGATACTAACTTGTGTTTGAAATACCCTCGGAATAGCCTGTGACAAGAGCCAATTTTGTTAACCTAAGTCACTTTTACCCTCCACCACTTACAAATACCACACAAAAACACTTCATCTCGCAACCGTTGGCTATGAAATTCGGTGACGAGTTCATCGCAGCATGAGAAAAATCAATGAGTTTGGTTCGCATTATTCTTTCTATTTCAGATGAATTTTTTTGCAAACACATTGGTAAAAAGCTCAGAGGGAAAGCAAACTGCTATTTCACTTAAAATGAAGATGAAACTTCATACGGCTACTGATTAAAAGCAGAAGACGAAAACGGAAATCTGTACAGATTTTGATATTTCTAACTCTACTTTACCAACAATAATAAAAACAAGTTATACAAAAAAAAAAATTTTTTTTTGAAGTCATTTCCTACTTAGGTCAACAAAGAAAATTTTTATTTTAGTTAATAAAATTTAATTAATGAATTAAACCTGAATTAATATTTGAAGAAACTGCATTAACATCATAACTGCATTATCCACTGCAAGTTTAAAAAAATGCATCTGAAGCCAAAAAAAATTCATTAGAAAAACTTACTGGCACCATTTATTGCAACTAATTCTAACTTCATCAGAAATAACGCAGAATAAATTTTAAATTAAAAAATAAAATTTTAACTAATGAATTAATATTTGAAAAACCTGTATTAACATCAAGCGTCATCCACTTCAAAATTAAAAATGTATTTGAACTTCTGCGGGTGAATAAAAAGTATTTTATTAGCGATTGAAAATTAGAACAAGAATAACTTATTTATATAGACAGAGAGATGGAGAGTATGAACTAATAGTAGGAATTGAAAAAAGAGAGCAAATTACGTAAATGTTTAAACGGTTTTTATTTAATACGTGCAAACAAATGTATATAAAATGTACTCTAAAGACTTACATGTTGAATATAGGTATTTTTTTTTCTTTTGCAATATCCTTTAACATGAAATTCTTTCAACACTAAAAGATATTTCAATCATCTGAGATTCGTGTTAAACGATTTTCGTTGTATTTTCAACCGGTTAGGAAGGCACGTGTAAGCAATTATGATATATTTTTCAATTCCTACTATTAGCTCACCCTCTCGATATACTTATTTATTTATTTATTTACCTTAGCGGAATTTTCAATCGTTAGTAAAATACATTTTAAGCACTCAATTTAGCAGAAATTTTATATACAGGATCTCATTTTGGAAGACAATGCAATAATTTAATTATAATTAATAAAAATTAATAGATTAAAACTAATTAGTTAAAGAATTACAAATACAGCCACGTTGGCATTATTTTTGCCGACTTGTGTCAAACCTTGAAAAGGTTTTTTTCTCACATTTTAAAACATTCAGTTGAGCTTAAAATTTATATTCACGATTGTTTTGGATAACAATGCGATACTTTAATGATAATTAATAAAAATTAATTCCCATTTAATGTTGTGATTCTGTCATATGTATATACATATTTATACTAATTGAAACTATTAAATAAAAAGTAGCTAAAATAAAATTTTTCTTTGATCTAAGGAGGAATTGACTTAAATTTTTTTTTTATATTACTTGTTCTAATTATTTGGTGCGAGATCAAATGAGAGGAGAAAAAAAAAGGAGGGGATGCAATCTCAGAATTGTGATTCAGGAAAAAATAAGAAAGATTAGAATTTGCATACAGAATTGTGAATCAGGGGAAAATAAGTAAGGTTCTCTCGAATTTTAAGTAAATATTAATATATTATTATTATATAGAAGTATCGCTAAACAGTATATTAAGAAATATTAGCCACAGTTGTACAATAACAAGGCCTTAGGAACCAAGAATGCAGGTTTAAACAATGTTTTGAGGCCAGCCAATCTATACCTGTCATTTGCCTACACTACTGAGCAACAGGGACTGAAGAAAGTACTAAATATGCCATTATCAGAAGAAGAAATACACTAGTGTTCTTATTAAATAAACATAATTCTTATTAAATAAACAATAAAAGCTACTCACTTAATGTAGAAACTAAAAATACTTTGTATGGAGCACTATTAAAATAAATAAACATACCCCGTAACATATCGCTGTTAACATTTCCCGCCAGTTCCCCAACGAAGAGCAGTATCGCATAAAAGAAAAAAATTAGTATTTAATAAAATCAGTTATATAAACAAGTAATATAAAAGTAACATAAAAACATAATATTTTTACATTACAAGTAAGTAATATAAAAAATATTTTTTAGAGTTAATTCCTACTTAGGCTAACAAAGAAAAATTGTAATTTAGTTAATTAAATTTAATTAATGAATTAATATTTGATAAAACTTGTCAACCACTACAAAAAATATATACATGAGCTTGAGTGGCGCCGTATGATGTAGTCAGAAATCACGCAGAATAAATTTAAAATTAAAAAATAAATTTAATTTATGAATTAATGCTTGCAAAAACCCTGTATTAGCAGCAAATCTCCCACTACAAGATTATAAAAATGTATTTTGACTTCAGTGATGAATAAAAGGTATTTTACTAATGATTGAAAATTTGAACAAGATATACGCATATATAAATACGGAGAGTGTGAACTATAATAGTAGGAACTGAATAAGGCTTTGTATTTGCTTAAAATCCAAATTATTTTACATGATTTTTTAGAATGTAGAGGACAACCTATCATACATACTACTACTACTACTTTTAATAATAATAACAATAATAATAATGATTCTTAAAATTTATTATAATAGTTGAATATAAGAACTTACCCAATCCATCTGAAAACCAAGCTACTAGGTTGCTTTGTAATGGTCTTCCGTCAAATTCGTCTGCTCTGTTCACCAAAACATCTTTTATGCTCTTGTGGCCATTTACGATAACCATTAAATTCCCACTGATTGTTCTGAAGCTAAACACATTTCCGTATTTCTTGTACAATGCATTAAAGTTCTCATGAGTTATCGAAAGAAATGGAAAATAACCGAGAAATGGTAAACCCCATGGGCCGGGAGGCAATTTGCGATTTTGGCTCCACCAGTTCAAAATAACCCATGTTAGAAACAAAGTAATGGATGATATTAAAAGTGGATAAGAAAAATATGCATCCATGCTTAAGAATCTAATGACTGTGCAAAAGAATAAGTGATAAGAAGTTTTGAATTATCTTTGCTTCACTTAGACTCTGAAACTCCAAAAAAAAAATATTGATTATCTTCACGTTTGTTTATTCAACTGACATGCATTTATTTTTTTTTATCTCTTTAAGTTCAAAATATCTCCTTCAGCAGCCACTTTTAAGTGCTATGTTTTCAGTTCTATCAAATCAAAGAGAGGGACTAAACGAAATTTTAATGAAAACTTTATAAATTTTTTTAGTCAAAGTGATGTTGATGTTGACTTCGCGATATCGATTTCATGGATACTGTTAACTTTCAAAAAAGGGTTAGATATTGTCAAAAATTTCTAAATAATTTAAGACACAAATTCAGAGAGGAGTACTTTGGTTTCCTAATTCAAAATAAGATTGATAAGGATTCGTTGTCAGAACTGCGACTGGCAGATTTTTTCCTCATTGGAGATGACGTCAAAAAACTGATGCATTGACCAATAGCTAAAATCATTCGTCTGTCTCCTGGAAATTACGGCAAGGTCAGAATAATGGAACTAGAGAGTCGAACTGGTACAATGTTACGTCTCATTCAACGAGTCCATCCTTTGGAAGTGCAGTCGAAAAAAATAAATTGAACTCACTGGGTTGCAACAATCTATGTAAAATTAATAATCACTCCAGGTATTATTCTCTAGCAATAGTTAACACGGATACACGAGAGCAGCATCTACATATGCATAAAAAACTCGCTAAATTATATTAAAAAAAACTTTTAAGATTTCTCTGCGTCAATTTTACAGTTAACAGGATGCAGTTGTTTTAAGAATAAAAATGGCCCAATCGGCAAAGGGTGCTTTTTTGTAGACTCCACCCACGCGTTACGTCAACCAGATAGCTGCGCTGGCCTTCAACACTCATATATCCGTAATTTTATCCTATTTCTGTCTACATTTTTTTCAACTAATCTTTAATAAATGTTTTTATATAATCAATACAATTTCGTAACCTCTTAAACTTTATAGTTTTATGTTCATTTTGAAGCATCTCTCCCTCTTCTGTGAGTGTGTGCGCTTGCGCGCATAGAGGTACGTGCATAGATCGCCAGAAAGATGAAAAATGCAAATAGGATCAGACCTCCAATTTGCGAATCTCTCTATTTTACGAACTTTTTCCTAGAACGAAGAATATACAGTGGAAAATGAATCTGTATTTGACGAATGTTCCACATTACGAACATTTTTGGGTAATATAGCAATGGGAATGGAAGTCTGACTGTATATATCTTTAAAAGATTTGATTTGATACTAAAAATTATAAACTGAGAAATATCTATAATTTATTACTTATTTTCCGCATAAATAATTATTGAACTCACTTTTTTAACATTTTATAGTACTGAAAGTAGCTATCACAAATAACTACATGCCAAATAAAAGTTTTTGAAGTGGTGTTTAATAAAAATCAAATTCAGAAAGCAAAATAACCACTTGTATTATTTTGTAAGTTTTCAATTTATTTACGTTTAAGAAAAATAACTAGCTTTTTATATGAAAATCATCCGCTTTTTTTTTACTTTAGAATAATTATCAGCATTAAAAAAATATAATTGTAATATGTATTTCGAAAGGTTAAACATTGAAAAACAATGAAAAACGGAAATAAATTTAACGGAGGTAGGAGATGTAAATTTTAGTTGATTTCATACTTACCTTTTAAGTGTAAAAATTTAATGATTAAGTGACTTCTGAAAAATTAAATAATGAAGAAAAATTTTCAAAACTGATCGCGTTTTAAAAAACCTTTACGATATTATATTAAAAGACTTTATTATATTAAAAGTACGACAGTGCATATAGTGTTTTCCCCCCATTAATATCAGATTTTAATTTATTTTATATAAATATATATTTTCGAATTTCTATCAGATTATAAGAAATATTTCTTTATCAAAACAGAGAATAATCGCATTTTCAATCGATTATTTTAAATACTTTTCTAACAGTATTTGTAAATTTGAATACAAAATAAAATTTATTTAATCCAGATGTTAATTTTGGGGATATACTTGTTTCGAAACAGGGCTGTTAGATTTATAATTTATAATTTACTGTTACGAGAAATCTCAAAAATTCCAGTAGATTTTTTCAAGAACATGTAGTTTACATTTTCGTGTCGTATTTTTTTAAATGCTACATAATTAATTTTATAATGAAAATCATATAACTATTATTTATATCAGATTTTCCAAAAAAAGTAAAATAATTTTGTTCCTTTATTTGTTCTATTTATCTATGTGAAAAACAATAGATTTTCTCAATTTATAATTATACGCAAAACAAAAAATCTCCAAATCTAGAAATTGCAGTAGTAAATATGTAAACATTTACATGCAATACAGAAATGGAATAATTTTCTATAAATAGAAGATAAAGTTCTGTACAATAATTGTTTTTTTTTCAATGGGACTGCAAATTGGTATTTTTACTATTAAAGACCTAGCATATTTCCCAGAAGCTGATATCACTTTTAGTGTGGCACCATATAGGCAATACCAACTGCCGCAAGTAATTTTGACACGCAGTTTCCTCCCCAAAGGGAGGCACCTGAGCATTGACGATGCGAACTTGTTCAAGGAATTTAATTTTGCCGAGAGCACCTAAGCCAAACAGGCACTCAAAGGATCTTTTATATGCCACATAATTATGCAACATGGACGCTGTCGATTTTCTGCATGATGAAAATCTACCGACTTGGGCCGGGATGAAACCCTCAACCTTAGAGACAAACCAAATACATCAATCAGATGGCACAATAAATATATGTCGGTAGAAGATACAATATATGATCGCAACAAGTTGCAATTTTTGTATTAAGATAGAAGTTATTGCTGCGGAAATATTACTAAAAAGGATCAAACTAAATGAAATTTCCGGTCTTATAGTTTATATTATGTTTCCCTATTTATTTGTAACATATCTTAAAGTAACATTTATCATTCGTTATCAGTAAAGAAACAGATCCGACTTCTTGATATCCTATAATGAAATAAATGATTGATAATTTCATCAAAAATGGCAAGTTCAAGGTAATATTTTATCGCTTCAGTTTTAAAAAATGACAAACGGAGCGTTGAGAATTTTTTTTATAAAATATTAAAGGGATTTTCTCTTTCTCTCTCTCTTATATTTATTCAACAAGTAAAATATGTCTCTCGATCAATAGAAATCTACGTCTTAGACGATTTTAGCTCTCTTATTAATATTAACATGATTTTTTTAAGGTATCCGACTACTTGCGACAACTTTTTTTTTTTTAAAAAAATGAAGATGTGGGGATTTTTTTGTGATTTTTAGATTTATTTAGTATATTTTAAGCAGCAAATCCTAAAATTGAAAACAGAAAAATAATTATTATTATCAAAATGGGAAAAAATCGGTAAAAATGTACAAAAAATTATATAAACGAAGCCCGCTCTGTACAAATATTTTATGAACAATTCTCAATTTTTCAATTACTTTGTTATTCGTGTTTGAAATGACCTTCAGGATAAGACATATTTTAATTTTTTACAAAAACTGGAGCACTTTATATTTGTGATTATATGAAATTGCTTAAAAAGACAGTGATTATAATCACACAAAGGACTGTAAGTTTTAAAATAAAACAGTGATTGATTCCTATGAAGGTCAAAACACTTCTACTAATGTACAGAGCATACACAAAAAATTTCAGCAAAGTATTTTCAAAACTTTTTGAGTAATCGCTGTTCCCTTTTGAGCTTTTCCAAAAAAAAACACATTTCGAGTAAAACGCGTTTTAAAGTTTGACATCTTGTGTAAAGTTATGGCATCTGCTTTTGCTAAAACACCTATAGTTTTTGTTCTAGCGAATGAAAAATGAAAAAACTTGATATTTTTATTAAGCTTATAAGATGGCCTATAAAAAAAAATAATAAAAAAACTTTATAAATTTTTGAAAAAAAACATGATTTTAGGGTAGTCGGATATCTTAAGTCAGGGGTGGGCAGACTTTTACATGGAGCGGTCTATTTTTAATTTTTTCAAAGTATTGCGGTCCACATTGTGACGTAGGTGCGATGAGCCAAGAAGAAAGCGCAACAATATTTATTTTCTAATAATAATAAATATAGAACATACGCTTATCTTCAACATTACAATAAAAAAATTACTCTTTTAAAACTTTTAAGTAAAACGCAAAATACAAACATAATATATAACCAGTGGCGCACACAAGGGGGTCCTGGGGTCCGTAAATTTCCAAAGCCCTTGATTTTTTTTCCGATTGATTATAATTCGAAGTTCAAAGTACGTAAAATTTAATTAAGTATACTTATTAATGAGTAATTTTATTAATTAATGCTAATTATTTATTCAATAATTAGTTTTTTACTGTGTTTTGTTCCCGAAAATCGACAAAATCAAAAGGAGCATGATACAAGAAAGGTGAATTTTCGAGCCCGACCCCCTTGAAAAATTCCTGTGTGCGCTACTGTATATAACTATACCCATAAATTTAATAATATCAAATGATGCATTTTTAAACAATTCACAATACATCAAAAAATAAATAACTTTCACTTAAAATTAGTTCTCGCAGCTATAGTCTCATATAAGAATATTATCCGCCCCCCAATCTTGAATACATCGGTATATAATTACTAACTGCTAATCTTACACTGGATTCTAAGTGGTCGTCTGTGAAACAGGAATGATACGTGTCTTAATTATATTCTTCGTTTAAAATGTAGATTCACACAGATAGGTAGAGTGAAGTGAGGGAGTGAATATTAACGTCGCACTGTTCAGCTACACGAGGGCTTTTGGCGACGAATCGCGTAATTTTTAACCATGGTCAAGTGACGTGAACGACACCTGAGCTGGCGCCCCCCTCTCCTAACTACCACACCAACAGGAGGACGTTTCAGCTCTCGACATGTTTAGTGTGCATCGCTGCCCTACACGGCGGGTCTTGAGTGGTACTGGGCTGGAACTCGTTACAAAACCAGCCACAAGTCCGTTGCCTTGACCACTAGGCTATCGCAAGTCATGATGAGTACCACTCGGCTACTGCGTCCACTAGAAACGAAAGAACGATGTTAAATGAATTGCAGCTTTTTTAAAATTGGGACACTTTACTTCGTCTGTTAGATTCCAAAAGTTATTCTTTACAAATTACGTCCTTTTGAAGAAGAAAAAAAAAGCTTCGTTTTCCTCGAGAGCATGTAACATATTTTTAGTTATATTTTTCACATCAACATTGCCAAATGAGTAACCCATGAAAGCAACTTTCGATTCTCTCAAATTTGGGTTGCAATGTTATTCACACACAAACGGTCTCTTTTATTCACGGAAGTTTCCTTTATCTTGATAACCTCCTGTGTTTCTTTTAGTAAGCTCTTCTAACGTTTTATGTGAAGGCGGTCACCCCAAAATATCTTGGCGGTCCACCGGTCGATCGCGATCGACTTAATGCCCACCCCGGCCTTAAGTAGTCGAAAAAACGTCGAAAATTAACGCTTAATTTTTGATACATTCTTTAAATTTTTAACTCTCCTGGTGGACAAAAACGCATGATATATCTTAATTGCTTATAAATTTATGTTCTCAATTCAATTATGTTTGTAATTTTTCAATCATTTTTTATGTTATATTGTTACTAATTTTTGCGTAATGAATTCATAAAATAAAGTAAATCATTTGTATCTGGGCGTGTAATACGTTTACGTTACTGTATAGTGCATTTACTTTATGTTAAAATTGTAACATTCGTGAGAAACGCCATTCTTTACACTATAATGGCGGTTCAATTGAAACCTGGCGAAACCTTGGCGATAGAGCCAAAAGTTCGCATCACTTTTAATGATCACTTTGGCGAATTTGGTGAATCATGTTCGTGACTTGGTGACCATTTTTAACCAATTCGTGACCCTAAGGAATCTTCTGGAAAGTATTGGAGAAATGTACTAATATCACACGTTCTATGACGCAAGCGTATTTTTCTCCAAAGATCCAGTAGCGTAACTGACATCCCCGCGACCATCTAAATACGGGGGGGTAAAGCCTGACTACCACCAGGTACATACCCTTTGTCAAATGCAACTTGGGGCCCTAAATCGGAATTTTCAGGGGGCCTAAAAGTTCTTCGTTATGCCACTGGAAAGATCCGTTAGGCATTAAAGCAGAGAGTCGATCGCCGAAACTGAGTTAGTCTTCTTCTGACCGTTGAAGAGTAGTATTGATTTAACCGTGAAGAATCGACCAACGATTAGTTGATGGGCTGTTGAGTAGGACGAGGAAATGTTTGTGAATAATCTTTAAACACTCTTGTATTTTAGGCGCTGATAGCTGTGTCTGAGCGCTGTTATAGATGTGAAGACCTTCTGAGATTTATTAAGAAATTTTTGCTATGTATACTGTATTTCAAGAAGAGTTTTTTGTAGGGTGAGCTGAAAGTCTTGCCTGACTATTAAACACTGATGGACAAAAAAATTAGAGCAGCAAGAAATAATTGTGGGATCGTAACAAAACTTAGCATGAACGTACATGTCGGAGAGATATGCAAATGATTAGAAATGCAACGTGATTGCGCATTACGTATAGCTGGTAGAGGGCGTTTAACGTCGTTCTCCTTGGAGTATAAAACAGGTAGCCAAAGCTTGTTTGAGTGTGCTGAATCGTATCCAAAGCAGGAGCTGAGGTAGACATGCCTTTACGGCGTTTTAGAAGACAATATGTGTAGCAGTCGCAGTTTGAGAGAGGGAGAATCATCCGAATGATGGAAGCTGGGTGGTCAGCAAGGCGAGTAGCTCGTCAATTAGGCCGCTCTGATTGTGTTATGAGGAGGTGTTAGGACAAGCGGATCCGAGGGATGTCATTTACTTGAAGACCAGGCTCAGGATGCCCTCGACAGACCAGTCGTCTAGAAGATCGCCACATCATAAGAAATGCACGGGTACAGACAACTGCTTCATCGGCCGCCATCCAGGCACAGATAGCACCTTCATTAGGGGCCCCTGTGTCTTCTCGAACCATACGAAGGTGCCTGGCTGAAGGACATTGGGATCATGGCGTCCATTACGTATACTGCCCTTGACGCCCACCCATCGCCTCCTCCGTTTGGAATGGTGCCACGCACGAGGAAACTGGACTGCAGCGGAATCGAAACAGGTTGTCTTTAGTGACGAATCCAGCGCTGCTATCAGTAAAACAATACGACTGTAACCTCAAGTGCATATATAAACGACTCGCTCAGCCTGGGCGTTATTTGCCCCAAACGTATATATACGTCTATCCGAAGTACGATTTTTTTATGTGTACTGATATCCATAAAATTATTCCGAAGGCCTTGGAAGACAATAAAAGGACATTGACGGTATTTGCGAAGAATTTACTTATTTCATGGTGTTTAATTTTTTATTCCTTTTCTCCCCCTCCCTTAGAAGTACCACATACGTGCGTCTACGTGGAAAACGGCGGGGAAGGATTTGAGTAACTTTTAACCGGCAGCTAAGGGATTAATTATAAACCATACAAATTATCAAGATAAGTGTTTATTTTTTTGTATATCAAACCCATGGTAATTCTTAAACTTGATTTTAACTTAGTATTGTTAAATTAATTATAAAATACATGGTGCAGTACTGACACATTGATAACTGTATTACACATCAATGTAAATGGGTATTTTACTTTTTTATTATGTCAGAATGTATTTTGTTTGTTCACTTTCCATAAATCAATATATTTTTTTTAAAACAATCTTTTGTTTTCGACTTTTCAATATCCTCGCGCCCCCCTCATAGGGTTATCACGCCCCCTAGAGGGGTGCGCCCCACAGTTTGAGAAGCACTGCCCTAACGGTAAATAAAAATTATTAATTGTTTTGCTATAAATTAAAGAACATTCAAAATAAGAAACAAAGAATTTTAAAATATTTTATTTTTAAATTTTCATATATGCTGCTTGCACTTAAAAATTAAAATCATTTTTTTTTTTATTGCTTCGTAAACAAATTTTATTTCTGCAATTATTGGCATTTAATCCTAAATATTTCATATAGTTCTGTAAAAATATACAATGAATGAAACTACTTCGGACTTATTTATAGAAACGAATTCACAATCAGAAATTTTCACTAATAATTTTATAATAATTTCGTGACAAAACTTGTTTATTAACCCTTTCGTTGGCCATTTATTTCCCTTGTGAGTTTCTCACACTTTTTTATGCTTTATTAA
The DNA here is from genome assembly GCA_019973935.1 of Trichonephila clavipes. NCBI lineage: Eukaryota > Metazoa > Arthropoda > Arachnida > Araneae > Nephilidae > Trichonephila > Trichonephila clavipes. The sequence goes on along the minus strand of BMAU01007010.1, from coordinate 91,552 downwards.
TAATTAAAACATAGCATTTAAGCAAATATATTTTATTTTGCCGAATTTAATGTTCCCATTCAAATTTTAGGGGTGAGAAAAATACTTCCCAAGGAACCATTCTCCATCATAAAGAAAATTAAATTTAATGATGATTATTTTCCGTGAAAAGATGTTGCAGTGAACAAGGGGACATCACCTTCTGCACACAAGTACCAGGTCCTCCTTTTTTGTCCCTTTCTGCTACACTCCCTACATCGTCTGTATTTCGAAACTATCTTTGGCACATGACTTCTCACACTGGCTAAGAGCACATCATTCGGAACTACACACTTCTTTGCTTGGAAACTAGCAGGACGTCCTTTCCTTTTTTTCAGGAATATCCTTCTATTAGCTAACGAGCTAATGCTATACGGAATGTTTTAGCTGGTCTAAATTCCTCTCTCTCTCTCTGTTTCTTTTCTTCACTCATCGCAGTATGAAACTATTTATGATGACAAAGTCAATAAGAAAATAAAAGATTCGATGCCAACATTTTACAGATCTTCTTATTTAGTATCTTTCTTTACTTCAAGGGATCCGACTACGACTGGAACCGTGATTTTGCAAAAGCGCATAAATGGATAATTTTCATGGTATTTAGTTGTTGTTTCATGGTTTTAGTCAGAACGAGGCGCACGAAATTCATCGTGGCAAGGGGCTAGAAGTGTGCATGTCTGTGGCCTAGGCTTTGAGAACCTTACATGTGACAGTAGGAATTAACTCGGCAAAATTCCCCGAATGGACGATAGACGGCGACACCACCTATCTCCATCTCCACAATTTTGCTATGAGACTGGAGGGGAGGGAAATATTCTCCAGTCTCCAGCACTCGTGATTCAGTCCACAAGATTTTCGGACCCACTGATTTAATGAGCACGTACTCCGAGGGTATTTGGTGGCATCGGGCATCGAACCCAGGCCTTCCGGTCTGGAGTCCGAAACTCTAACTACCAGGCTACCCACGGCCCATGGTATTTAGTGTCACTTAGAATAGAATACATGTATAAAATAGTTTTAAGGACATTTTGACAAACATAATTATTTAAATACAATATTTTGGCAAAAAATTAACTTAGAATAACTTTTTTTTCCAAATGTTCTCCTTTTATAAAAAATTCTTCTAAAATTATAAAATTTTGCCTGTATATAGCTCGGATCTCTCTACAGAGGCTAAACTAGAATTTTTGAAATACATAACTTAGAAGTGGATTTTTATCCATATTTTACGACAATAGACTAGAGAAATTTAAACAAATAAACGCCGATAATTATTTTAATTGGTTGTATCTCTGAAAAAAAATGTGAATTTTTTTCAAAAATCGTAGTTGAGCCTCTGTACAGAGGCGCATGAGCTATATAAAGGCAAATTATTATTATATTAGAAGCATTTTTCACAAAAGGAGAATATTTTGAAAAAAGATTATTGTAAGTTAACTTTTTGCCAAAATATTGTATTAAAATAATATTTTTTTGTCAAAATGTCCTTAAAATTATTTTATGCTGTATTTTAATCTGAGTGACACTAAATATCATGAAAATTATTCATTTATGCGCTTTTTTATAATCATGGTTCAGAACGTAGTCGGATACTTTAAACGAAGCGATCAATCCCTCCCATATCATTACATACAGCGACAGCTTTTGGACAAGGTGCTTCTTCTTTAGTATCATCTTTTTTTGTCCGATTTACAGATATCAAAATCGCCGGATTATGTGCAGTAGCATAAAACTGAACCTTGAATTAGTCAGAATCGTTATAATTGAGAGGCTAATATATTATAATAGATTTTGTGCTTCTTACAAATGTATTTTGTAACATCATGTAGATGAGAAGTAATCTTCCCAAGGCCACAGAGAGGGTTAAGGTGGTAAAAGTATTGAAAAATTATTCATTTTTTTAAATATATCAGATTTGAAAATAATGGAATGAAACTTTTTTACCATTCGGCTCAGTAAGTTAGAGGTAGCGCACCCGTCTCGAAGCTTAAAGTTGCGGGGTAGATCCCGTTGAATTGATAGATTTTCTCGACGAGAGAAAATAGTAGGCCCGAATGTCATATCATTATGTGGCATATAAAAGATCCCTTGAGTATCAATTTGGCTCCGGTACTCTCACAAAATTAAATAACAGCACTATTTAGCCTCCGACGAGAGCGTGAATTGAATAAATTCAAGCGCCTGAAATTTATTTGCGGGAACCAGCAATAGAGGGTCCCATTACAGAATTGACTGTCACACTAGGGGACTTATAGAACATGCATAAGCTTAGCTGCCGAAATCTGCCGTTTGAAACAAACAAAAACTTTTTTTTACCCTTTACATATTTTTGTAAATTAGCATTGTAGTGATTTTAAGTAATATATATTTTTATTGTTGTTTGCTGTTTTTATTTTTTTATATAATTATTTATTTAGTTTTTTTTCAACTCCTACTAATAGCTCACAATTTCTATATATATATATATATATATATATATATATATTATATATATATATATATATATATATATATATGTATATATATATATATATATTTATCTTGGTGGAATTTTCAATCGTTAATAAAATACATTTTAAAGCACTCAATTGAACTGAAATTTTATATACAGGATTATTTTAGATGACAACACAATAATATAATAATAATTAATAAAAACTAATTGCTTAAAACTAATTATTTAAAGAATTACGAATAAAACCACATTGGCATCGTTTCTGGCGACTTAGCTACCCTTTTGGTGACTTGTGTCAAAACTTGAAAAGGTTTTTTTCTCACGTGTTAAAGTATTCAGTTGAACTGAGGTTTATATACACGATTGCTTTGGATGACAATACGATACTTTAATGATAATTAATAAAAATGAATTACCACTTAATGTTGTGATTCTGTCCTATGTCTATACATATTGATATTAATTGTAACTAGTTAATAAAAATTAGGTAAAATAAAAATTTTCTTTGTCGATCTAAGTAGGAATTGACTTCAAATTTTTTTTTATATTACTTGTTTTGTTCAAATTTGTATTTTATGTGATTATATAGCACCTTTAAAAATGAATTACTATATCGAGTGTGTAAGTAAGTGAGTTTGTTTCCTCGAAGAAAAAATGCTGAAGCAATTTAAATTAAATAAAATATTTATTATAAAATGTTCGACAGTTCTATCTGTATTAAGTAAAACTTACATTGCACTTCGTGTTTTACTCTGACTTGAACATTGCAGCTTGGTCTCAACCCAATTTGAAGAAGAATTTCATAATCTATAATTGAGTGCATTTATTTTCTGGGAATAACTCTCAGATTTTCGGCTTTGTCGGCATAAGGAACATGGAAATTCTGAATCAGCGAACTGATGAATAGAAATACTTCCATCTGGCCTAAAGCTTCTCCAACACAGGATCTCTTTCCTAATCAAAACAGCCAAAGTAGTGTTGTACACGCAATCAAAGCAATAAAAATGTTACATAACTGTGATAAAAAAAATAACAAAAATCACTATACCGAAAAAATTGTATTATTTTTGTACAATTGGGGTGAGTAGATTAAATTCATGTTAAGGTATCCGACAAGGTTGAAAAAGTGCTTTTTAGGTGTTTGATGTTTGGTGTTGTTTGGGTCACTAGGGAAAAAAGAAATTATTTATTTAGGAAGAAGGACTAAAACCATAAAACTAGAGAGTTTTTTAAGATCTTTTTATAGCATTTACTTAATCTATAACTAATAAAAATATTTTTAGTTCATTTTTTGAAGAATGAATTTTTCATGATGATTCGTGCACGGAAAACGGGATATCTTTTAAATAATCCATTAGAATGTATTGAAATTTATAACATATATACTATGGGCCCTTCAGAGTGTAACAAACCACAGGTTTTAAAAAAGACAGCTGCATTTAATAATATTTTACAGTCATTTTTAGCTTAGAACATGCAGTAATTTTGACGAAAAATTATGACCATCAAATTTTAAAAAATGAACTCTAATAAAATATTTATTTCTTAAAATATTATTTATCCTGCGGTTTGTGACTCTTCAGAGGGATCAAGAAGTATATCAATGACGTCAAAATTGCATAATGTGCAATTTATTTTTATTTATCATGTTTTTCTTTAAAATATTTGCTCAATTTTCCTAATTTTTTTTTTCAAAAAAAAAAAGGGCGATACATGTTAGTTATTTAATAGTTATGATTTTTTAAACCCATTTATGTTCTTTGAAACAGTAAAATTATTGAGAAAATCATTTTTTGAAAAATTTATCTCCGAACCCAGTCGGATACCTTAAAATCATTTCCACAATATACCTCAATCGTCAACAAATAAGGTATGAAGTATAGCTGGATTTCCAGCCACAATCAAATTATTTTGTCTGCCCTTTTTTATTGTGTCCTTTCAAATGGTTTTTTTTTTTGCATTCTGAAGAGTTTTCGTTCAATACAGGAAGTTTGATTTTACAAATTGGTTATGAATTGGACTGAATTATAAGCCATCCCTTCTTGAGCATAAAATTTCCCTCAAAAGAAATAGAAGAGAGAAATATTATTAGTCAAAAATGTACAGTGTGTAAGAGATATTCCAGTTGAATTTGATTTTAAGTACTATTAATGTTTCTGTCTCCACTAATATCTTACAGATATTTGTGACTCTTAAGGTATTCGACTACGTTCGGAACCGTGATTTTAAAAAAACGCATAAATGGATATTTTTCATGATATTTAGTGTCACTTAGATTAGAATCCATGTATGGAGGAGGACATAATAACCTTTTTTAAAAATGTTCTCCTTTTGTGAAAAATGCTTCTATTAGAATAATATTTTGCATGTATATAGCTCAGAGCTCCATACATAGACTCAACTATGATTTTTGAAAAAAATCATATTATTTTCTCTCTCTCTCTCTCTCAGAGTTACAACCATTTAAAATAATTATCGGTGTTTTTTTCTAAAAATTTCTCACCTCTGTTGTCGTAAAACATGGATAAACCCACTTCTATGCTATATATTTCAAACATTCTAGTTGAGCCTCTGTACAGAGGCATGAGCTATAGACAGGCAAAATATTATTATAATAGAAGCATTTTTCACTAAAGGAGAATATTTTAAAAATGGATAATTCTATGTTCATTTTTTGTCAAAAATATTATACTTAAATAATTTTTATTGTAATACTAAATAATTTTACATATATAATAATTTTACATATATTTTATAATCTAAGTGACACGAAATATCACGAAAATTATCCATTTATGTTCTATTGAAAATCATGGTTCCGAACGTAGTCGGATACCTTAATTAGTTCTGTTCTGTTTCCTTCAAGGAGTAGCTTGCTTTTATGATGTCTCTTTGGCTGAAAGTTTTGTAATAAAAATAATTTAGTTTTTGTGATAAGAATTACTTAGTTTTTATTGTATCTATAATCTAGTTATCGACATTTCGAAGAAATCCGTGGATCTAGCATAATAGTGTAAAGCGCGTGAGTGTAGGAACACTTCGCCTACTGATTCGCCTTATTACAATAGGTTTTCTTAAAATTTCTCTTCAATAAAAAGCTCCCATTTTTTGGTATATTCTCTACTATAATAAGTTTAACTTACCCACTGTAAAAGGATAGGGTCCGTCCTTTTTAATTCTTTTTCCTTTTTCATCGAGGAATCGTCTAGGGTTAAATACTTCAGGATTTGGAAAACTTTCTGGATCAAAATTAATACTCCATAGATTTGCCCTGATTATGCTTCTCCTGGGTATTCGGTAACCTTCAATAGTGGTTTCTTCTGTAAAGAAAATTATTTACGTAGAGAGATTTATTTCATAATACATTTGAAAACATTTAAAAGAACAAAATTGTTGAAAAAAATCGAACAAAATCTGCTTATTTCTTAGCACGTGGGTTATGTCAAGAAAATGTTATTAGTAATTTACCAAAAAATATGTATTTGTTAATATTTGAAGTAAAAAATGGGGAGGGGAGGGATAGAATGATATGGAGAAATGAGAAGGTTTAAATTACTGATACATACACTCGTGTATACAAGGTGTGACAATTAAATTCCCAGACTGAACATACCCTAGCTGTTAGGCTTGGTGTGAAGGTGTGGGAATATAATATACGAGGGTGAGTCGGAAAATAAGTTTCCCCTTTTGGTTGTGGTCGGGGTTGTGTGTGAACATAGAATGAGACATTAAAGATAAGACACAACTTTATTTTTCCACGTAAGTACCAAGTACAATGTGCCATTTGAATTACCGCTTGGTAAGCTTCAACCCCCAGGAAAAATTCAGGGCTTTGCATACGGAAAAAGCGTTTTTAATGGCGTGTTTGATTTCAGCATTGCCTCCAAAGCTCTTTCGGGTGAGATTCTTAATCAAAGTCAGAAACAGATGAATGTCACTTTGTGCGAGATTAGGACAGGCGGAATGTGTAGCCGTTCCCAACCAAGAGTTGTAATATAGTTTTGCTTTGCCGTCGGCGAGTGAGGTCTTGCATTGTCACTCAACAACAGAACACCAGATCTGAAACCCAGACCGGTTTTTCCGAATCACCTCTTTCAATTTCGAACAGGGTGTCACGATACAGCGTAGTCACTGTGACACCCTGGCTCCAACCTCCAAAAAGTCGACTCAAAAGTAAAAGCTTCTTCCGTATGCAAAGCCCTGAGATTTTCCTGGAGGACTTTTGAAGCTTATAAAGTGGTATGAAAAATGTCTCAATGTACTTGGTACTTAAGTAGAAAAATAAAGTTATATCATATCTTATTCTATGTTTTGAGAGTTTCCTACACATCTCTGACCAGAGTCGACAGGGGAACCTTACTTTCCGACTCCCCCTTGTAGTTGACTTTGATGTTTCCGGAGCTGGTGGCACGTTATTCCACCCCTCCATCTAATTCAGCTTGTTAGAGTGAGTGAGTGAGTGAATATTAACGTCGCTCTGTTCAGCTAGATGAGGGCTTTTGACGACTGACTTCGTAATTTTGAGCCACGGTCAAGTGACGAGAACCACTCCTGAGCTGGCACCCCTCTCTCCTAACTACCACACCACACCAACGAGAGGACGTTTGAGCTCTCGACAGATTTAACATGCATCGCTTTCCTACATGGCGGGACTTTAGTGGTACTGGGCGTGAATTTGTGACAAGGCCAGCCACGATCCGATGCCTTTACCACTCGGCTACCGCGGCCACTCAATTTGCTTGAGAAAAACGTTGTTGTGTCAAAGTGTCACGATCATGATAAACTAAAAATCGAGTTGCGCATAAATTTATAATTCCACTTGAAATTAAAGAAAAAAAATTCCAACTTAATGTTTTAAATTGTCAAAAGAGTTGTTTGGAAAAAAAATCACGTCACACAGTCAAATGTTTGAATGGCACTAAAGGTTTTAGAAAGATCAGGAGGTCGTTGAGATTATGAACATTCTGATCCATCTGTGACTTCAAGAACCAGTAATGCTCATCGTTTTTGTACGATATTAATGGCGTCATCATAATTGAATGGATACCTCGAGGCCAAACGGTAAAACAGCAGTACTACGTTGAGGTCCTGAGAAATTTTAGAGAAAGAGTGAGGAAGGAAAAGCAAGATTTGTAGAGCAACAACACGTGGATATTTGCAGCAAGACAACATCAAGGTTCATATTGTGCTTTATATAAAACAGTTCTGGGCAGACAAACGCATTACTGGGCTCGAGCATCCGCCGTACTCACCAGATCTCGTACCATACGACTTCTACCTGTTTCTTAAAGTTAAAATGCACTTATGGGTACACATTTAGAATCTGTAGGGGAGATGAAGGCAAAAACGTCCGACTTACTGAAGATGGTGGCGCCTAATGAGTCGCAGCACTGCCTTAAACGGTGGAAAATTCGTATTTGGCTATGTATTGATAGATTGTTGAAATGTTGTCCGGTTGTTTATAATTGTCATAGTAGTATGCATGTATGTATATATGTGTACATATATGGAAGACCAGATTAAGATGACTATCTTTTTTTATATAATTTTTAAGTTAAATATTTTTTCTTTGCCTGTATTATTGAAATGGACTTTTATTGTTTTGAACCTAATCGAACAATTTTTTTTATTTTTATATCATCGACATCACTTAGACAATTTAAAAAACAAAGCAAAAGTGCTAACTTACCCGGTTACCGAAGCAATTCTGAATACAACTTAACAGTGAAAAATGGGTAAGACGATGCAACAATTAATTCATAATTATCATTTATTTCTTCTTGAGTAGTGAGTAATAAAAGAGTTTCCATGTTAACCTGTTTATTCTTAGAAAATTAATAGTGTAATTTAAAATCAGAATTATTTCATTAACAAAAATTGAACACAACTATTCTTTCTTCCACCAAATTTGATCAGTCCTTATACCACTATTCGTGTCATATCATCCCCATATCCACTCTTTTGAAAGAGGAATGGATTAAATTCATGTGATGTAATAGTCACATGATAATTGAGCCACGTGTTTTCGACCAATTAGTTCATAAATTCATGTGACGTCATAATCATATCGTAAATATAATCTCTCGTTTCCAGCCAATTAGTTCATGTGCTTCACTGTTGCCAACTTTTGCTTTTTACAGAAACTTTCTTTTAGAAAGTACATATTTGTCAACGATATAATAATGCACATAGTTAAACAAAATGCACTTAACTCAAAATTATTCGTATAATATAAGCTTTTTTTAATTTTGAAAACTGTTTGAAGAATTTTAACACGTGAACTTTTCAAACAATCATACAATTTTAAATTTATCTCAACTTTACAAGTTGAACAACTAGTATGTCAATTTGTAATCAATGGGAAGCACGTATTTGCCGTTATCATATGATCATCATGAATTTAGTCTATTAGACTAGATCTTACCACCAGAGCAGACACATTAAACCTTACTTTCAGACACTTGACTCTCCGGAGATATTTGGTTTCACTGTAGTTAAATCAAACTCGTTCATTACATGAAAATCATCTCAAGTTTATAATTACGCAGTCTTTAAATCCATCAACTATATTTCCAATCGATTAGCTGCTATGAAAGATGGAGTGCTCAATAGTTCTCCAATAATCTACTTTTGTTAGTAATGGCTAATCCTGGATGAGAGACCATAAAGTTGTCACAATCTTAACTGGAAGAGATTTGCATAGTATTCCCTCCAAAAAAATTAGGTATGGAGAAAAATAAACAAAACAAGAAAAGAAGCACCAAAAGAAATTAATATAAAGCGCTTACCTCAATCAACCTGACCTGATTAGCAGTGTTATATCAATGATTTTTGCGATAGAAAAAACAAAATTTAAATCAAAAATAAGCAGACACTGTGGAATGTACATTGCGTAAAGTAGCTAAATCCCTTACCAGTTAGTCTACGAGATCTTGCGTTAAAGTTTCGGGAATAATAGCACGTCAGATAAAATACACGAATAGCATCTAACAAATAACAAAAAGGTAACCATGGCTTCCATGTACCAGTTGTTAGTATCTAGCAGTAGGGAGATCTAAAAATATGCGTAAGTAGTGCTGTTTAGCTTATATATATATATATATATACAAGTTGCGGCAGAAAAAAAAAAGAGACTAAGTGCGATGCTTGAAAAAAGAGTAGAGGTGGCAACAATTGTTTTGATGACGTCATTCCCCACACCCCCTCTAGCCATGTGGCCAGTTTCGTGTTAACCGATCACGCCAGTTTGGAGTACTGCGTCATTGAGTGAACACGTGCCACTGCATTTTGCATGAAAAATGTCGAATCAACATCAAGTTTCAAGTGAAACATAAAAAACCAGCCACGAAAGTATTTCAAATATCAACCGAGGCTTATGGAAATTAAACTTAGTCTAGTGCACATGTGTTTGCAGTATAAGCAGTTTTCAGCGGGAAGGGTCAGTATGGAAGATGAAGAAACTGCTGGTTGGTGATTACAGACCAAAACATGGCCGAAATTCGTCATATGAGTGGGTTTCACTCACAACAGTTGTAATACTGTTAATAAACACAACTACATTGAAGGAAGAAAAGGCCAATGACGGATCGCTGTTGCGACATCCGCTCAAATGACACTATCTATTAATGTGCGACGCTGGTTAAACTTAAATTATTTAATTTATTCCCATTAAATCCATTTTAAATAAAACTCGGTTCTACTCTTCTATTAGAGTCACATTATAGCTTAAGTTTAAACATTAGATCTTTTAAAGACAAATAAACAGTACGCTAAATTAAAAGACATTCTTTAAATAACCATTAATTTATTTTTAACAATAAGATTGAAATTAAGTTAAAGCATAAAGAGACACATAACAGGATTTTACTTAACTCTGAGAAAGAGGCGAGGAAGAGTCATGTCGCCGCTTGGAGTCCCGCGGCTTTCAGAATGGGAAGGGACGGGTCAGACCAAGTGGGTGTGAGAGAGTGCGTCAAAAAAGAGGGTCTAATCAGGGTGCATCTCGTTTTTATATGGCGGCAATTTACACCTATGTGCTAGAGCGGATTCTTTTCAGTGTTTGCATAATTTTCTCCCATTGGTCTAGGGTCAGCGGATGATTACCGTCTCACGGTCAATGACATCCCCCAGCGCGGGAAAATCCTAATGACCCCCTATACCATAATATATTTATGGGAACAATGCCCCCTTCCAGGCGTGGGAACGCGTCACCCTTTTCGGTGGGGTAAAAGAGACGCATTCACCAAATTCCGTTTCTTGTAAACAGCAAGAACAGGGCAGATGTAAAAATTACAGTTGTAACTTTAGGGACCGGCGACCTCCCATCACTATCAAGCTGTTTCTGACCAGCAAAAACAGTATTATAATCGAACGTCCTCCTTATTCACCTTATTTGGCCCCATGATACTTTTTTTTATTTCCCACAATTAAATCTGGTTGAAAGGGAACCCATTTTACCTCAGTTGAAGAGGTTCAGTCAAAAACGGAAATTATCCTAAAGGGATTTCCAAATACCTTGTTCCAGAACTGTTACCAGCAATGGTAGCCCCGAATGCATAAGTGTGTGAATGCTGAAGAGAACTATTTTGAAGGTGTTACTGTCACGAGAACTGATTCTGGATTTACAATGATTTACTGGGCCAGTCTTTTGTGTATGTGTGTGTAACACCTCGTATATGTAATAATTCCTATTAATGCCACGATTATTTCATATATATATATATATATATATATACAATCTTCTGTGCGTGTGCCACTAAACTCCTCTTAAACTGCTGGATCGATTTCGATGAAATTTTTTGTGTGGGTTCAAGTAAGTTCGAGAATGGTTTAGATTCACAATTCGGACCGATACCGCGCAATTAGTTAAAAAGATATCAATTAAAAACATTCAAAAAAATACAACTTAACATTCACCTGCATTGTTATAAGCAAGTAATATAAAAAAAATTTTTAAATCGATTCCTACTTAGATCAACCAAGAAAAAATGTTTTTTAGCTACTTTTTATTAAATAGTTGCAATTAATATAAATATGTATATACATATGACAGAATCCCAACATTAAGTGGTAATTAATTTGTATTAACTATCATTAAAGTGTCGTACTGTCATCCAAAACAATCGTGCATATAAAATTTCCTTTCAACTGAATGCTTTATTTAAGGGGACTTGGCACCCTTTGAGCAAACTTCTTTATTTACGTATTTAAAAATTATATTTTAGCATTTTATACAATGTTTCTATTCAAGAAAATGTTACCAGATGAAAAGTTTCATATATTATTCACACAATTTTAAAAATTTTAATTTTTTGAAGAAAATTGGGAAAATTTTAAAATCCTACTCCTTTTGTAAAAATTAATTTTTTGACCTGAAATTTTTTTATAATATTCTTATGGATGATCTAAACAACTTTAGGGATCGATTTTAGAATAACTTCATTCGTTTTTGAGAAAAAAAAAATAAAATGTTGATGTACAGGCTAAAAATCAACGAAAAAGCCAACATGTCTTACATTTTATTTTTTTTTTAAAAAAGTATTCAGTTTATAGAAAAACGGATCCCTAATTTTATTACATGCTTTATTTTCAACACGCAAGAAAAAAATGGAAGTGATTGGTATATAATTGTCGAAGGAGTAGCATTTTGAATGCACTAAGGTTTCGAAAAACACAAACTGAGAAAAACCACTTTAAAGTTTATAATTCTGAAAAAAAATAATTATTATAAGCTTAATTAAACTTAAAATACCACTTTAAGATAATAGTTTTTCCGTTTTCTTTAAAATAATTGCATTTTCATATTTTTTCAACCCACACATTTTTATAAATGATCAACTTTTAGAGAGTACTAATTGCCCATGAAAATTCAAGAAAAATGTTAAAAAGAAATTTTTTTCTGTCACGACAGAAATTTTAGCTGTTTTTCTTCTTATAATATTAAAGTATTACATTTTTATGAAAATATATCAGGAATAAGAACTGAAATTATAAAATTATTAATATAAAATGCCTTAATTTAAAAATTTTACATGCACACATTTCACAAGGAAGAGAAATTACATTATTTTATTGCCTCGGAAATATTCTGCTTTTAATACTACACATTCTTTTTTATAGTTATTATTTCTATTTATAAAATAGATTTTTTTATCATAACGCATTTTTTAGCTTTTTTTTCTAAAAAGGGAGTGTGGCTGAATTGCCAAATTTGTTTTCAAATGAAGTTTTAGTCAACTTCTAACTTTCCGACATGCACAAGTGATATATCAATCGAAAGATAATAATGCAAAGAATAAGATTAAATGAAAATAAAAAAAAAACGATAGGTTTGTGATTTTTAGGGTACAAGTCCTCTTAACACGTGAAAAAAAAAACCTTTTCAAATTTTGACATAAGTCGCCAAAAGGGTCGCTAAGTCGCCAACGTGCCTGTATTTGTAATTTTTTATATAATTAGTTATAATCAATTAATTTTTATTAATTATAATTAAATTATTGTATTGTCATCCAAAATAATCATATACATTACATTTCAACTCAATTGAGCTCTTTAAAATGTATTTTATTAACGATTGAAAGTTCCACCAAGATAAATAAATAAACAAACAAATAAAATATATATATATAATTGAAAAAGACGTAAGTTGGCGTCGAAACTTGATTTTCAGCCAAACTGGCCAAACCCGGTCTTTATTGTTACGAAAATGCAGACGATTCACGCTTTTTAGCGTTTTTAATTAATATCTTTTCAAAATAATCTTTATATATGTAATTCTTCTGTGCGTGTGTATGTGACTGAACTCCTCTTAAACGGCTGGACCGATTTTGATGAAAGTTTTTGTCTGTTTCAGTGGACTCGAGAATGGTTTAGATTTATAATTCGGTTTAGAAATGTTTATTTAATTAATTTTTTTATTTATAAATTGTATATCTTGGAATGTTTTACATTGGATCCGGCAGACTGCGCTAAGATCGCAATATCGAATATATTCAAAAATCTTTTATTATAATTCAAGTTGGTCCCGAGAGTTGGTGCTGTGATCATTTCAGGAAAATATTTTGTCTCTTCGTGTTATTATTTTGTTGAAATAAATCGTGTGTTAATTAAATTATTACATTCAGATGTAATTAGTGTTTGAAGAGTTTTGAAGTGTGCATAAAAAACTATACATTTTATGCACAATTTAATAAATATAGCTGTTATAAAATAGTTTGAGTTTCAACTTTTTCACCTTTAATTAAAACAAGTTTAAGTTTTTATTCACACAGCCTTTGCATTTAACTTCGCTCATAGTATACACATACTCACGCGCTATCGATTGATTGAATTGTGATAACCGTACATGTGTAATGACGTTAGACACTGTAATAACTTTTTAATACAAATTTTACTCAAAACGGTCCAGATTGTTAAAGCTTATTCATAAAAATTTGGAATATTTAAATTTAAGATGTGTGTACAGGACAACGTCTGTAGGGTCCTCTTGTATATATATACATATTGAACGAATAAAGAAGGTATTTCTCAAATCACCGTTTTTTCATTACAAATTCATTGTGCATTACTTTTCCAACCGGGTTGTTATACACTGCTGGACAACTGCTAAGGACGGATCACAAATTGCTATGTAGCATAACATTAAGCGAGACATGAGGCCTAGTAGGATAAAATATAGTTGCCACACTGTTCAGACATTAGAATAAAGAATATTTATTGTTCTGGAAAGTACAAAAGCTGTGAAACATCTGAAAGAATAAAAAATGTTCATTTGATCTGCGTACGGAGAAATGGAACAATGCATCTATAAAAGTCAGCAGGCACCTTAAAGAAAGGTATCAGTACGGGATATGTCCACCGTAGAGTGTGATGCAACATTCCACACGTCGTACCATACTTTGCACAACATTATCCAGCAGCTGTTGAGGCAATTTATACCATTCCTCTGTGAGTGCACGGATGAGGGTGTTCTTGTTTGTCGGAGGATAGTTTCGATCAGCAACTTGCCTCCCCAAAGCATCCCACACATTTTCAATGGGGTTTAGATCTGGAGAACGCGCTGGCCATACGAGACGTTGAATACCCTCGCTGTCTAGACAATCCTGAACAGCGAGTGTTCTATGACATGTTGCGTTGTCGTCCATAAAAACAAATTTATCACCGACAGCACCACGGAAAAGACGAACATGAGGAAGTAGAACTTCATCAATGTATCGTTGGCCCGTCATAGTCCCATTCGCAACCACATGTAGGCGCGTGCGGCCATTGATCATGATGCCGGCCTCCACACCATGATACTGGCATGTCGGATATCGGTCCTTTCCTGGATATTTTCTGGACGATAAGCAGTACCACTCTCGCGCCAAATCAGTTGGCGTCTACAATCCGATGACAGACTGAACCTACTTCATCTGAGAATAGTACGCATGTCCAGTCCTGTTCAGTCCAATTGTGATGCTCACGACACCATTGCAAACGGGCAGTACGGTGCTGTCTGGTCAATGGGACACACAACAGGTCTGCGTGCGTATAGTCCTCCTCCTCCCCTCAAACGTCTGGCAACAGTTTTTCGGGAGATCTGCTTTCCTGAGGCAGCAAGAAACTGATTTGCCACCTAATGAGCTGTGGTGCGCCTGTTCCTTTTTGCTGATAGGACGATATATCTGTCTTCTGCAGGTGTCGTACTTTTAACACGACCTCCCCGTGCCGTCTACTACACATTTCAGTAGTTTTAAATGACTTCCACAGCCGTGAAACAACGCTGTGAGCGATGTCGAACTCCCTGTCAACATCTGTTATTTTTCGCCCTTCTTCGATCTTTCCAATAATTCGGCCACGCATAAAATCATCTATGTGATGTCGGGAAGACATGCCAAAAATTTTAAGTTCGTCTCTTAAATCTTTCCTGTAAAACTTTGACTTGAAACAACAACTGTCCACACGCGTCAAAACCTTTAAAGCTCTTACGAACGCTATCACGTGAACAGACGTGGAAAAAAAATTTGCATACTCATACTTCATCCTACAAATATCCCGCACTTATTCTAATTTTCCACATTTTGCTTCCTTTCATTTTGTGGTTGCTATGGATGATAGTGTTATCCGTCCTTAGCAATTGTCCAGCAGTGTAGTTCACTAGAACCACGATAGGTCCAACTAATGGTGCTGTTTGTGAAACACGTGGAGTCTCCAACTCGTTACGGATGGATTACGAGTACCCATCAGGCTGTTGCAGTTCGCACCTTATACTCGTAACATTTGGCATTGATTACTATGCGAACATTACTAGATGAAGCGGAAAACCTCAAACTTACACAATTCAGTTCTTAAGATGTTTAAAAACTAATCACATATTTACTTCCGAATCTAACCACTTTCCATTGAAATTTGAAATTATTGCGTTAAAAGTTCTTATTCTGAAACCTTAAAAAAATTTTTTGAATGATTTTGGTCATAACTTTTTATCTCAAACTTGTTATTGAATATGGCAATTATATTTTTCATCGGTTCTCAATATTGAAGGCATGTAAAAGTTTATTCAAGATTTGTTCATTTGTGCATAAATTCCCTCTTCGGTAATTTTATTGATTGCTTAAATTTTTTTGAAGAGTTAAAATTATGAGGATATTGTTTTACGAGTAAAACAAACTGTTAGAGGATAAGCATGATTTTTAAGCTCATTTAGCTATTTTTACCTTATAATTAATACGGATCTCATCTGACGGATATCAATGTGAGTTTTGTGCGAATGGCATGCAGCTTTCAAATATTTTTTTCTATTTATATAATGCAGTGCTTCCTCAAACTGCGGGGCGTACCCCCTAGAGGGGCGTCATAACTCTTCGAGGGGGACACGGGTATATTGAAAAGTCAAAAACAAAAGATTATTTAAAAAAATTAATTTACTGAAAGTAAGCAAGCAGAATACATTCTGACACAATAAATTTTTTAAAAAAAACACATTCGCACTAATATAATACATTTATAAATGTATCAAGTACTACACAATGTATTTTATAATTAATTTATCAGTACCAAGTTATTAACAAATTTCATAATTACCAGTGACTCCACGGGCTATTCTCATTTATAAAATCTTTACAAAAAAAAAAAATAACATTTATCTTGATAATTTGGACGGTTTATAATAAATCCCTCGTTATGTGTTTATTACCGGGATACATACGAAAGACGTGAGATAGATGAACAGAAACATGTAGCACAATCACAGAAGAACACAGATTTTATTACGAACTATGATCCCAGCAGAGAACAGAAAAGGGTTCCACCTCCTTTTGAGACAGGAATCCATTTCAGGCAAAAAAGTCCGATTTCCTTTCCCGAAGATACACATCCATGACTTACTCGGGATTCGAACCCAAACCACTCAATCACAAGCCGAGTGTCATAACCACCATACTGGGTGGGGCGGCAAAAAATCTCTTAACTGCCGATTAAATGTTACGTGATTCGTTCTCCAGTGCCACCGTTTTCCACGTAGTTGCGCGTATTTGATGTATTGGGGGATGAAAAGAAATGAGTAAAACCTTCTCTGAAATAAGTGAACCCTTCGCAAATACTGTCAAGGTCCTTTTATTGCATTCCAAAGCCTTCGTAATAATTTTATAGATAGCAGTCTACAGAGAAGATCCTACTTCGGAAAGACGTATATATACGTCCTGATTAAGTAATTATTTGGCTGAGTGAGACGTTTATATACGCCAGTGGCACTTAAAAGGTTTAAGTCGTATTGTTGCTTTAGCGTCAAAGTGCATTATTCTTGAATTCAATACATTGTTATTGTATGGAGGGGGCTCGATGAAAATTATGATTGAATATTGGGTCGTAAATATTGAAAGTTTGAGAAGCACTGGTGTAATGTGATAATTTGAAGTACCTTTAAAATACTTTATAAGCCTGATTTTTATTTAAGTTATTCAAAATGGCACGTGCAGCTACCTTTCCTATTTATTTTAAAAACAATCCTAATTCGAGCATACAGAATTTCTAAATTTACATTATTTACCTACTGGGACTTTGATCTAGGAAACTCATGACTAGTTTTTTAATTAGTTTTATAGAGAAATAACTTTCCCAACTTCTCTTTTTCTTTGTTCCTAATTCTTTTCATACTTATATCGAATAATATTTATGTATTCCTAAGATAAATGGAACGCAGTCTTATATTGAAATAGATAAATGACACTTACCAAAATTAGAGTACATTGTAGAAGTCCGAAATGCCATGGCTAATCTGTACAATTCTTGTAAAGTTGCATCTACGTAGGGTAAATTTTGCTTGTCCAGCCAGGAAGGAAGCCTTTCCCGTCCAATCACAGCATCCATTTCTTCTTGAGCTACTCTTTGAGCTTCGGGATGTTTGCTGAGTTCCAACAGTAAACTTATGATTTGAAGGCTTGTAGATTCGGTTCCCTCGAAAAAAATATTGAATGCGTTAGCCCTCAGTCGTTCATCTAAAGGCGTTGAAAAAAATGTGTATTACGCATGCTAACTTATTTTAAGGGTTAAAACTTACTAATGTTATAAGTTGCTTTTAAGGTATCCGAACACGTTGAAAATGACGAAGACGAAATTCGGTCCAGACAGATATTTTTGTTTTTTATTTTATTGAATAGAGCTATCTCTTGGCTTTGCAAAACGTACCTTGTTTTGTGTCAACGCTCCCTAGAGGCCAAGTTACCATCAATTTTATAAAGTTAGAAAAACTAGAAGTTAGTCTTTGATCTACTAAAAGTGAGCATTTAAAATGTTCAAAATCTATCATGGCGAGTCTGAAAACTCAAAATATTACGAATATATTTCTATAAAACTTTTTGAACCTGATATTTATGTTATTTTCAAGAGAATTTACTAAAATATATCTTATTGTATGAACACTTTTTGAATTATGGCTTGTTATTTAAATTATTGCATCATAAAGGATGTAATATTTCTTGTAATGTTTACTCAATCAGCTCTAATATTTTAAAATTTTAACAAAACATTAAAATTTTATTACATTTCCTAGATAAATGCATCTAATTTGTTTTAGTAGTATTTTTACTAATATAAGTTTATTACTTTTTTCTCTAATTGCTTTGTAGTTTTATAAAAATATTGCTAAAACTTCACATATAATTGCGAATTTTGTGAAATTTAGTCAATTTATTTTAAATATTGTTAGTTAAATACTGATGTTTATTGATATGAGTCCTAAAAAAGCATTTATAATGCTTCAATATTTTATTTTTTGAAAAAGTACTCAGGACGTGTTCGGATACTTTAATAACTTATGTACTTTCTGTAATTTGAAATAAAATAAAGCAGATGAAATATATTGAATATCTATTCAATGTGCTATCACCATTTTTAATGCATATACTCTTTCCTCAGTTCATTTTATAAAATTTTACTCATTATTAAAATAAAAACACGCATATTGAGCATAAGAAAATGCATTAATTTGTTTCAATTTTAATAAATAAAAAGACGGTTATAAAGAACTTCTAAGCAAACCTTTACTAATAGTATTGCTGTATTGAACTCTGTCTCTAATATTGTTTTAAAATAAGTCAGAAAATTGATTGATGGCATCCCAAAGTACATCAATGAAGGAAGCATCAAAGTCACCAGAAATTTTCACACCAGCTGCGATAAGCAAACTATTAACATTTCATCACCAATTCACATCATACGTAAAAGTATCAACTCCAACTTATTTGAATAGAGAATAGAATGCCATTTACAAGTGCTGAAGTTGATACTTTTTCGTAAAGTTGCTCACGTGCTGCTTAAGGCTGTCTTCGGTAAAAGTATGAGAGCTTGAACTAAACGCGAAGCATATTTTCAGACAGAAAAAAAGGCCTCAATTTCTATGGAAATTTTCAATACTATAACTCATACCTCTATTAACAATGTAGTGTTTTTAAAAATGTTAAAATATTCCATGAATACTTTCTTTTTTTGGTATAATACGTGAAGGCATAGCTCTCGTTTAACATTACGGTATAGGAGAAAAAGCGTGAAACACATTTTATACCAGAAAAAATGAATAAACTTGGTTAAAAACGGGAAGTATGATACAAATTTCTGCTCTCTGAATCTGAAAAAATGTTCGAAATTCTATGGTCCTATTATTTAACAATTACCGAAGACAACCTTAAATATGCATCGAAGAATTCTTTCGAGCACAATTCTCAATTTGAGGAATAGTTATAGTTTACAAGGAAGGAAGATTATACTACCATGAAACCAGTAGTGTTGAGCAAGCAACAATGATGCGGGTCCGAAATTTTTGAATGTTGAGGGGAACAACAGAATGACGGCACCATTCACACCACTACATGTGATAAGGCATATTACGCTCATGAAAAGGAATAATAACTCATCTACATTGAACCATATAATAACAAGTATAGCAATGTTGAGCAGTAATCAATGTTTTTATGTACTATCTGATATCGTTTACACCTCAATAGAATATCCGAAAAGTGTCCATTTCTGCGATTACTTTTGAAAACCCCGAAACTCCCTCACGTATATCTCTTCAGTGATGCATTAAGCAGTAATTCATAAACAAATGGATGGTGCGACATTATTTGTACAGACAAATATCGTTTCTACCTGCCACATTGTAATGGTCTAATTAGGTTTGGAGACACAGTGGAAAGATTTTTCTTAACAGTTGCCTTAGACATTACCATACCAGTCTTGAATACGACATCCTAATTTGGGACGGTATTGGATTTTTCCCTATAGTACACAATGCCGATATATAACGTCCACTAAACTCTAAAAAATATCAGCAGTCCTTAAACCTCTTATCCACCCCACTTATACTCAGAACTTTCTCTTCGGACAAATTCAATAAGGACAATGTGTGACCAAACGTGTGTGACATACAATTTTCAAAACTTCTTCTTTAACAATCGGATTGATTTACTGCCTTAATCTGATTATTTTTCTAGTCCATCGTTTATCGCAGTGGTCCTTTTAACTTTCGATCCCCACCGGTCCCCAAGATTCTAAACATAATTCTCCGGCTTAATATTCTTGATCAAAATACATGTTCCAGTAGAGTTTTTTTCATTGGGGCAATTTAATGATCTAGTCTAGTATGGTACATTTTTCAATTTTTCCACGAGGCCTTTCAGAGTTCGCAAAAAAGGGAAATCTCTCAAAGTTATATGAGAGACTCCACGGACCACCCTGAAAGGCACTGTGGGGGCCCAGGGGTTCACGGCTCACAGTTTAAGAACCGTTGGTTTATCGAATACGTCTGGCTAATGATAAGAATATGACTTGCCCGGCATACATTATCAAGTTTGATAATTTGTGATTGCGGTATGAGCTGTCACCAACTCCAACAGGAGATGCAATGTCTCTTTTGTTTAATGCAGAGCAGTTATTACCAGCCATGGCGAAAACATTCTTTATTGATTTCATCATCATCATCACCTCTCAGAAGGGTGTGTTTTCAATCCTTTCATCTTTGTATTGTGTGTTATCCATCGACTAAATTTAGCTTTAACATTTCTTTCCTTTCTTAATATTACATTTTGGATGTTCATTACAATACATAATTGTTTTTAGCTAAATGACTGATTGAAAAAAAGGATTGATAACTAATTTTGTGTAATAACGCAAAAACATTCAAATTATAAGCAAGGGCGGATTGATTTTAAAAATAAAATCGATTAAATCTTATCAAACTCCATCTCATACTACTTACATAACGTTTGTTAATAGAGATTATTGTTAGGAATAAACAACATGTATGAGAGAATAAAAGCAATCCAGAGAGTTTATAGCTATTTTCATTTCCAAGTAAACTATATATATATATATAATCAGAGTTGTTCGCATATCTACATAAAACTGTCTTGAAAATTAAATTGTTTAATTACTCTTACCACTGACTTCAGTTAATTTTGTGTGCTTTCATGCAATGTATCTAAGCATCATCGCTTTTTATAAAATATTGTCTTTAACTTTTTGTAGTGAAAGAATCTTGATATTTCGTCACAATTTATGAACTTCCAAATTTGTATCTTCCTTCTTCAGTGACTCGACAGCTCAGGATGGGTCTTGGCCTTCTCAGGAACCTTTTTCCAGGCCAGCTTTCTTCCTGCTAGTGTTCTCCAATTTCTCAAAACTAGGAGATCATTTTCTAGGCCATCGATCCATCGAAAATTTGGCCTGCATTTTCTCCCTGTGCCAATTGATTGGGCATTGAAGAATTTTTTTAGTGGTGCGGTCTTCGTCCATTCTGACAACGTGACCTACACATTTAATTCGATGTATTTTGATGAAGTTAACAGTGACAACTCGGAATTTGATCTTCTTCGGCCACATTCCGTTTTCCTGAATTCCTCCAAAAATAAATCTTAAAATCTTCCTTAAATATTTATCATTTCCTCATCTGTTCGAGACATGGACCAAGTTTCACATGCATAAGTTAACATACAGATCTTAAGAGGGCCAGGCACATAAATTTTCCAAAAATTATCGATTTTCACTTTTTTATATTTTCTAAAAGTTCAAATACTTCTGTTTAAAATGTTATACGATAGGAGGAAATATAATAATTACAAGTATTTACATATATTTTTTAACGAAGCTACTCCTTGACGCGCATCAAATGAGCTCTGCTAAGAGCAGCTGTGTTTATCCCTTGCATAAGTTTCTGATGAGCACGAATACATATGATGTTCAAGCGGAAAAGTCGGATACAGTGTATTGGGCTTTTTCAGAAGTGTATGTGTACACTTCTTTTGGATCTTGAAAGCGAAACAGAGAAGAAGAAAAAGTTAAATGATAGAAAACGCTTAAGAGGTCGTAACCGACTCACCGACTTTTTAAAATAAAAAATTCAAAGATATTATAGTACGGCTATTAGAAATAATATCAATTATCTACATAGCATGAAAACTTCTTTATGGGCTGTTTATTTTCATCTTCTGTTTTTAAAAATAAGAGCCCTCAACATGGACTGTATCCTGCGATTGTAAATGCATGGTGCAAGTTTCAAAAGGCAGAAGCTGAATGTAACGAAAAGTATTATGATTATAAACACATACACCATAATGAATTAAATGAAGCCAATTTGTAGAGCTCTAGGTAATCCTATGTTAAGAAAGTGTTTATATGGAACTCACAGAGTATTGTCGAGAATCCAAATGAGCCAGTTAATAACACAATATAGTCAATGATTCCAAGATCTACACTTCTGGATTTAAAAACTCGGAAATTAGGGGTAAATATGGCTTTTGCACAGTTCAATATGAGTCATGCAGCAAAATTAATGATCTTAAAACATTGTGATATTGATCCAAGTTATAACTGTATGTCGTGCTTCAAAAAACTAGATACACGTAGGATTTGTGTAGCCCAACGAAAGCAACTTAAGATCCCAAAAAAGGCAAAATTGTAAAAAATAGTTGAAAAAAGAAAATTAGGAAAGTCTTTTGTATGAGCGGAGAGTTAAAAAAAGGCTTCATATGCTTCTAGGAAGTACTAAAAAAAGTAAATGCTCAGAAAATTACAAATTTTTACTTTAAAGCCTGTTGTCTCAAAATGTAATATTTTTCAATTTATGTACCTTTTTTTGAAAAACTACTCATTTAATCCTAAACTTTTCAGTGAGCAGACTTTGAACATGTTTAAATATTTTAGTGGAGGGTATTAGATATATATCTCGCAAACCTTTTTAGAAATTGTCTTTTTTAACATAATTTCAGGGAAAAAATTGGACACTTTTTAAAAAAAATCATAATTAGTTTAATTGTTAACAAAGAGACAAAATCCTTCGTTAAAGTGTTTTAGATAATACACATGACCTACTGTAAAATTTTGATTTATGAGAAGGAAGTAGTTTCTAAGAAAAAGGTAAACTTACGAAATTAAAGATGGGCTCCTATGGACCTGCCGGACCCCCTTAAAAGACTATTATACAATAGAATCTTTGTTTTTCTTTTAAATAAATTCAATTCCATAAATTTTCGTATTACATTAATATATCTATTTTCCATGGTAATTCTCTTTTGAATTTCAATAGTACATTCTCGTTTCTATTGTTAATTTAAATTTGTATCTAGGTTGATAAAATTGTCCACAAGTCGGACAAAATGTTGTTTCATAATTAAAAGGATTTACCTATCTAAAGAATAATTGAATTCATCATCAGTTAAAAAACAATTAAGAAAAATATATACAAAACTAACAAAAACTTCAATGTGCATTCCTTTTTGTAATAAAATATACATATATATGAAAAATAACATAAATAATTAAACGCATTGTAACTGACTTAAAAAGTTTGAGAACGTGACTAAAATGTTCTGACATACAAACCATTAAATAAAGCAGCCTCTGCCTTTCCTTTTGCTAATTTTTCGTTTCTGTATTGTAAGTAGGAATCCACATAACCTCGCGAAAAAGATGGATCGTGGGTTCGAATTTGTTCTTCTACGGCGTTGTCAGTAAGTTGTCGAACTTCTTTAAGGCCGTCTTCAACAGCTCTTATTCGAGGAAACAGAAGAAACAGCAAACTATAAATTAATTGTAAATGGCATATAGCTCGAGATCTCTCTAAAAACAATAAAATAACTGTGTGTGTGTTGTTATGTTATAAAACTAGCATGATTATTAAGACTTTTTTAATTTTCCGAAGTGTACTACTTCATGTTTCCACTTTTTCAGGCAATTAACAAAATTTTTGCCAAATATTAAGTGAATTAATAGGGATCGGAACACTGCTTCACACAGATTTTAAGGACTTGGTAAACTCATTTCTTATAAACACTTCTCAAACAAACGTACAAAAACTTTTTGTGAAGCAATACTCAGTTTCATTTTATTCAGTCCATTGTTTCTGTGTGTTTCATATACTCCCTATGATCTTTTGTACTTTAATATTAAATGAAATTTAATAACTATTGGATTTTATCAATCCGAAATTATAAATTTGGTTTTGGAGGGTGTCAGAATTTTAACCGCAATAACACGTCATTGTCTATATCTTTCTTCTTTTTTTTTCATTTTGATTAAGACATATCCGAGGACTATTTAATTTAAAGCCCTTACCTGTTTTTATGTGATGTTTTAGAGTTTATGTAAGCAATTTAGTATTTTTTTCTTTTGTAAGCAAATTATCTTTACTGATGCAATTAAAAAAAATAATTATACATACAATGATATAGAAAAGCGCATATTATACTTTTTTCTTATAGAGGGAGAAATACATATACATTTTTTATTTTAGAGATGATTGTTTCTTTTTTTTCGAATGATATTTTTTCACTGAAATTACGATTTTTATTGTGTACTATAAAAATAATAATAAAAAAAAGGATTGGGGTGACTCAATAACCCCGCTGGACCATTAGTATCGAGTGCGCGCCTGCTCCAGGGTTAAAACATGTTGAAGTCTTTTCGCTTTAAAAATATTAAAAATAATACAATTATTCTTCATCTGAATTTTATATTATTGTTCATTATTCAACATCAATTCCAAATGATAATTCTGTAAGGCTTAAAATTATAGTTCGCTTTAAACTAATTATACTTTGAGCAATCATTTAAAAAAAAATTTACATTTTTGTAAACATTGTCGCGCACTTGGCTTTACTCTCCTTACAAAATTTAGCGATTATTTCAATAATGTTTCATTTTTTTATAAATGAACTCGTGCAAGCGGGAACTTCAGCCGGTATACTTTTAATGTATCAGTGCTCCAAAGTAGTTTATAACTACTTAATTAATACTAAATTAAGAACAAGTTTAATAAGTATTAACGACTTTCAAGGGCTTGTCTTGCAAAGCAAAGATTTTATAAGGAATGCTTATGATTAGAAATTGACCCTCTGAGTTCTATTTCTATATTTAGCAGATATCTATATTTTGTGTTCTAAGCAGCCACCGCATTTTGCAATATGTTCAATTTAAAAATTAGAGAAAGGAAAAATAACACACATAATAATTATCCTATTATTTTATTTATTTATTTATTACTTAAAAGTAGTATACAAAATTTAATACTTATGTTACTAATTTGTATGGTTTATAATTAAGATCGCCTATTATAGCTTTAGCGTCAAAGTGCATTATTATTGCATTAAGTACATTATTAATGTATAAGGGGGGCGCGATAAAAATTGTGATCGAAAAGGGGGGGGGCGCCAGTATAGAAAGTTTGAGAAGCACTGGTGTACAGGTTAATTTTCTTATTAGTATGAAAATAAATAAGAAATTTAATGTTAAAGAAATTCATTTAATTGTGGCATCTTCCCCCATATATGGGGGAAGATGCCACCAGTCATGGAGTAAGATGCAATAACACCACAGTAAATAAAAAATAAGACAAACATTACTAAATTAAACGTGAAATAAAAATAACTATAGAAAAACATAAAAAAACAAGTTCTTTCATAATTAGATTTCTGAAAACGAATTTTCTTGTAAAACAGTCTACAGCAGGCTGAAGTCGTAGTCGACTTCTGCCCTGCACATCCTCGTCCAATGGAGATCCCCTGGGTCCTCACCACAGCCCAATTATTAATTGCAGTTATATTTTAAACGATAACATACAGAGTCATAAAATGAAAAAAAAATTAAGTTTAATTCACATTTATTTCTGACACATGTGACATCTTCCCCCAAGTATAGGGGACAGATGCCCCACACGCTTATTTCCTTATTGTTGCAGTGTTATGGCCGTTTCTACATGCATCGTGTGTGTAACATTATGCGCAACTCCCTTATATTGCTAACATCTTATTAAAAATAACAAGTACGCGTTTATGGATTTACAATATGAGGAACGGAATATTATAAAAGCTGTACTTACCACTTTAAATGTTTAAATGATCGAAAAATAAGGCCGATTACAGATAAATTACAGATAATTTAGATAAATTCACAAGCCACGCTCAATGTCGGATCAAACTCTTCTCGCAAGTGGCTCAAAATTGTCTTCTATCGACTCATAAAAGGACTTTAAACAAACTGGCATGTTTTTCCCCGAATTACCTTATATATTTCTTACTATTCTGAAATTAGTCACACAGTTTTATAACTATTTGAATATATTATTGTGAGTATACATATATATATATATATCATGCAGTAGCGCACACAGGACTTTTTCAAGGGGGGGTCCGCGGTCGAAAGTTCACCATTCTTATATCATTCTCCTTTTGATTTTGTCGATTTTTGGGAACAAAACACAGTAAAAAACTAATTATTGAAGAAATAAATAGCATTAATTAATAAAATTAATCATTAATAACAAATACTTGATTAAATTTTACGTACTATATACTTAGAATTATAATCAATCGGGAAAAAAATCAAGGGCTGTAGGGGGGCCGGACCCCCAGGACCCCCCCCCCCTTTTGTGCACCACTGATATTATGTACTGGAGTAATTCTTAAAGATTGATAGGAGAAATGTGTAACATGCAGCCGTTTATCATATCATATTTTATTCCAAAGTTCAGCAAAACATTTTGTACTCCAAGCCCTGACAAAACGAGTCCTATTTCAGCGTCGATCAGCAGAAGCGAGTCGTTCGTTCGCGTGTCTTCAGTAAGTCCGCCGAAGTAGAGTTCAAAGAACTTATGCGGGAGTTTGGTTGAGTTGTACTGGTAGGAAGTTTACCCGAACTGACACATAAAGGACTGTGGACTCATCATATATATATATATATATATATATATACTTAAAAAGGATTCTTATATATTTAGATTTGTTACTATTGTAACTGAATAAGGACTTACCCAAGCCATCTGAAAACCATGCAATCAGGTTGCTCTGTAAGGGTCTTCCGTCAAATTCGTCTGCTCTGTTCACCAAAACATCTTTGATGGTCTTGAGGCCATTTATTACAATAATCAAATTTCCACTTATTGTTCTAAAGCTGAACACATTTCCATATATCTTGTGCAATTTATGAAAGTCTTCATGAGTTTTAGAAAGAAATGGGAAATAACCGAGAAATGGTATTCCCCTTGGCCCAGGAGGCAATTTGCGATTTTGGCTCCACCAATTAAATATGACCCATGTTAAAAACAAAGCAATGCATGGTATTAAAATTGAATACGAAACATTTGCATCCATGTTCAAGGGGATAATGCTAACAAGAATAAATGATGAAGAAATTTGGTGCTACCGCATTTTTTAATTATCTTTACTTCGCAGACTCTGAGATTCCAAAAACAAAAAATTTTTAATGATTATCTCTTTATCTTATCGACTTCATTTGTTTGTTCTACGGTTATGCATTTATTTTTTCTTTTATCTTTTTTATATAGTTTAGAATAACTCTTCAAGCAGCCTTTGTTAAAGGTATTGTTTCTGTTCTATCAAATCAGAGAGTAGAAAATAAAAAATTTGACAAATTTACATTAATTAATTTCTGATCAATTTTACATTTTTATTCGACTGTTTGTACGAAAAGTTTTTTATATAACCAATACCAATTCTAAACCGCTTACGCTTATTATTCATATAATATATATATATATATATATATATATATATATATATATATATATATATATATATATATATATATATATATATATATATATATAACATGACTTTTAGTACTCCATAAAGACTGACAGAATCAATGGAAAGTGCTGGCGTTTATCATTATATATATATATCATATTGCATTCCAATATTCAATAAATCATTCTGTACTCCAAGCGATGACAAGAGACAAGTACTATTACAAGCGTCGATCAGGAGTGCGAATGCAGTTCGTTCACGTGATTTTTGTACAACTCAGCGGAGGTTGAAGTTAAAGTAATTATGCAGGAGGTAGGTTGAGTTGTACTGACAGGTAGTGTACCCAAACTGACCTATAAGAGACTGGGGATTCATCCTACATATTAATATACACTCACGGATAAAAAAAAATTAGAGCACCAAGAAATAATTTCGGAATCGTAACGAAACTTGGCATGGAGGTACATGTTGGGAAGATATGAAATTGATTAGAAATGCAGCGTGTTTGCGTATTACGTATAGTTGGTAGAGGGTGTTTAACATCGTTCTCCGTGGAGTATAAAACAGGTAACAAAGCAAACGCTGAGGTAGACATGCCATTACATCGTTTTCGAAGACAATATAAGCAGCTGTGTCGCAGTTTCAGAGGGGGAGAATCATAGGCATGATGGAAGCAGGATGGACAGCTAGGCGAGTAGCTCCTCACTTAGGCCACTCTGATAGTGGTGTGAGGAGATGCTGGGACCAGTGGATCCGAGAAATGTCATTTACACAAAGACTAGGCTCAGGATGCCTTCGACAGACCAGTCGTCGACAAGACCGCCACATCGTAAGAAATGCACGCGTACAGCCAACTGCTTCATCAGCCGCCATCCAGGCACAGATAGCACCATCATTAGGGGGCCCTGTGTCTTCTTGAACCATACGAAGGCACTTGGCTGAAGGACATTTGGGATCGCGGCGCCGATTACGCGTGCTGTCCTTGACGCCCACCGATCGACGCCTCCGTTTGGAATGGTTTCGCGCAGGAGGAAATTGGATTGCAGCCGAATGGAACCTGGTCGTCTTTAGCGACGAATCCAGATTCAATCTTAGCAGTGATGACAGTCGTGTTCGTGTGTGGTGATCCCTTGGTGAACGCCTCAATCCTGCCTTTGTTTTACAGCGACACACCGCTCCCACAACTGGTGTGATGTATGGGGTGCCATTGCCTGCAATGCACGGTCACCCCTAGTAGTAATCCATGACACCATGACAGCCCAGCGGCATGTCCATGACATCCTGCAACCACATGTGTTGCCACTCATGCAACGGCTCCCAGGAGCCATTTTTCAACTAGATAATGCTCGGCCTCACACGGCAAGGGTGTCACAAGACTGTCTCTGCACTGTTGCTACCTTCCTTGGCCTACCTGATCCCCAGATTTGTCTCCAATCGAGCATATCTGTGATACTTTGGGTCGGCGAGTTGCTCATCCCACAAGTTCTAATGAACTAGAGGCAAATTTACAGCAAATATGGATTGAAACGTCTCAAGACATCATACAGAACTTGTGTACCTCAATGCCCGATCGTATCGCATTGCGCATTCGCGCTAGAGGGGGTTCAACAGGGCATAAAATCCTCCTTTCTTTTGCCTTTTTCTCTGAAATAAATTATCCTTCTTCTTTGATTTTCTAATCACATACATGAAAGTAATCATAACGTATGTAAAATTTTGTTTCATTTTGACGATTCCTTCTTGGTTCGCTAATTTTTTTGTTCATGAGTTTATATATATGTATATATATACGTTCCTTACAATTATATTTCTGATAATTCTCAATCAAATGTCAATATGTACTCTATTAGTAGCATTTTTAATTAGTTATAAAGTTATTAAATAAATGGCGCCACTGTTTAATAAATTAATATTATTTTATTTAATTATTCTTGTGTATGTTTGTGTTTTTTTTATTTCCTATAAAATTTTATATCAATATTTAAGCTTCTTTTAAATGTATATATATATATATATATATATATATATATATATATATATATACACTTAAACATATATTATTATAATTCACTAATTTTAATTTATATGGTACTTCAATTTTCCTTTTGTATCGAGCGGGAAACATAATTTGTTGTTGTACTCACAAAGTATAAGTCTTACCATCTACTTTAATGCATCGGCTTTAAATGTCTACTAGTAAATACTACTAGGCTATAATTTTATTGCCATACTTTAATAGCATAGTGTTTTTTATTTGTAGTATTAAAATTTCTCCTTACATTCCTTCCTTTCCCTGTGGCACAGTAGTACATGCAAATTAAAGGTGAAGGTTGGCTAGCCCTGAAACTTTGTTTAAACCTGCAATCTTGGCTTCTAAGGCCAGGAGTTTTTTATTGTACTAATGTGGATAATATTTCTTACTATCTTGACTAGTTATACTTAGATTTTATAGCTATATATATATAATAATGGCTTATATATAGAGAGAGAGAAAGAGTGAGAGTTGGCAGTGTACATATATAAACATAATGTGTGTGTGTGTGAAGAATTACAAATATGTATTTTTTTAAAGACACATTCACATTTTATCCTGAAAACTAAAAAAAAATTAAAAATAAGTTATTTTCAATAAATCATTACTGGATTTTCATTTTTGTACACTATAATCATACTTAAAATTAGTATGACTTCTTGCCAAATAAAAATTGCAACATTTGCGTTATAATGCATAAAAACCAAATTTTACTACCAAATTTAATGCAGTATTGCTTACATTTCGGAATTAAACTAATACTTTATATCAGTGCTCCGCAACCTTTTTATCGCTGCAGACCGGTCAACGTTTGATAATTTTACTGCTGCGGGTGGGACACTGTGATTGTTTATATTTTAGATTGTTTTGATTTAACAACTTTAATTTAGTTACATTTAAATATGCCTTCACAATAAAATATAGATGCACCAAAAATGAATAAAAGTGATTTAACGTGGAATATAAAGTGGTTTCCGTGGAAAGTTGCACAAAAATTCGAGAGAAATACACCACTTTAAATGAAATGGCAATAGTTTAATGCAGTGCTTCTCAAACTTCCAACGCTTGCGACCCACTATTCAACCAGATCTTTCTTCGTGACATACAATAATAATGTATTGAATTCAATTATACTATACTTTGAAGCAAAAGCTGCAATACAAATTTAACTTCTGTCGTGTTCTTTAGGTGGTGCCGGTTGTGGATCACTGCTTTATATATTACCATGTGATTTGTTTGCACGTTTGGCTTTATGCTTTATAAATAGAGTTGAATGATTTCGCGACTTATAAAGAATAAAATAGTGAAACAAATATTTTTCAATCTAATTTTTACACAAAAATATTTAAAATTGTTTTTATAATATTTAAAATTCCATTACATAAGCAGGGGATTTCTCGAATAAATATTAACAATTTAAAATGTATTTCCATTTCAAAACACAGAATATTTATATTTAAAAATAATTATTTTAATTTCCCTTGTATGTATCCTAATAGTATTTGTAATTTGTAAGTTTTAACTATATGAATACAATACACAAAAACAGATTTCCTTAAATTAAATTTTAATTTTGTGTATACGTTTGTATATAGAAACAGTGCTTTTAAATCTTAGAAATATGAACTAATTTTACAAAATATCAGAAACTAAACAAATTTTTTCTGAAATATTTTTTACTAATAGGCTGCATATTAACACCTAAGTCTTTGCAGACATGGCAAAGTTGGCATCCCCAAAGTTGAAAGCCATTTCAGTAGTGGCGCCATCTTGTAGCGTTTCAAATTTGAACGCTTGAATTAATTTAATCTTAGCTCTCTTGGGATGCTAAATATTGCCGATATTTTAATTTTGTCTAGAGTACCAGGGTCAAATTAATTCTCAAGGGTTCTTTTACATTCCACATAATTATATGACATGCCTGCTAACTATTTTCTCCTCCAGAAAACTATCAACTCTAGACGGAATCAAATCCCTAACATTGGGCTTATGAAGCTGGCACGCTACCTATAAGCCACCGACTCGACTTTTTTTAGAAATACAGTCGAACCTCCATATTACTAACCTCTATATAGCGAATTTTTCTATACAGCGAAATTTTTCCTGAAACCAAGAACATTTCGCGATTTTCTTCGTAAAATAACCTCCGAATAGCGAAGTGCAATTTCTATATAACCAACTTTTTTTCTTGTGATTTAATTTTTTCTCCCTAATTTTTAACGTATTTCTAGACATTTCAAGTTATTCTCTCTTGTAACGTACTTTATGGGGGTAAATCTTGAACTTGTTTTAGTGGATGCCTAACTCGCCGAAAACAATAGAATTCTGGGCGTTTTATCCAAGGAGTGCAACCAGTAACCCCCACTGTACATTTAACTGGAAACACATTCGATGTCCCCCCTGGAGTTGTCTCGTGTCCCCATGTTATTGAACTAGTCTCCGTTCATTTGAAGAGTTGATCAGTCGTACTAGTAACTTCATTTCTTGTAGCTGGAAAATGTCCAAACGTAAGGGCTTGAGGATCAAAGAAAAAGTTTTATTCTTCAGGGAGTTGATAAAGGCGTCAATAAACTTTCCTTGCAGTTTTTCCTTTGTTTTTAAATTCCTACTATTAGGTCACATTCTCTGTGTATTTATTTATTTAATTATCGTGTTGAATTTTTTCAATCTCTAATAAAATACATTTCATAGCGCTCAATTGAGCTGAATTTTTTTATACATGATTATTTTGGATGACAATACAATAATTTAATTATAATTATTTAAAATTAATTGATTAAAACTAATTATTTAAAGATTTACAAATACAGCCCCATTGACATCATTTTCAGCGACTTAGCGACCCTTTTGGTGACTTCTGTCAAAACTTGAAAAGGTTTCTTTCTGACGTTTTAAAGCATTCAGTTGAACTGAAATTTTATGTACACGATTGTTTTGGATGACTATACGATACTTTAATAATAATTAATAGAAATTAATTACCACTTGATGTTGTGATTCTGCCCTATGTATATACATATTTATATTAATTGTAACTATTTAATAAAAAGTAGCTAAAATAAAATGTTTCTTTGTTGATTTAAGTAGGAATTGACTTAAAATTTTTTTTTATATTGCTTGTTTCTTGGTAAGATGTATGAAATATATATATATATTAGTTTATAAAAGAAAGTGTGAATAATTACTTTTTTTAAAATATAAAACGTTTATGAATTAAATTTTTTTATGTGGTTTATAAAGAAAATTGAATGATGAACCTCTCAATGTAACGAATTTTCCATATCAAGAACATTTTTTGGGATATAGTGACTTTGTTATATAGAGGTCTGACTTTATGTAGTTTATTATTTCTTACCATTTTTTTTTGTTTCATTGAATCGTTCCACAATGAAAATCATGATTGTGATTTACTTCATATTTTCAATGAATACAAAATAATTTTTTCTCATTTTACTTATTTTAAAAATGGTGAATTGTACTGGTAAATATTTAAAAGCAAAAAAAAATTCTTCATATCTAGAAATAATAACTATACAAACATGTTAACACTTCCCTATGCAATATAAAAATGCAACAATTACAAAAATGAGAAAATGAACTGATGCTACAATAAATGTGTCGGTAGAAGATGTAATATATGATTGCAACAAGTTACAATTTTTTGACTAAGATTGCAATAAAAAATAGTACAAAAAAACCCGAGCAAAATAAAATTTTCTGTTTTAAGATTTATGTTATGTATGTCCTAGTTTATTAGTAACATTACCTTAAAATAACACTTATCATTCATTATCAGTGGAACTATAGATAAGATCCTAAGGTGCAGATTAATGAAATATTTGGTTGATAATTTCATCAAAAATCACAATGTTCAAGGTAATATTTTATCTCGTCACTTTTTGAAAAAATGTTTTAACCGGAGCACTCTCAGTGATTTTTAAAAATAATAAAAGGTTTCGGGTTCATTCAACACCTAAGAAATGGCTCTGGATCAATACTTATCCACACCATTGTTGATATCTGCTCTCTTGTTGATTTTAACATGGATAATTATTAATTGGTGGAAAGAAAATCGAAAATTACCGCCTGGTCCGTGGGGTTTGCCTTTTTTAGGCTATTGGCCTTTTATAAAAACTACTCATTTGGATTTTACTGAACTCAGCAAAACCTATGGGAATGTGTTTAGTTTTCGAACTGTGGGTGGTCGACTCATTATCGTTCTAAATGGCATCAAGACTATCAAAGAGGTACTAATTAATAGAGCTGATGAATTTGACGGAAGGCCACATGGAAATAATTTAGTGTCCTGGATTTCTGAAGGGATTGGTAAGTTAAATTTTCTATTGTGTTCTTTTTGTTATCTCTTTTGGTGCTTTTACTTTACATTCACATATACAGTCGGACCTCTATATAACGAAGTCGCTAAACCCCGGGAAAAAGTTCATTATATGGAAAATTCATTATATAGAGGTTCATCTTTCAGTTTTCTTGATAAACCACATAAAACAAATTTTAAATTCATCAACACTGCATATTAAAAAAGTAATTATTAACATATTTTTGTAAATTAATTATATTTTTAGTTTATATAATTTATTTTACCCATAAAAAAG
The DNA here is from genome assembly GCA_019973935.1 of Trichonephila clavipes. Lineage (NCBI taxonomy): Eukaryota > Metazoa > Arthropoda > Arachnida > Araneae > Nephilidae > Trichonephila > Trichonephila clavipes. The sequence continues at coordinate 56,923 of BMAU01007010.1, read as the reverse complement.
AAAAAAAAAGAAATAAGTTTCTTGACACCATTATTCACTTCCTGAAGAATTACATTTTTTTTCTTTGATGCACAAGCACTTACGTTTTGACATTTTCAAGTTATAAGAAATTCAATTGCCAGTACGACTGATCTATACTACTAATGCACGGAGGTTAGTTCAATGACACGGTGACACGACCCAACTTCAAAGCGGGAGAAACCTTAACCGTATACCTTAAGGTATCAGACTACGTTCGGAACCATGATTTTGCAAACGCGTATAAATGGATAATATTTGATATTTAGTGTCACTTAGATTATAAAATGGATATAAAATTGTTTTAGGAATAGTATTACAATAACAAATGATTTAAGTACAATATTTTGATAAAAAATGAACATGGAAGGACCCATTTTCAAAATATTCTCCTTTTGTGAAAAATGCTTCTATTATAATATTTTGCCTGTATATAGCTCAGACCTCTGTACAGAGGCTCAACTAGAATTTTTGAAATATATTACTTAGAAGTGGGTTTATCCATGCTTTACGACAATAGAGGGGAGAAATTTTAAGAAAAAAACGTCGATAATTATTCCAATGGGTTGTAACTCAGAAAGTAATCTGAATTTTTCAAAAATCATAGTTCAGACTCTCAGGAGAAGTCTTTACTTTATATAAGCAAAATACTATTATTTTAGAAGCATTTTTCATAAAAGGAGAACATTTTGAAAAACGGTTATTCTAAGTTATTTTTTGCCAAAATATTGTATTTAAAAAATTGTTTTTGTCAAAATGTCCTTAAAACAATTTTATATATATATTCTAATCTAAGTGACGCTAAATATCATGAAAACTATCCATTTATGCGCTTTTACAAAATCACGGTTCCGAACGTAGTCGGTACCTTAAACATAAAATCGCATAAAAAGGACCGCACAAAAACATATTCTACTGTGTTTCAACAAAAAAAAAAGCGTTCTCAATTTTATAGCAGTGTTCAACCTGATTAGTTTTCGTAAGGAATGTTGTTTCATGTCTTACAACCATTCTAAAATAAAGATAAAGTAGTTTTATGTCAAAGTGAGAAAAGCTTCAAGATTTGGTTTTACTCAAAATGGTTAAATGTGCAATGTAACAGCTATATAAGTGGGTATGAAATTTCTTATTAGCCACTGGCAAAAATGTTTGGAAAAGAAGACATGAACTTGACTACCAAGTAGATAACATGATATTAAGTTGAAGTATAAGTTTTTTCTTTCCTTTTTACCAATAAAAAATTCTCAATCACATTTTAATTTTCAACTCCTACTATTAGTTCACACTCTAACTATATATATATATATATATATATATATATATATATATATATATATATATATATATATATATATATATATATATCTTGTTCAAATTTTCAATCATTAATAAAATACTTTTTATTCATCCACTCAATTACATTTTTAAAACTTGTAGTGGATAACACTTGATATTAATTCATTAAAAAGAATTATTTTTTTAATTTTAAATTTAATCTGTATTATTTCGAACAAAAGTAGAACTAGCTGCAACAGATGGCGCCAGTAGATTTTTCTAATGAATTTTTCATTGACTTCAAATACTTATTTTTTCATGTATCCATTCAAGTCCAAATACATTTTTTAAACTTGTAGTGGACGACACTTGATGTTAATACAGTTTTTTCAAGAATTGGATCATTAATTAAATTTAATGAACTAAAATAAAAATTTTCTTTGGTGACCTTAGTAGGAATTGACTTAAAAAATTTCTTTTATATGACTTGTTCAGGTATAACTCAAGAAGAAGGACAGGCATGGAGCGAGCAAAGAAGATTCTTCTTACAAACAGCCAAGAATTTAGGATTTGGGAAACTTGAATTTGAAGAGAAAATTCACGATGAACTCAAGTCATTATTGAGGGAGCTTCGTGATTCTAATTCTAAACCAGTCAATATTCATTTACTTTTATCCTACGCTTATAACAATATAATAAGCGATGTTCTTTTCAACAAGAAATTCGATAGAAACCACACTTTTGCCAGAAATGTGTCGAATATGAAACAAATTGTGGAGATATTTACTGGTGTCCGTCATATGCTTATTGGATTGCCATTTGAGTAAGTAATATACATTTTTCAACTGAAAAGTATTCTCTAGTGTTTTAAAATATTAAGGTATCCCACTAGGTTGAAAGGGAGATTTTTAGGTGTTTGATGTTAAAGTCATTAGGAAAAGAAGAAATGTAAATATCGAGGAAAAAGATATAATATATAAAACTAGAGAGTTCTTTAAATTGTTTTTATAGCATTTTATAGCTTATTTTTAAGAATATTTTTTATTGTGTTTTTTAAAGAATAAAATTTTTACGATAATTTGTGCACGAAAAACGGAATATCTCCAAAACACAATCCAATCAAATTGTAACGTCCCAAGCATCTAAGTGATGACACTTAATTGGTCTTTTGTAGGTTTATTATTCAAACTCACAGGACAGTTCACAGTTATACAAAAATATGTACAATATTTACACTTTTGTAGAAATCATTAGTGATTTATTCTCAGATCCGATTATTGACCCAAAACGAGATTTTTTCCCGAGAATTTCGTTTAGGTCATTCTTTACGCAACAAACAAAACTGCCGCATTTGGATGAAGCTAATCCAAATGTATGTCGAAACACCGTTACATCCAGAAAAACTCTGTTTGGTGCGCTTTATGGGCTGGTGGAATCCTTCTTCAAAATTGATGAAGGCCAACGTTACAGTCAATGGTGATCGGTATAGAGCCATGATTACTAACTTTTTCATTCCTGAATTGAACAATCATGATGTCCAGGAGCTTTGATTCCAACAAGACGGCAACATGTCACACAGCTCGTCCACAATCGATTTATTGAAAGACACGTTTGTGACCGCCTAATTTCACGTTTTGGACAATTGGCCTCCAAGATCTTGTGATTTAACACCGCTAGACTATTTTCTGCTAGAAAAGCTATTGGTCTATGCCATAAGCAGTCCGGAAGACAACATTCGCCGTGTTACCGATATACGGCCACAAATGTTGAAAAAGTCATCGAAAATTGGACGTCCAGATTGGACTACATCTGAGCCAGCCGTGGCAGTCATATACCAAAATCATATTTAAAATTTAATGCCACAAGATTATCTTTCGAATAAAAAAAAAGTCATGTCAATCGAATAATACATCGTTGTTTATTGCAATTTAAAGTTATACCTCTCAAAAAACACCCTTTACAATATTTACACTTTTGTAGAAATCATTAGCGATCCGATTATTGACATTTTTAGAGAGGTCTTTCTTTACGCTCGCTGATGAAGCCAAATACAGTTTCTCGTCGAGAGGTAAAAGCCAACTGCAGATATCCACACTGCGCTCACGGGTGGAGCTCACAGATTCCAACTGTTCTCGTCGAGAGGTAACCAACTGCATCTGGCTTGGCACTCGCGCATTCGCAGTGCTTCCGATCAGTCCGCGTTGCCACATAGAGTTTTAGAAGGGGTCTCGAGTTCGTTACAAAATTTAATGAAATTTATAACATGTGTTATAAAACCTTTAGAGGTTAAACCAGTGCTTCTCAAACTTTCAATATTGGCGACCCAATTTTCAATCATAATTTTCCTCGCGCCCGCCATCATACAATAACAATGTATCGAATGCAATAATAATGTACTTTGATGTTAAAGCTACAATATAATTTTAATCATAAATTTCACGAGTTATCAAGATAAGTATCAAAAATTTTGTGTATAATATTGCATATAACAAGCCCATAGGAGTCACAAGTAATTATTAATATTGTTCTTTACTTAGTATTGAGACATTAGTTAACAATGCATTGTGCAGTATTAATACATTTATAAGTATATTATATCAGTGTAAATGTGTATTTTACTTTTTATTACATCAAAAGGTATTTTGTTTTGCTACCTTTCAGTAAATTTGTAATTTTTAAATCTTTTATTTTCGACTTCTCAATATGCTCGCGCCCCCCTCGTAGGTTTATCACGCCCCCTCAGGGGAGCACGCCCCACAGTTTAAGAAACGCTGGATTAAACCCAAGGTTTTAAGATAGTTATATTTAATCGCATTTTACAGCAATTTTTAGCTAAGAACATACAATAACTTTAACGAAAAATCATTAACATCAAATTTAAAAATGCTCTTATAAAATATTTATTTCTTAAAATATTTTTAACTCTGCGGTTTACGACACTTCAGATAGATCAAGAAGTATATTAATGAATTTAAAATTGCATTATGTCCAATATATTTTTATTTTTGACATTTTTCTTAAGTTTTGCTAAGATTTCATAAAAATAAAACTTTTTCAAAACCAAAGGTTGGTACATGTTATTTATTTAACAATTATGACTCTTCAAGCCTATTTCTGTTCTTCAGAACAATAAAATTCCTCAGAAAATCGTTTTGAAAAACTAGCCTCTAAACCTAGTCGGATACCTTAAGAGGATACACACATTAAAATTTATTAAAAAAAATCTATCTTTAATTAAAAGGTTTTCTCAAATTTTTTTGGACGTCCCCTCTTAAATAAAAATTTTGTGCTCAAAATACTACAAAAAGCTAACCATTTAATTTTTTAAACAAAAATTTAAAACCTTGAAGAAAAGTAATTTTAAAAAGCTACTTCACACCTAAAACAAATTACGTACACGCATGAAACATAATTTACAAGTATGTTGAACTATGTCCAATAAAAGTTAATATAGGTTTTTTGATAACATTATTTGTGATATTTGTAAAATAATTATTTTATGAATGCTTATTGAAAATTTCTTAAAAATTTGTAAACTTTAATTTCAATTATTTTTTAAAGTAAGTATTGCTTTGATCCAAAAATACGTACCAACTTTTGAAACATATATTGAGAGTAATAGAAATATATAAAAGTATTCGGCATAATAAGAAAAAAACCCTTAGCATTTTAAATAAAAAAAGCTACTTTTTTTCCGGAATAAATCAATTTAAGTGGTCTCAGGGGTGTTAAATTTTTCTAGAGGTCTTAAAATATAACCGATTTTCAAACGCGTACAATTCCTTTAAATTTAAATTAAATTATTCGAATTTTTTACGTATTATTTAAAAAAGAATGGGGCTTCAGAAAAGTATAAAATGTTTAAAATATACTAATAATTTTAAAAATCATAAGCATATGAAAATTCTATAATAAATATTAAGTATTTTTTGCTTTGCGCACACTATTTTCTAAAACATTAGCCTCTGATGTATAAAACTTTATAGAATTATACAATACATCATGATCTTTAAACCCTACCTAATTTTAGTATTTTATATCTTATGTATTTCAAAATATTTGTAAAATATTGCAATTTTTTAAATATTTTTTAAAAATACATGTTTTTAATTTATTAAAATATGTAAGTTATTATTCTTTTTATATAAAAGTAGCTACAAAGTATTAAGAATACATTTTTCTTTATAAATCAACTTAAAGCTAGTAATTAAACCTACTCTTTTAGAAAATAACATGCGCGACGTAAAACTTAATAAATAGTTCTTATAGAAAAGTTTCTTATGTTCATATGCTTATAATTTTTAAAATTATGATTATATTTTAAACATTTTATACTTTTCTGAAGCCCCATTCCTTTATAAGTAATGTGTAAAAGATTCGAATTATTTAACTTAAATTTAAAGAAATTATACTTGTTTGAAAATTGTTTATATTTTCAGACCTCCAGAGAAATTTAACACCCCTGTGACCCCTTAAAGTTTTATTTGCTATTGAGATGTGAAGGAAAATGAACATAAAAGTTATCCTAATAGGTCCTTTTTTTTACTTTGAGTTTTCAAACTTTGTGGGACTATAGAAAAATATGAAAAGAATAATTTATGGGCTAAGCAAATTTGATTCTATTTTTTTTTACTGATTTTTGTCAGTTAAACCATACTATGTCCTTTTAAAGTAATTAAATGAGATAATTAAAAAAATACAATTTATATATATTTTTACTAAGCATTTTAGGCAAGAAAAATTATTTTATGTAAAATCTTATTGAGACTTTTAGAAAACTTTACAATTTTATCTGAGTTTTTAATGATTCGTGTGTGTGTGTGTGTTTTCGCCATAAATACGCACCTATACCGTAAAATCTCGTCATATATATACGCACCTATACTTTGACTTTCTCGGAAATTTTTTCAAATCTTTGATTCAAGCTGAAAATGTTAATTTTTAGGTACATTCGAGGCTTGTATAACACATTAGAGGCCTAATTTGGTACAGGCAACGATCATCTTTTGTTTTGTGCAGGACTTGAAAGGGAGGACATCTATTCCAGTCCTCTTTTGGTGTACGATTTCCTGAGGACTCTTGGAAACCCTGCGGCTAGATTGTCAACAACGAGAAACCTGAATTGTACGCTCTTATGTTTTTATGTCATTTATTCAAGCTGTTATTCCCAGCTTTAGAAAAAAATAACATACTTTCAGAACTACTACCCTTTGGATTCATAAGACATGTCATTTCTTTTACATGAATAGTATTTCGATATATTTAGAAGCCTGATTTTTTTTTCTATGATCATCTTTTATTTTTTTCTAAAGCTCTTCTTTTTTATGCTCGGCGTATTAAAAATTTGCGCAAAAAATGTTTTTTGTACGTTTCAATCTTATTTATTTTAAATTTTGTAGTTGTAACACTAAATGTACGCGTTATATCCCGGATTTTACGTTAAAAAATTTGTATTATTTCAAAAAAATAAATAGCTTTTTGTTGTTGTTTTTACTTTCTTTAACGGCTAATACCATTTAAAAAGAATAAATTTTGATAGTTGTAACACAGAATTATTTCAGCAATCTAAATTTAATTTTTTTCACTCGCAATAATAATCTGAGATATTCTTGGTATTTATTACCTAAATCTCTCTATGACTGATATTTTCAAGTTACATATGCGAAAATAATGCTTGAAATCATCCGTTTTATGAATCTTTTTTTAGTGATAAAGTTCCGTATAGATTTGTCACACGTTTTATGAATCTTTTTTTTAACTCTACGAATTGAGATACCAATCTCTGTATCGAGACATAAATTAATATCTCAACGAGTATTAAGTACTGGTGTAAAGACAACAGTAGGAAGGATGCGCTATAAATTTGTGGAGTCTCAAAGTCTTTAGGTTGATACAGTGTAAAAGTTTGGAGAGAGTGAGGTGACAAGTCAAGTGTTGTTCTCGTTAATCAACCATAATTAAAAATTAGAAAATAAGCCCCTTATATCGCCCGTGAAGTGTAACGTTACTGAACTATGAATCAATCATGTATCTTTGGCTCAAAATAATGAGCCTTATTTTGAACCGATAGCGTTTAATGTGAATTAAAAATATAGTGGTAATCTCTAAAGATTATTATTAACATGATATATGTAGATTTTATTACTTGAAAAATTTCTCAAAAATATGACAACTTTTATCTAGTTCGCGTGTTGTTGAAAAAGCAATATGTAAGGGAAAGTCAAAAAGTAAAAGGACTTTTGCTATTTCTTTTTCTGATGTTTGGCAACAGCGCTAGTAGGGATGGCTATCTGAGATCGATTAATCGAAAAATAATTGCTCGGGCCAAAGAAATCGATTTTTAAATGATAGCACTGAATCGATTCGGTGAATCGATATTTCCTCCTAGAAAATTGACATTCGATTTTTTTTTCTGTTTTGGTAAAAACCATAAAAAACGAAGAATTTAAACACTATTTATCGCAAACAGTTGTGCACCTGAAGTATAATATATACTTTACTGTCAAGAACAAAAGAACTCTATTTATCATCACGTTCACTCAATACCTATGATGTATATGAGTATGGTGAGATCATCTGTTCCTTGTGAGTGCCTTTTTTCGGTTGGCAACATCGCAAGTGATGAGCGGAACCGCTTTTATCTCAGTAGACTTGGCACACTGTTGTTTTTAAAAAGTTTAGACACTAAGCATTGCTATTTACAACTTTTCAGAAATTGGTTAAATAAAGCTAAATTAGATATAGTTTAAGCAAACGGCTTTTATTACCATAGACATGGATACAAATAATACAATTATTTCACCTTATGGCTACTAAGATTATTATAGCATTTCATTAATTGTATAATAGAATTATTACTATCACATTGTTATCGTTATTATATATTTTTGTAATTAATGGCTTATGGTAACTGAAATATGAAATATATAGCTTAAATTCCACGAAATTCAGTGACTGAGAAAAAACTCCATCAATTGTAGTGCTGGATCTTGTTGTTGATGTTTGAAGACTGTTTTTCATAAATAAATTCAATTTATCTTTTAAAAATTCAACTAGCTTCCTAGATTTATCTGATGCAAAATTGACATTAAAATCTCCACTTAAAATCATTGGTATTTCATCAATATTGTTACGGAGTAAAGAGGCACCTCGTCTTGTGTACGACAACAATGAATGGTGAAGAAAATTAAAAAAAATAATATCATCCAACTTCTGATTAGGAGATATGTATAATGCAACAATCCAAATTTTCATCCCATTTTCCATTTGGCATTGAGCCATACATAAATCACCAACTGCTGATGCTAGTGACCCATGAAAGTCAGGAGAAAAAACAGAAAAATCTATAGATGAAGTTACAATGTTAACAACATCATTAGAATTATGATATATTTCATTAAAATCCATTCAGTTGCTTAAATAGTATAGAACGGCATTTTTAAAAATGCAAAAAAAAAAAAAAAAGAACCCTTGGTTCTTCAAAGTGTAATGGGAAAAAAATATTGAAAATTAAATAATTAAAAAGTACTCGCATTTCAGTCGAACTGCCTTTTGACAATTTAATATGCAGAGTATTTCATTTTGTTATATAAGCAGATGTACAAATTCGAAAATGAAGCCAAAAACTCAGTTGAATAAAACACGTTGCTGTTTATTTATTCTATTGTCAAGTGATTACGACGTCAAGTGTATCGAGTCCATTCTATTTCGTTTCTGAGAAAGTCGCCACTAATGCGCATGCGTGAAAAATCCTCTTGGGAACTTCAAAATGTGTTAAAAAATAGGGAATTTTCGCACATGTAAAATCGCGTTTTTTATTAAAGTTTTTATTTTTTTAAAGGCTTAATATTTAAGTGCACACATCAATTACAAAAAAAAAGAGTAATTTTTAAACAAAAAATATAACAGAAATACTGTTTTATTAGATTATCGTTAAAAAGTTTGAAAAACGAAAAACACAAAAGTTTTTAAAAATCTATAATTTTTAATCAATTTTTTCAGACTTTGTACAGGATAAGGATAATATAATTCTAGACTCGAACAAAAAAGTTTCGTGAGATTATTTTAGGAAACATTCACGTTATTAAATATTTAATTAAAATTTTGAGTAGTGTTTGAAAAATCGTGAAAAAAAAGTTTTAAACATTTTTTGTTTTAAATTACTGATTATAAAAGAGAAAGGCATGAATTTTTTTAGTGTTGAATATCAATTCATTAACATGAACAACACTTCTTGCGCAACGATTTAGAAATCATTGTCATAAAAAATGTATCAATTTTGACACCTTTTTAAAAAAAATCATAAAAAATAGAAAATAGCATTATTTTGTAAAAAACATTATACAGAATCATGGCGAAATGAATGGTCTTTCCGATTCTGCAATTATATTTTGTCTGAAATGAAAGGGAAGGATAGGATGCAATTTTTAAAAATGGGAAAAACGTACTACTTCGTATGGATCGACCGTAAGAGTATCAAGGTAAATATGGCGCGTCACAGAAAAACGTGACGGAAAATTTTTCCCATACACCGATAAAGAAGTTTCACTTCAAAAATTCCCTGAGTTTACTGATAAGAGATCGTTTATTATGGTATTTTTCTTGTTTTTCATGAAATGGATTTATATTTACATTGTAAATGCAGACTTGAAAAAAAATCGATTTTTTTTGTGAATCGATTCATAAGGTTACGATTCGAATCGATTTAAAAATCGATCTTTATCGGAAAGAATCACCATCTCTAAGCGCTAGTGTCCAGCACTGAATGAGGAGAAATCTGCAACACTTCTGTGCAACGCGTTACTCGTCTTTCCTAGCACTATTGTCAATCTACATCAAGGAGAGATTTACTTCTTGTTTGTGGAAAGTGTGAAACCTGTGAATATTCTTCATCGCATGCAAGCGCAACATGGTGATAGCTGTTTATCGCGAAGCAAGATTTACAAAGGATAGAGCGTTTTAAACAGGGAAGAAATTCTATGTGATGACGAAGAATCGGGTGTAATCCATCGACTTCAACCCCTGAAGACAGTATGCAGGTCATTGAGGTGTAATGATGTGATGCGAGGCCAAATTGAATTATAATTTTAATCTAAATAAACCCAAGTTCAATATATTTTAATCGCATCATGGTCAAAGTTAATAAACAAAATTCAATTAAATTAATTACTCAAAGATTAGAAAAACATTTCCTTAAATTGCAATTAAATTTACTGTTGTACAATTTAAAGTTACATTTACAAAAAGAATAAATGAGAGAAAACTTAGCTTTGAGAAGGAAACACGTATGGTGGCAGGCTGGAGTCCATGGGTGGGGGGAAACAATCCAACGAAATTCTACATTTCGTTTTGGTGTGACTTTCTAATGACAAGAGAGCGTTCGATTACATAGTGAAACAAATCACAAAGTCTTGGGCAGGACTTGCTACTGTCCTCTGAATCTAGTCCCTAATTGGATAATCCCAATCGCGCAATGCTACATTCCAGAAGATTTACGCGTTCGTTGATCTCAAAAGGGATGCGAGATTTTTGATGCTCTCCACCGAAGGAATGTTTTCACATCCGGTAAAGGGGGACTCGTATAGAAATTACCAGAAAAGAAGAGACCACCAGCCTCCCATCAGATGTAAGGGATGGCTAGTATCCAGCACAGGTCCTACCTTACACCTTCTGTAAACAAAAAGCGAATCATTATCCTCCTTTCCTTATTGGTGCAGATCGACAATGGAGCTTCCATGTTGAACGGTCTGTTACACTCCAATTACTACCATGGAAGATGAGTGACACGTTGTAAAGAATTGTTGCCAATTACCCCTCATTCAGCGCTGGATACTAGTGCTAAAATAGCAAAAGTTTCTTTACTTTTTGACTTTTCCTCGTAGAAAACATGGATGTAGCACTAAATTTGATATTTGTTTAAGTAATTTTGTTGAAAGAAACAGGTCATATACATTTGTTCATAAAAAGAAAATTGCATAGAACAAACATCATCCATCACACACAGTTTCATCAATTACTTTCAGTTTTAAAAGGGAGTCCGGCACATTTATTTTTGAAAAATTATCGATTTTCACTTTTTTTTATATTTTCTCCGGGTTCAAATATTTATGTTTGAAATGATGTGAAGAAATACGATAATTAGAAGTATTTGTATTTATTTTTTAAACGAAGCATCTCTTTGACGAGCATCAAATGAGCTCTGCTAGCAGCACCATTGTTTTCCCTTGCGGAAGTTTATGATGAGTGTGAATCCATGTGATATTCAAGTGGAAAAATTAGAGGGTTTTGATTTATTCAAAAGTGTATGAATACACGATATGGTGTTAATAATATCATATATTTAGTGATTCCAAGATCAATATTTGTGGAATTAAAAACTCAAAAATTGGGGATCTTACGGTATTATAAATGTGTTAATTTGGAAAGCTTTTGTACAAAGTTATATTGAAAAAACCGTCTCGTCCTTAATTTTTGCACACCAGTGTATGTTAACTCGTGTGTGCAATCAGGCGCTATTCTGCCTTTAAAAGACAGTATAGTCCCCAAAAGAAAAGAAGCATTCCCACCTGCGGCACGTTAACCACTTATCATGGGAAAACATAGTGCTCTGAATACAATTTACTGGCAAACCTGCTATAATAAGCGTAGGCGCTACAAACCATGACGTCACGTCGTTGGGCAATGCGGTGTTCCACAGATGTAGCCTAATTAGATCTGTCACCATCTGTCACACATTATTAAGCGGCGACTATTATTGAACAAAAAGAAGCGTAACTCTTTTAAGAACATCATCCTGTGCCATTTTAACATCCACTTTTATCTAGCCCGGCACCATTCTAAATGAAGCCGTCTGTACTGGTTCAGGGATTCAATGGCAATTATCTTAACGGATACCATAAGAGCAGCCTTCTAGCAATCGGCTGGCAGGTTCAGATCCTTGTATATATGAAAACATCATGAATTTATTTCATGTACTGTAAAAGGGGAATGCAGGTTACCAGCTTGTTGATGGATGTGTCAATAACATGCTGACACTATTCTGGCCTTAACGGATTCCTTTAAAATGGCACGTTTACTTGTTCAAACTATCTTTGTCAAAGCGAATGCATCATGGACGCTTCTAACTGGGTGTTAACTAAGCTTTAACGTATGCACTAACCTGTCTTTATCAGTTCCATCACCATACCCCTCAAAAAATCGTTTGTCTGTTTGAACTATCACCATTTCCAGTGGCTTAGCATTCTCTGCTATGACACGTGTCCTTGAGACGAGAAGAAAGTTCGCTCAAGTTTTTCCCTAGTAGGAATAACGACATACATATTGCCCATTCAGCATGTTTTTTCCATCATATCCCATTCAAAGAGTGCCGGAGATCTGTGCATTTTACATCATTTGCATTATTGGATGACGTGTGCCTATCCTGAAATATGTATAATACTTGTGCTACTCCATTTTGATGTTCATTTTCAGTGTCATGCTGCGTATTTCTAAATTTATATAGATGTGGCTTATCTAATAATATAAGTGATTGTTCGAAAAAAAATCACAATATCTTCTTCACTCTATCTCTCGATTGATTTCTTTACTCCAGTCTGTAATCTTTATCTTCTGTTGTTGTTGTTGTTTCTAATGCCAACTGTCTGACGTAGTCAGATCAAGGCCCGCGAAATTCATCGTGGCAAGGGGCTAGAAATACGTCTGTCATTGACCTTGAGCACCATACAGGTGACAGTACGATTTAGCTCGGCGAAATTCCCCGAAGGGACGATGACGATAGATGGCGACACCACCTATCTCCACCTTCACAATTTCTGCATGGAACTGAAGGGGAGGGAAATATTCTCCAGTCCCCTGCGCTCGTGACTCAGCCCACAAAACTTCGTTCCCACTGATTTAACGAGCACGTACTCCATGTGTACTCGGAGGGTATTTGGGGGCATCGGGCATCGAACCCAGGCCTTCCGGTTTGGAGTCTGATGCTCAAGCGCACAAAGAAAACCCGAAATTGCTATTCGTTTGGCTCTTTGCATACATGAAAAAAAAATTGTTGGAATGTGCTGGGCTTACCGAAAAAATACACTTAAAAAAATATTTAAAAAATCACATAAAATGACTTCAAAAATGAAGAGAGAACCACACAAATGGACAAAACTATTCTTACATCTATTTTTGTTGCTAAACTCTGTCATTAATATCCCTAAAATATAATTATTTTCTTTGCTTGTTGTTCTTAGAGGAAGATGTCATCGAACCTCCATTATAGAACAAAAATGACACTAAAGAAAATAAAAACAGAATCTTATCAATTTTTTTTTTCTCCAACTCATCCTTCAAATCAAAAGTGATAAGTGTTGTGTAAATTATAAATCAAAGTGTTGATCAAAGTATACTGTTTATTTCGAAGATAAAAAAGCTTATATATATATATACATTGCATAATTCCAATGGAAAATAAATCATCCATTATTAGTTACATTCTATTGTTATTTTGTATGCGTTTTAATTTTTTTAATTGCGTGATTATCGTTTAACAGTTTTGTTTTGTCGTTAATTCTTGATTTTGTATCATCGCGAACACTATTTTGCTGTCAAGTTATCTATTTTTGTTTAAAAGGATACCGAATTCAAAATGCCAAATTCTTCGCTATTATGTAGGTTCCATTAAATTAATTACGCATAACATTTAACAAACATTTATTCATAAAATGCACAAATGTCCTCAAACCTTAAATGCAAAATATTTGAAATTTTATTATTTTACACATTACACATATTTTGTGTGTGTGTGTTTAAAAGAAGCACAAAGAACAAAGTTTAAAGAAAAAATTCTTAGATCATGCGGGTATATTTAAATCAACTCTATTTTATTCGATTCCTACTATTAGCTCACACTCTCTCTGTATTTATTTATTTATCTTGGTGGAATTTTCAATCGTTTATGAAATACATTTTAAAGCGCTCAATTGAGCCGAAATTTTATATACATGATTATTTTGGATGACAATACAATAATTTAATTATAATTAATAAAAATTAATTGATTAAAACTAATGATTCAAAGAATTACAAATATAGCCACGTTGGCATCATTTGGGGCGACTTAGCGACCCTTTTGATGACTTATGTCAAAAATTGAAAAATATTTTTCTCGTCTTTTTAAGCATTCAGTTGAACTGAAATTTTATATACACGATTGTTTTGGATGACAATACGTACTTTGATGATAATTAATAACCACTTGATGTTGTGATTCTGTCATATGTATAAACATATTTATATTAATTGTAACTATTTAATAAAAAGTAGCTAAAAGGAAATTTTTCTATGTTGATCTAAGTAGGAATTGACTTAGAATGTTTTTTATATATATTATATATATATACTTGTATATTTACCTATAGCCTGTAGCGTTAACAAATATGTAACTTCAAGAGAAAATTTCGCCAAATGGTGTTGCCAAATCAAAAAACGGTGCCAAATGTCATTATCATCGTTCAAACATCCGCATTAACGGTTTTCCACTATTGGTAAAATATGGTGGCATTTGGTAACGCATTCTGATCAGACGATATCGGTCGACCTAAGTATCGAAAATTTCTGTAAAAAGCAAACGTTGATAGCAGTAAGATGTATTAACTAATTAGCTCGAAACACGTGATTGCATTTATTCAGGGACTGTAACGTAGCATGAGCTTAGCACGTTCTTATCAGCCCATTCACAACATCCATGAGAAGGGTTTGAGCCCAAACAGATTTAACGGACACCAACCCGACTACATAACATTTACGAACAAAGTGAAAAAGTATCCACTTGGTTAATTCCAGTTGTGGTGATTAACGTTTTCTCTAAGACAAATGTGAATCTATTTCTTAAAATGGATGTATAATGTTCGATTTATTGAAATTAGTTCCGTAAGGAAGGAGAAAGAAGCGGTCGCTGAACATCATTGGGAAACTGGAACGCCTCCGTCCCATGCTGGATGTATTGTGGCTCTAATGTTGTTGAGTGGCCTTTATAGAAACAGTGCTTCCTGATTGGGAGAAATAAGCGGGAAGTGTGGATACATTATATAGCTTTTCTCCTCGATGTCTCTCTCATTGATGAAATAGTTTCATTGAATGCACCATCTGGTGAGAGGCGAGAAAATTATTTTGGTTCACCGCAAAATATAGCTCATAATACTATAATTATTATCTCTATTATTTCATTGTAAGCTTTTTATTCAATGTCAATTAAATAAAAAATGGCGATTCATTATCATTATTATTATCATTTATTTTCTAGTTTCGTTGTTTCGATTCCTGGACAGAGGAGATTTCAAAAGGGAAGAGATGCAATCCGAAAATTCACTGACGGTATTGTAGATGAGATGACGAAAAACTTTGATCAGCATCATGTTAACAATTACGTAGATGCTTATCTGCAGCAAAAGAATGAATTAGAAAAGAAAGGCAAACCTAATTCATTTAATGGTAAGGAAATTTACTATTCATATAAAAGATATTTATGGAAGATTAACCAATTTTAATTTTTTTAAAACAGCTGACTGACGGATAATCTAGAAAATGTTAATATGCAAGAAAGTTTCCAATACTCTATTTGTAGTTACTGGATGATTTTTCTTAGATATAAGTACTTTATGAACAATTCTCGACAATTGCTATTATTATCAACTCCAGTCACAGGAAAACAACTTTTCTCTATACTGAAAGGAAGATAGTTGGGTCATTTAAGTATCCCTGTTTAACGAATTCAGCGATGTAACGAATTTTTCTCTTACCTAGATGGGAATGAAGGCAAAAAAACTTCCATTTAACGAATAATAAACCCCGAATTAACGAATTATCTTGACAGCTGAAACAATTTTTTTATTTATTTTAATCAGAAAAGATTGCATTTCTTTTCAAAAGACATAATTTTTGCCCGGAACAGAAAAAGACTTTTCCTGTTGTTAGGATATTTCGAGAGCGAAGGGTCCCTTTATTAGACTTAACAGGTGAAGATGAGTTTTGAGTGTAACCCATCGAATAAGATCTGAGTGGGACAGGAAGTTCTTTTCTGATCTCATCCTTTTCCCAACAGAAGGATATTTTAAGAGTTTTTACCATTTGCTCTCCTTCTTGAGAAAGTAAGGATTTGCAAAAAACTTCCTTTCAAAAATTTGGGATGCTGATTAAATTGTTGATTTATAGCGGTTTAATGAATGGCGATTTTGATGCAGAAATTGATGTTGAAACTCTTATAAAAACTGTTACCTTTTTGATACTTTGAATTGTTTGTAAACTAAGAAACCCTACCTCATATAGAAGGAGGGACATGGCGCAGTACTTCCTTTACAGAAATTCGAGAAAGAACTATCTCGTGTAAAGAATCAAAAATTTGTCAATCTCCTGTCAGTCAATATTTTGTTGTTGCTAATGCCACCTGTCTGACGTAGTCAAAACGAGGCCCACGAAATTCACCGTGGCAAGGGGCTAGAAGTACGCTGTCGTTGGCCTAGGCCATGAGCACCATACAGGTGACAGTATGAATTTGCTCGGTGAAATTCTTCGAAGGGACGATAGATAGCGACACCACCTATCTCAACCTCCACAATTTTGCCATGGGACTGGAGGGGAGGGAAATATTCGCCAGTCCCCTGGACTCCTGATTCAGCCCACAAGACTTTCGGACCCACTGATTTAACGAGCACGTACTCGGAGGGTATTTGGTGGCATTGGGCATCAAACCAGGCCTTCCGGTCTAGAATCCGATGCTCTAACCACCAGGATACCCCCGGCCAGCCAATATTTTAAAATTTACAATTAACTGGTGCGTAATAATTCGCTAATAGTATTTTTAGTTGATGAATAAAACGGTGAATTTTTAATTATTGAAATTTTTTGCGTATCTGCTTATTATAGAATTTCCAAAATGAAAAAGCAAAAAAAAAGTTTGTATTTTTTAAATCCCAAAATTATGAACAGTCTCGAATTAACGAATAAAATGTTCAGTCCCGACGAATTCGTTAAATCGGGATCCAACTGTATATGTATCTCAACGGCAGTCAGTAGTGTACTCCAGGGTGAGGCTTGAGGATTAAAAACCCCTCCCAAAAGTCGATACATTTTTAATTTTTAGCATAAAAAAATTACGTCTTAATACTTTTGTCAACTATTTTACTTTTTTTTAAATACAGGGTTTCCAGTCTTAAAGTATTCAAAAGTTATGGCTTATTATTGTTACGGAATGTAATAAACTGTTCATCCGGGGATTGGAAACCCATCCGAGATTTGTTGGGTCTAGATCGATCATTCGCATGTGAGCACATTATTCGACAATCGCAGACGATGAACTTGTTACACTGACTTCATTAGTAAGGATAAGAGCTCCACAGCAAAAAATACAGTGCATTCTTTGGTTTAACGGAATTTAATTCAGTCACGTATATACCGTGGCGTATTCGTACAAAATGGAATGTTGATTCTCCGACACCAAAATCTATCTACCAATGGGAATGAATTTTAAAGGAGACGAGAACTTTGATATCTCACACTGGCAAGTATCTTGAAGTTTTCCTGATCGAAGACACTGTTGATCGTGTGTATGATTCATTTTGTAGGAGTCCTGATAAGTCTGTTAGGCTAGCCAGTAACGGCATTCTATTCTGTTCGAACACCTAGTGCCATGCGTTGTACATGCGATCGATGGTACATGCGTGACTGATTTAAATTCCGTTAACCAAAGTATGCACCACAACTTCTGCTGTGGCGTCCTAATCTTTATTAATGAAATTAGTGTAACAAGTTTATCGTCTAGCGATTGCTGAATAATGCGCGCACGTGTGGTCAATCGGACTAGACCCAAAATATATTGGAGAGTTTTCCAATTCACGGATGAACAGTTTATTAAATTCTGATCTGTAGTTCCATAATAATCAGCCATTACTTTGGATATTTTAAGTCCGGACACCCTTTATAACCCCTCCCCTATAAAAGAAGTCTATGTACGCCAATGACTACAGTTAATGTTTACTGAAAGCAACATGAGAGAAGTATGTTAGCAGTTACTGCTGTTTGCATCCGAGCCCTTCTAGACACAGAAAAATAGTTTTGCATAATGTATAAAAATACTAACAGCACTAGATTTAAGAAGAAGACTGGAAGACTATTTTAAACACTGATTCCAACTTCTGCCAAATTCCAGATTTTTAACATACATTTATACAGTGGGAAAAATAAATAAGCTACATATCCTGTAACATACTAGAAAAAGACAGACGTGATAGCAGAGGTTTCGACACTTGATCAGGTATCATATTAAAAGGGCTTCCGATGTCTTTTGCAAAGGGGCTAAAACAATTTAAAATATAGAGATGAAATCTTCGTGATCTTTGTTGGCTTTGATTTTATGAATTTGAAGACAATATTCATCTGGCCAATGAATTTTTTAGAATGCAAGTATATTCGCCGAATGAATTCTCCAACCGGATCAATAGATCTCAATTCTATAGAGCAAATCTGGGAAGATTTGGGGAGAGCTATTATAGCCCACCTTCTTCCCCGTAGATCCATGCAGTACTTGACGGCAACATTCTGGAAGAAATGAAATCGACTGCCAGAAGTATTCGTAAAATACTTTACTTCCAGTCTGAATTAAGTTTATGAAATCCATTTAATTTTACGAAGGGGACGCATTCCCAATAAACGCATATTAATTCCATCTTGTAACCATTTTTAGACTTCTCTGAGCCATTGCACCGTAAAGACAATCTTGCATATTGAGCATTTTTTTTGCATTATGTTAATTTATATACACATCTAATTCCACTTAGATTTCGTCAGGACTTCAGAAAAAAATCAGATACAAGTTAATTGTGGAGAGGCTGAAATTTATCATATTGATGTGGTGCTGAAGTTTCAAGAGTGGAATTTTCAATGTCATTTGACCAAAATACAAAATTACAAAACACGTTGCTAATAGCCCTTGGGTAGCTGTAATGGGAGACTAGGTTAAAAGAATAAAAACCACTTGCGTTAGACAGTGAGAGAAAATATATGCAACTTTATTTTGAAAATTTGGAATAATAAAGTCTAGTTAACGGTAAATAAATTTAACTTTCATTCTTTTTTTTTCTTTATTGTTGGGCAATTAGATGAGTGAATAATCCACTCTAATTAATTTCTTTTGGCTCAGTGTACGTCGAAAAACCAACAGATAAACAATTCAAATCTATCCTAAAGCAAGCCTAAGCTACCCAAAGGAATTCGAAGCCTAGATGGAAACACTCCCTGGCAAAGAATTACTATACCTCTATCGAAATTATTCATATACAAAGACATCACAATCAGGAATCCCTATTAATGATGCAAAGGTGGCAAAGAATGCATGCATCAATATTTTTACGGCATTTTGACAATGACTTCAACAGATAAATAATTCCAACGACAATCATCTAAAAAAATTACTTATAATGACAAAAAAAAGCTTTTTCTTGCTCCTAAATTACATCAACAATAACACATTACTCTAGGATATAGTTGTATAACGTCTTTTCTCTCCACGGCGAGAAAAAAATTTAAAATGTTGAATTAAAAAAAAGTCTTCTACTTCCCCAATAGATGAACAACATGAAACAACAGGTAGGCAATTTAAATCTACTCCTAAGTATAAAAGATATCGAGAGCAAACCCTAAATTACTTTTCAGTGTCATTTTATATAAGGCTGCGTTTCTCAAACTGTGGGGCGCGCCCCCTAGAGGGGCGTGATAACTCTACAAGGGGGGCTCGAACATATGAAAAAGTCGAAAACAAACGATTATTTTTAAAAAATTATTCATTTACTGAAAGTAATCAAACAAAACACATTCACACATAATAAAAAATAAAATACACATTTACACTGAAAAATACACTTATAAATATATCACTACTATACAATGTATTTTATAATTAATTTAACTATACTTAGCTAAGAGCAAGTTTGATAATTACCAGTGACCCCATGGGCTTGTATTAATACTTGTTTGATAATTTGTACGATTTATAATTAATCCCTTAACTGCCGATTAAAAGTTACAAGATTCGCTCTTTAATGCCACCGTTTTCCACGTGGGGAGGAGGAGGGAAGGAAAATAAGTAAGTAAATCCTCTGAAATAAGTAAATCCTCTGAAATAAGTAAATACTTCGAAAGCACTGTCAAGGTCCTTTTGTTGTATTCCAAAGCCTTCAGAATGGTTTTATGGATAGCAGTGCACACTGAAAAGATCGTTCTTCGGATAGACGTATATATACGTCCAGAAAGTTAATGCTTCGGCTGAATGAGACGTTTATATGCGCCGGTTTATATAAGTCGCATTGTAGCTTCAGCGTCAAGGTATAGTATTATAGAATTAAATACATTGTTATTGTATGGAGGGGGGATGAAAATTATGATTGAATAGTGGGTCGCAAATGCTGAAAGTTTTAGAAGCACTGACATAAGGTAAATCGGTGTAAGTTGCCCCATTTAAGGATTTTTCGATTAGTACATTGAAAATATAAATAACAAACAATGAAAAAATGCATTTTATTTTTCAATATTTAATTGATTATTTATACAAGTTAATTCTCTTCCTAGTATAAAAATAAATAAGAAGTTTGGTATTAAGGAAATTCAATTATTTGTGGCATCTACCCCATATATATGGTCTTCAGCCATGGAGTAAGATGGAACAACACCACAGTAAATAAAAAATAAGACAAACATTACCAAATTAAATATGAAATAGCAATAACTGTAGAAAACTGTAGAAAAACCAAAAAAAATTAAATTATTTCATAATTAGTTTGCTAAGAACGAATTTTCCTGCAGAACGATTTACAACAGACTAAAGTAGTAGTCGACTTCAGCCCTGCACATCCACGTCATAAAAAAGATCTCCTATGTCATCCTCTTACCCTAATTATTAATTGTAGTTATATTTGAAACGATAATATACAGTGTTATAAAATGAAAAAAAATTAAGTTCATTTCATTTATCTCTGAACTATGTGGCGTTTTCCCCCAAGTATAGGGAGCAGCTACTACACGCGTTTTTTTTTCCTTATTGCTTCAGTGTTATGGCTGTTTCTCAATGCATTATACATGTAACACACACACACATTATGCGTAACTCATTTATATTGCTAATATCTTATTTAAAATAACAAGTACATTTATAAAGTTTAAATATGAGGAACGGAATATTGTAAAAGCTATACGCACCACTTTAAATGCTCACAAAATCAAAGATAATGCAGATTAAAGATTATTGATTCCAATAAATTCACAAAACACACTCTATGTCGTACAGACTCTTCACTCAGGTGGCTCAAAATTGCCATCTTTCGACGCATAAAAGTACTATTAAAAAACTGTGCGGCGTTTTCCCCCGAATTACCTTAAATCATATCTGTTTATCTGCTTACAACAATTTATTGTAACAAAAAAGTGTTTATTGTATTCATGTGTCAAACTTTTATGAATTCATACTATAATTGATGCATAACATTTTTTTATAATTTTCTTTTTTTAATACATTTCCTCCTTTGTTTCGTATATTTTAGAAGAAAGATTAAAAGCAAACGCTTTGAACTTGTTCTTCGAGGGCACCGAATCCACAGGTTCAACCACCACAAGTATGTTGTTAGAGCTGAGTAAACACCCGGATGTTCAGAAAAAAATCCAAGAGGAACTGGACACAGTGGTGGGAAGAGAGAGACTTCCATCATGGATAGACAGACCGAATTTACCATATTTGGACGCTACCATACAGGAGCTTTACAGAGTAGCAGCTCTGTTTCTTGTAACTACTATGTATTCCAATTTTAGTAAGTGGTATATATATATATTATTATTATTATTATTATTATTACTCCTCTCTATGAGAGAAACATTATTTTTAACTTTTAATAATTTCATTTTATTTTACTGTCTGTTTTCTCGTCCGCACGTGTTAGGAATAGGCTTAACTTTTCAGCATGGCTCTGTTTTTTTCTATAATGTCGAAAATTTCAGCTGTACGCGAAAGGTGGATTCATAAAGCATTTATTAACCCTAAATCACTGGCCTAATTCAACGACAGCTCTGGAAATCATAATAGGTCTCCATTTTGTCCAAAGACTCTTTTTATATCTGCATTTGTTATGTCTCTTGAACTCCACTTTCTTTCTTCTTTGGTATTGTAGGTTATACAACTTTATAACTTGGTAGCTTATAATATTTTATTATACCATATATATAAATATGTGCGTGTGCGTGTGCGTGTGTGTGTTATAAATCTATACTTATAGTAAATCTAAAATTATCAACTTTATTTTTAGAAAAGCTTGATAAAATTTAAAGTTTTATGAGGAATAGAATTACAGAATGCGATTGTTTTGATATTTTTTTTTGTTGAATATGAAGAACATATCCCATAATTGCAAATGAACACACCTTATTAAAAAAAATTATTAAATAAATCTAATAAAAAATAATAAATAAAATATGGTTTCCACTTGATTAAATTTTCTATTAAAATTATAATCATGATTTAGTTTTATGAAAATCACTAGAATAGACCCATATTTACACCTCCTGAACCCTCAAATTATTTTTTTTTGCTGTCGTGAATCTCTTCCAGGCTGTCATAGACCCCTAAGGGTCGATATAGACTACTTTGGGAATCACTGGATTAGATGAAAAAATCGTTCATCTTTTTCATTTAATTTAAATCCAGTAGAGTACTTTTGGGAGTTTCTTGGCAGAACAGTTGTAGTACTAAATCCTTTTTCGGGAGCCTGTATTAGCTGCAACAAGGATTTAATGCAGCCATTTGTAAAGTTTTCCCGAGATATCACTACTCGTGAAGATGTTGCAGAGCTTGAGGGAAAGTTGAAGGGCTAAGCTCGTTCGATAACATTGAGCTTGCAGATACAGATAAGGGTGTTCGCGGGTGGTGATATTCCTAGGACCCGTTCACTACCAAGTCTTCGTGACACTGTATATTCATTTTGATAGTGATTCCACAAGGCGTTAATGATCGAACGATTGGTATTTAGGGCTCGGCCAATCCCTGACGGTCGTTTGCCAGAATGAAACCATCCGATTGCGTACCAGTTATGTTTTCACTCGAACGTCATCAAGGACTCATTTTCAGAAATTTGGAACAAAAATTAATGAAATGAATACCAAACAAAGATAGCATCGAATGCAACGAAATAAACTACAACTTCTGTAATAAACCTGTTTTTATATTCACCGCATATCTATACCCTAAGCATGGTTATGTAAATATTATGTACTGCTGAACTTTTTTCGTATTTCAATATAAAGTACAAATTCAATTTTTGTTAATGTGAACTTTCTTCTCCTCAAGTTATGCTTGAGACAGAGTGTAGTTTAAAACTTAGATAAATGCTTTTTGAGCTAAATTCTGAGAGGGGTTTTCATTTTATATCATTTTCTACTTTAGATCTTATTTCACTAGATTTAATGCAATGTGCAAATATTGCCTAAAATTGCCCATTTTTTCAAACAATATATTAAAAGAGTTTTTCTCGCCATTTTTATAAATTTATATCAGGAAACAAACAAAAATGATTATAAAAATAAGAAATTATATTAATATTTTTTTTGAAAAATTGATGCAACTCGTCTGATACTTTAAACACTCAAAAAGTGATACGAATGCTGCCTAGTTCTGTAATCCAGCAAGTCACTTGCTAATTCCAGGGCTTTCTTTTTGAAGCTTTCTTTTGTTCCCAAATTCTTTTCATGACTTTTAAGCCAAACCATTGACTACTGAAATCTTTTTTTATTTAATGTAACGTTATGACTTTTTTAACGTAACGTTAAATTCAATAAAGTCGTGAGATCTCCGTCACTAAGTGCATGGAGCCTTTACAACCTTGCTCAGATAAAAGTAATGAACTGTAAAAAAGAAGCTTTAAAGTTAACGCGATCGCTTAAGAATTCAATAGTAATAATAGTAAAATATTAGTTATTTTTAATGGAAATCAAAAAATGTCATCTATAATTGCTTAGTTTTATACAAATACATTAAAATAAAGAAAAATAATAGTTTCTTTTATTTGCTATGTGATAGGTTAAAAATTAACATACCTTTAAAAAATGTTAATTTAAAATTCAATAAAAAACAGAACAAAAAATCTCGAAACCTTCGTCCTAAAGTGAAATATGATTCGCTTTTTAAAAATAAACCAGTAATTAGTTTGAGAGCTCGTTTTTTGATTGGCTGAGTCCTTAAGAAAGAATGCGTATTTATTTAATATTTATCTCGCTGTGAGTTTTTTTCAAATAATTGTGAAATAAATTAACAATAGATTCTACGTATTTGACATTTTGTTCTTAGGTATAAGGTTCACTTTCATAATGACAGGTAAAAACTTCGTATTTAATACTGTAATCTGGTTGATGAGAGGGAATACACAAGTTTTCTTAGACGGGGTTTCTTAATTTATGGTCCATGAACTTCTAAATATCAGCATAGCTTTCTAAGGACTTAACAAAAATGTATGAGACTTAATATAAAATCCCCCATTTTTTAAAGTTTTTTAAAGGGTTATCTGAAAAATTGGCACGTCTTTTTGAACTTACAAATGCCACAATGTTTCGTAACGAAACATTTGAAAGATAACAATTATCAAGCAAAGGAACCGGGTGTGGTTTAAACGTAACAAATATTCCATTTCTGCGGGTGAACCTATTGTTAGATGACTGATATACGTATAAGAAGAAGAAGAATTCAGTTCTCTTTCTCTTCACTTATTTATTTTTGTTTCTCTTCATAAAGCCGATTATAAGAAATAACGAAGAATATTATCAGTCTCTTTTTTTATTTTCAGAGGAAACAACAATTGAAGGTTACAGTATACCAAAGAGAAGTTGCATTGTTTCGAATTTATACAGCATCAATTATGATCCTAAGCTCTATCCAAATCCAAAAAAGTTCGATCCAAAAAGGTTTCTCAGTACCGAAGGTAAAAGGATCAAACAAGAAGGTCCCTTCCCATTTGGATTAGGTAAGCATCCAATGCATACAACAGGAATTTTTTTTCGATATATTGTTTTTAATATGTTCATTAATTTAATTAGCATACTGTCACAAATAAATGTCTCCAAAGCAGTTTATTTTAGGGGTTTTCAAACTTTTACACACAGTGACTCCAACTTTTTGTGGAAATTGAACCTTTAGTAACCCAGTTGACTCTCAGTACAAGATATTTAATGCATCAGAAGAAAGAGTGTTTGTAAAAAAAAAGTACGTGTAAAAAAAGTATTTCAAGTATGTCCTGTGTGAAATGCAAGCTTGTTGTGAGCACCAATGAAATGCAGGTCAATTCGTGTTATTTTGAGACGGGAGGAACTTGACAAAACTGTAGCTTGTGTGTTTCGGTACTCAGCTTTAATTCCTGCTAATGCCAAAAATATTATTTCGCAAAGGTATGAGAAGATGTAAAATGGAATATTTTCAAAGTTTTCAGTAGAAAAAATTGAAAAAACTATCCAAAATTATGTCAATTTACTAAGATTAAAATTCACTTTTAGCAATGTTTTTTTTTAGATTCTAGGTAGACTCCTCGTGTGCCGACAAGTATAACACAAGACTTACAAACGTAAGTCAATATTCAATCAATTGTGGTAGGGAGTTTCAAGAAGAAGGATAGAGGCACAAATGGGAATCAAAAGGGAAGAGAAACAAGAATGGATGCAAATACAATAAAAACAGAACAAAATACAAGATTGCGCGCATGCAAACGGAGACATTCAGTGAAGGCTTGGATGACGAAGGTTTTGTGATCGCAATAAGATTTTCAAAATACTAATGCATAAATTATGCATACACACAAATACGTTAATACATATACGCACAAACATATATATATATATGCAAACACACACATATACGTACACGTAAAGAAAAAGTTAGCAAACACAAAAAATATAAATAATATGGAAGAAATGTTATTATTGTATGCACAAAACGATGTAAAAGGAGATATTCTCTGAACAAAGGCAGAGAAAGGAGGAGGCCACCTATATTATTCTTTTGCAGGAAATTCATGAGAGTAAGTCTTTCGGAAGACAATTTAGTACAAGCCAGTATCAGGTGCTTGACTAATACTGGAGTGTGAACTGTGTCACTGGAGTAAGAACACTGGTCAGCAGGCGACAAATTGAAGCGTTTCAAATAAGCTTTAAAATTGCCATACCCAGTTAGAGACTGGGTAAGTTTAAAATTAAACTGAAAGTGTTTAGCCTTTAAAAGTTTCTGAACTGAAGGAATAAATTCCTTCAGTTCAGAATAAATTCCTGAAGGAATAAATTCCTTGGTGAAATGCACATTGTTTGATGTTTGATATAAGTAATTCCATTCAAAAATAATTTTTTTCTTAAGGTATCCGACTACGTTCGGAACCGTGATTTTAAAAAAACACATAAATGGATAATTTTCATGATATTTAGTGTCACTCAGATTAGAATATATGCATAAAATGGCTTTAAGGACATTTTGACAAAAACAATTATTTTTATACAATATTTTGGCAAAAAATTAACCTAGAATACTTTTTTTTCAAAATGTTCCCCTTTTCTGAAAAATGGTTCTATTATAATAATACTTTGCCTGTATATAGCTCAGACCTCTTTACAGAGGCTTAACTATGAGTTTTTTGAAAAATTCATATTATTTTAAGAGTTACAACCAATTGAAATATTTGTTGGCGTTTTTTTCTTAAAATGTTTCCCCTCTGTTGTCGTAAAACATGGATAATCCCACTTCTAAATTATATATTTCAAAAATTCCAGTTGAGTCTCTGTAGAGAGATCTGAGCTATATACAGGTAAAATATTATTATAATAGAAGCATTTTTCACAAAAGGAGAGCATTTTGAAAAAATCTGTTTTAAGTTAATTTTTTGCCAAAATATTATATTTAAATAATTTTTTTTGTCAAAATGTCCTTAAAACAAGTTTATGCATGTATTCTAATCTGAGTGACACTAAATATTATGAAAATTATCCATTTATGCGCTTTTGCAAAATCACGGTTCTGAACATAATCGGATACCTTAAAAACATTTTTATAATGTGATTTCGGAATGCTCATAGGAATCAAATTGCTTAATTTTGTCGCTTTTGCTTCTTCTTTAGCAATGTATTGTCAAATAGATCGTTAAGTTCTTTAAATTGTTTGCCAATAGTAATGTTCCCCTGCAAGGGATACCTCTAATGGCAGTTTTTCTTTTCTTTAAAAAATTAATAACTAAAGATTCCTTTCAAAGTTTCTAAATGTCTCCAGATCTCGGTTATCGGGGTATCAGCAACTCTCTATTTTTTTTCAGTTATAAATACCGAAATACTTATTTCTATATTGTTTCTCCATAAAACCAAGTTTTTCATGATTCCTCGAATTTTACTATATGCACTGCAAATATATCAGTACCTCATCTGGTATATATACATTTAGCTCATGACACTTGGTCAATATGCTTGCTATACGCGAATGATTGAAAAAAAATATCAGAAGATTGCGCTACAATTTATCCAATTAGCTTCTTATCACCCAAAAACACTGCGACTTGTTCAGTCACAAAATTTTATAAATGTCTTTCTTGTCACACTTCCCTCTTGATTGACTGAAAAATAGTTTACTTACGCCGTGCTTCAAAACAGAAAGAGAAAGCTATTGGGGATGGTCCTCATAATTTCTAACCTCGGATATGTGATAAGGACGACATTTGAGTTGGAATACCACTCTACAAACTTCTGCACTACCTTCTTTATTGATAATTTAAATACTTCTGTATGCAGAAAAAGGGATTTAATATTACTCCCCATCTAGTGTTCCTAGGCACTAAAATTCTCGAAGCCTTGTCATCTGCTTGTGGAACACTAACAGGAAACAGAACATGCTCTTGAGAGCCCTTTAAAAGCGTGGGGCCCATAGACAATTGTCTACTCCGCCTAATGAGTAATCCGGCACTGTCCATATCTCTAAGCATAGTTTTTAAAATAGTGTGATTGCAACGACCTTGATTTAATCAAATTCGCTATTTAAATAGCATTGTTCAAAATATTTTTTAAAAACCAGGTATATATTTTGACACCAATGCTAACCTGCGAATGTTGCAATGAGTCCACGATTAATTTAGACTAACTGCAAGCACTTAAGTCAAGAAACCATTTTCTTTCCCACTCATAGCTTGTGCACACCATCTGTACATATCTCATTACTTCTTATTGAACCGAAATATTTGGATTTTCTCTTAGTGTCAAGAGCTTTGAATTTTCCTTCGCTAGAGTTCTTCAAGTAATCAGTTTACAAACTAACATATTTTCATGAGATTCATAAATAACGTATGAAGATAAGCAGCTGGGACAAATTTTGTGTATCAGTATATGTGTTCAATAATAGTGACAAAAATTTACTTTTGGAAGCTATTTGGAACAGTTAATTTTCTACCTACTTCTTCACTTTGGCAAGCTTTTGTTTTATGTACCAGTGCTATTATGTACTAAGTCTTTTTTAAACTCTGCATCAAACATAGGTTTGATTGCATCCTGTATTGCTGAGAGATCCTAAAAATATGTAGGAACAATTAGCCAGTAGACAACCGGGACATGTGAGAGGTACAGTTGTCTATCTGGAACACTCCAGTACCGTGCGGATAACAGAACAACATAAACGAACGAAGGTGATCACCCAGCTACTCTACGTACCGAATTGGATTGAGGGAGGTTGGTGCACGCCCCAAAACTCCCAAACAGAGCCAAGAACAAACACTCCTAAACTATGTTTGAGCCACCATAGCAGCAAACAACCTAGCATGCAGAATCCATGGCTTCATGAGCCTGACTCCATATTCTCAGACTCCCAATGGCGTTAAGTAGTCGGAATTGAGACCATGCTACACGTTTCCAGTCCTATACACTCCAATCTATGTGCTCTCTTTCCCAGGCAAGGCGTGCAGCCCAATGGCGGTACTCTCGTAAGTTGATATACATCTATCTATATATATATATATATATATATATATATATATGTATATATACACTGCTTGACAATTGCTAAGGACGGATAAAAAATTGCTATGTAGCATAACATTAAGCGAGACATGAGGCCTAGTAGGATAAAATATAGTTGCCACACTGTTCAGACATTAGAATAAAGAATATTTATTGTTCTGGAAAGTACAAAAGCTGTGAAACATCTGAAAGAAAAAAAAATGTTCATTTGATCTGGGTACGGAGAAATGGAACAATGCATCTAAAAGTCAGCAGGCACCTTAAAGAAAGGTATCAGTACGGGATATGTCCACCGTGGAGTGTGATGCAACATTCCACACGTCGTACCATACTTTGCACAACATTATCCAGCAGCTGTTGAGGCAATTTATCCCATTCCTCTGTGAGTGCACGGATGAGAGTTTCTTGTTTGTCGGAGGATAGTTTCGACCAGCAACTTGCCTCCCCAAAGCATCCCACACATTTTCAATGAGGTTTAGATCTGGAGAACGCGCTGGCCATATGAGACGTTGAATACCCTCGCTGTCTAGACAATCCTGAACAGCGAGTGTTCTATGACATGTTGCGTTGTCGTCCATAAAAACAAATTTATCACCGACAGCACCACGGAAAAGACGAACATGAGGAAGTAGAACTTCATCAATGTATCGTTGGCCCGTCATAGTCCCATTCGCAACCACATGTAGGCACGTGCGGCCATTGATCAAGATGTCGGCCCACACCATGATACTGCATGTCCGATATCGGTCCTTTTCCTGGATATTTTCTGGACGATAAGCAGTACCACTCTCGCGCCATATCAGTTGGCGTCTACAATCCGATGACAGACTGAACCTACTCTCATCTGAGAATAGTACGCATGCCCAGTCCTGTTCAGTCCAATTGTGATGCTCACGACACCATTGCAAACTGGCAGTACGGTGCAGTCTGGTCAATGGGACACACACAACAGGTCTGCGTGCGTATAGTCCTCCTCCCCTCAAAGGTCTGACAACAGTTTTTCGGGAGATCTGCTTTCCTGAGGCAGCAAAAAACTTATTTGCCACCTGCTGAGCTTGTGGTGCGTCTGTTCCTTTCTGCTGATAGGACGATATATATGTCTTCTGCAGGCATCGTACTTCTAACACGACTTCCCCCGTGCCGTCTACTACACATTCCAGTAGTTCTAAATGACTTCCACAGCCGTGAAAGAACGCTGTGAGCGATGTCGAACTCCCTGGCAACATCTGTTATTTTTCGCCCTTCTTCGATCTTTCCAATAATTCGGCCACGCATAAAATCATCTATGTGATGTCGGGAAGACATGCCAAAAATTTTAAGTTTGTCTATTAAATCTTTCCTGTAAAACTTTGACTTGAAACAACAACTGTCCACACGCGTCAAAACCTTTAAAGCTCTTATGAAAGCTATCACGTGATGAACAGACGTGGAAAAAAAATTTGCATATACTCATACTTCTTCTTACTAATATACCGCACTTATTCTAATTTTCCACATTTTGCTTCCTTTCATTTTGTGGTTGCTGTGGGTGATAGTGTTATCCGTCCTTAGCAATTGTCCAGCAGTGTATATGTGTGTATGTATATATATATATATATATATATATATATATATATATATATATATATATATATATATATATATAGGGAGATTGTGAACTAATAGTAGGACTTCAACAAATGAATTATTATTATTGGTTTCATTATTTTTCGTGTTTACAAACATAGATAATATAATAATAATGCAATAATCAACTATGCCTAGTTTTAGCAATAAGCAGGGCGTCAAAGTTACAGGAATCAAGCTTGATGCTGCAGGGGGGTGAATTGCTCCAATGCAATACTGTTCACTTCTAAATATCTATAAAAACAGAAGCAATGTAATAAAATAGAAGCAGTTATGGGATTTATTTCTTACAAAACACAACACTAAAAACAAAATTATCGCAAAAGTTAATCGTATTTTGTAAAGTTGCAATGAATCTCGAGGGTCACTAAATTATTCAAGGTGGGCCGCGGGATAGCCACCCCTGGTATAGAGTAAGGTAGCCGACAACCTGTCAGCTAGATCAAATACATCCTTTATATCAATAACTGCCCTGTCACACATAGATATGGATAGGCTCAGAAGGACAATGCTACCTTTTATACAGCTGCCATTTTCCCCGGATGATTCAAAGAGCATGACAGAAACTTTACCATGTTTCGTTGGCCTACACGATCATCATATCTCTATCCAGTTGAGAATCTGGGAGATGAGATTAAACTTGGAATCTGGCAGCTGGAATCAGTACCATTCAATTTGAAGTCCTTAGAAAGTTCTATTCATTATACATGGACTCAATTTCCTCATACCTCCTACCAGTGGCG
Organism: Trichonephila clavipes; assembly: GCA_019973935.1. Classification (NCBI taxonomy): domain Eukaryota; kingdom Metazoa; phylum Arthropoda; class Arachnida; order Araneae; family Nephilidae; genus Trichonephila; species Trichonephila clavipes. Next base: position 25,229 of record BMAU01007010.1, on the reverse strand, counting down.
TAGCGTGGGGGCTGAAGAGGAGGCCATGGCCCCGGGTGGCATATGAAAAGGGTTGGTGACAAGCACCGCGATATTTAAATTCAAAAAATATTTCAAACTTCAAATTGTGCCCGCGTGACAAAACTGACGGAAACGAGTGAAAGCTTTAATACATGCACAGATGAGGGTATTTAATAGTCGCTATGCAATCACATTCGTATGTTACTTAGTCTTCTAGCAACCACCACTGTGTGAAGTTAATGATGTTTAAAATTATTAGCAACAGAGAGACTAAATATTCATCAATGTGCTAAAAACATACGTGCTTTACAAACCGTATTAAAAGCAAAACGAGAGGAATTCGTGGAGGACGCTTTAATATATGCTAAAAGTTAATATGAAGAGCTTGAAATTTCTTTTGAACTCTCAAGACGAATCAGGAGGAAGTATATCCTTGGTGACGGAAGTAAAGATGTTCAGTTATCGTACGAAGATGAATTGAGGGGAACAATGTTTTCTTCAATAGACAGAATAACTGCTGAAATTCGAGAAAGATTCCAACACTTGCAGAATCTAGCCCAAAAATATGCTTTTTTAAGGCTTGAAATGATATTGAGCATGAACGAACTTAGATCGTACTATCCAAGACATTAATAATGAAGAATTCCAACTTAAGCACGTACGTCTACAAGCTTCCGTAGCTGCAACATTCCTAGGCTGTAAAAAAGAAAACATTAGATCCGGCTCTCTGGGTTCATTAAAATATATTATTGAGAGTCCAAACTTGAAGATGGTTACCAAACATTGTCATAATGTTGAGAACTGTTTTAGAATCTGCTATCAGTAATGCCAGCTGCGAGAGAAGCTTCTCTATAAGCTAAAAATAATCAAAAATTACCTCAAATTGGCTATGCCCACGTTGAAGCTAACAAATTTAGCAATTCTGGCAATTGAACATGACATAAATATTGGTATAGAGTATAGACAATTGTATAAAAAATTTTGCTACGTAAAAAACACGCGAAAAGTGCATTTTTAATCATTAAAAAAATTTAAAGCCACTTTTTTTTTTACTTTTACTTATTTTCTTGACTAATAATTAAAATAGAGAGGAGACAAACTTCTGGTCGGCCCAGGGGGCGAAGGTCCACGCTACTCTACTGCCTCCTTTGCTCTTCATGCAATATGAAGAGCAAAGGGTGGTACAATATTACATGAAAGATCTGATCATAATAATTAGGTCACTCATTGTATACATTCAATAACATAGTTTCTTGATTCATTGAAAAATTTTGCCCAGAACATTTTTAAAAAATTTAGTTCACTGCTGGTGAAAGCAGGCATATTATTTATTTTATATGATAGTCATAAGATTTATTTTTTTGTTTTAGGAAAGAGATCTTGTATTGGAGAATCTCTTGCACAAATGGAGGTATTCCTTGTAATTAGCTGCTTGCTTCAAAGTTTCTCAATTCCTCCGGCTTCAGAGTTTGAAAGCTTCAGAGTTATTCCGAGGGACTGAGCTTCAAGCAAAATGAAAGCCTATACAGATCTAATATATTAAAAGATGATACTGTTTTACTTACAGTAAAAAGATTTTTATGTTAGCAAGAATTTCCCTGTGCTTCACTAAATGTTTCATCCAGAATTAAGACACTCCAAAAACAATTAGGAAGTTAAATAATCCAACACAGAAATGTTTTTTTATGAAATGTTAATTATTTACTTATTATTTTTACTCCAAACTATGCACAACTATTCATAATTTTAATCACCTTGTACATACTTGTAAAAATGTGTAATAAAAATACTTTGGTTGAATATACATATATTTATAATGTCGCAATAAAACTGACGGACAATATTCACAATTTTTTATTTTTCATGTTAAAATGTCTCAATTAAGTTCAATTACATTAAACAAAACTATACAATAAATTAAAAAGTCCACATGAAAATAATTGTAAATGGTTGAAATGTTTGTGTGAAAAGTCTACATGCATAGCTTCTATAGATTACTATAAAGTTTTATTTATTTTCTATGTACCTAAAATTTTGAAACACTTTAAATTGTAACTTGTAAAAATTCAACTAAAGCTTTCAAAAGTTGAAGTTAAAAATGAGAATTGGGAAACATCTTATAAGACCTCTCTCTCTCTCTCTCTCTCTCTCTCTTTCAGACTTCGTAAAGAGTCTCTTAGTAATTTTCCCCTAAATGAAAAAAGACTGATGCAAGAAAAAAAATCCATGATAAGTAAGAAAAATATATGGTTCACTTCTACAGCAAAAAAAATAATAGAATTACTTCATTTAAGGTATCCGACTACGTTTGGAACTGTGATTTTCAAAACCACATAAATGGATAATTTTCATGATATTTAGTTTCACTTAGTTTAGAATATATGCATAAAAATATTTTAAGGACATTTTGACAAAAAAAAATTTATTTAAATACAATATTTTGGCAAAAAATTAACTTAGAATAATCTTTTTTCCAAATGTCCTCCTTTTGTGAAAAATGCTGCTATTAGAATAATATTTTGCCTGCATATAGCTCAGACCTCTGTTCAGAGGCTCAACTAGAGTTTTTGAAATATATAACTTAGAAGTGGGTTTATTCAAATTTTACGACAACAGAGGGAAGCAATTTTAAGAAAAAAACGCGAATAATTATTTCAATGGGTGATAACTCTGAAAATAATGTGAATTTTTTCAAAAATTCTAGTTAAGCCTCTGTAGAAAGGTCTGAGCTATATAAAGGCAAAATATTATTTTAATAGAACCATTCTTCACTAAAGGAGAACATTTGGAAAAAAGATTATTGTAAGTCAATTTTTTGCCAAAATATTATATTTAAATAAATAAAATTTTGTCAAAATGTCCTTAAAACAATTTTATGCATGTATTCTAATCTGAATGACACTAAATATCGTGAAAATTATCCATTTATGCACCTTTTTAAAATCACGGTTCCGAACGTAGTCGCATACCTTAAGAATAAAAGAATTTCAGCAATTATTTCAAACACTATCAAACAAATTATTACTAGACTAGACCGTATATAGTGTGTTGTAAAACAAACTCCACACGCAACAGCTCGTACAAGTTTTCTTATGTTTCTCGAATATACCATATATCAGCGTTTCTGAACCTGTGAGGCGCGCCCCCTAACGATAACTCTACCAGAGGGACGCGAGCGAGAGATTGCATATCGGACCAAAAGTTCAATACCGATATTCAGTATTTTTATATCTTAAAACCGGGATACCGGTAGTAGAAATTTTAGAAAAAGAAAGAAAACGCAGATGTTTCTTTGTTTTATATCTGCCAGTTTTGTTAGAGAGTGTAAATATCACAAAAAATAATTTGTAACTTATAAATTATAACAGTGTATAAAAAATCCCCAAAAAAGTAAAGGAACATTGTGTTTACATTCATGGACAAAAAAAAAAAAAAAAAAAAATACTGCACCAAGAAGGAGTCGTCAAAATGAAACGAAATTTTACATAAGCAATGACTAATTTGAAATAAGTAAATGATTAGAAAATCAAAGAAAAAGGATCATTTATTTCAGAGAAAAAGGCAAAAGAACGGAGGATTTAATATCCTGTTTAACCCCCTCTAGCGGGAATTCACAATGCTATACGATCGGGCATTGAGGCCAGCAAGTTCTGTGTGATGTCTTGAGATATTTCGTTCCCTATTTGCTGTAACATTGCTTCTACTTCGTTCAAACTCGCGGGATGCCCAACTCGTCGTCCCAAATAATCCCATATATGCTCGATTGGAGACAATCGGGGAATCGGGCAGGCCAAGGAAGGGTAGTAACAATGCGGAGATAGTCTTGTGACACCCTTGCCGTGTGAGGACGAGCATTGACTTGTTGAAAAATGGCTCATGGGAGCCGTTGCATGATTGGATACACATGTGATTGCAGGATGGCATGGACATACCGCTGAACTGTTAGGGTGCCCCGGATCTTTACTAGGGGTGACCGTCTCTTGTCGGCAATAGCACCCCATACCATCATACCAGCTGGATGAGTGGTGTATCACTGTAAAGCAAAGGCAGGAATGAGTTAGGATTGAGGCATTCAACACTCCACACACGAACACGATTGTCATCACTGCTGAGATAGAATCTGGATTCGTTACTAAAGACGACCTGATTCCATTCCGCTGCAGTCCAGTTTCCTCGGGCGTGGCACCACTCCAAATATCTGCTGCCCTTTGCGCCGATGAGTGGGCGTCAAGTGCAGCTCACGTAATGGTCGCCGCGATCCCAAATGTTCTTCTTACAGGTGCCTTCGTATGATTCGAGAAGACACAGGGGCCCCTAATGAAGGTGCTACATGTGCCAAGATGGCGGCTGATGAAGCAGTTGGCTGCCCGCGTGTACTTCTTACGATTTGGCGATCTTCTCGACGACTGGTCTGTTAAGGGCGTCTTGAGCCTGGTCTTTGTGTAAATGACATATCTTGCATCCACTGGTCCCAACACCACCTCACAACACAATCAGAGTGGCCTAATTGACGAGCTACTCGCCTAGCTGTCCCCCCAGCTTCCACCATGCCTATGATTCTCCCCCTTTGAAACTGCGACAGCTGCTCATATTGTCTTCGAAAACGGCGTAATGGCATGTCTACCTCAGCTCTTACTTTGTAAACGATTCAGAACACTCAAACAAGCTTTGGTTACCTGTTTTATACTCAACGGAGAATGACGTTAAATGCCCTCTATAGGCTATATGTAATGCGCAATCTTGCTTCATTTCCAATCATTTGCATATCTTTCCAACATGTACCTTCATGCCAAGTTTCATTACGATCTCGCAATTATTTCTTGGTGCGCTAATTTTTTTGTCCATGAGTGTATTTAAATCATGAAAAAAATGGAAATATCACGATTCAGGCTGAGGTTCTATTACAAATTTTTGAAATGTAATGGTAAAAAACACAAGGCATCAATTGCATTGTCGTTGACCCTGCTACGTAATTTTGGGTAATAATTTCATCCAAATTATCTCTCTTTTCCAAAATAATTTGAAATCCCTGATGGCTTGGGGTTAGAAACAGAGCTTAAATTTGTACCTTCATCGCAATTATAGATTCTTTTCTCTTTAACAAATTTGTATAATGTTTCGTTTTTAAATGTATATGGAGTCCACTTGTACTTCCTTCATTCACTTTAATAAATCTTGCACATTTTTTACACTGTGATACCCTATTCTTTTCATCATATAAATAATAAAACCAAATAGAGGTAATATCAACTGATTTTTTGTGTTCTTGAAAGTTATTCTTATTCATTATTATGGGTAATTATTTATGAGTATATAGATATAATGAATATGAAAAATATTTTGTACCCTAAAGTATGATGTGCAAATACAGTGTGAATAACAAATTCACCAATTTAAAAATATCGAAATATTACGCACTTTCTTCACAACTGCAACCTTGTTCTTACAGATACGATTATCAAACTCTGAATCCTGCACGTGTGCTGTATCGCTCTGAGCTGGAATAGGATTGTTTTGGTCCGCCTTTTTGGAGGATTCACATATTTTATCACTTCTCTTGATTGTACGATGCAACTTTATATTCACAGTCTAATTAATTTTGCCCATTAGGGAGACATAAAAACAAAAACGTATACTATTTTGCTATTTTGACGATCCCTGAACATATAGTGGAGACAATTTTAAAAAACTTCTAGTAAATACCGAAAAAAACGGTATTTAAACTTGCGAATACCGGTATAACAAAATTGCACAAATGGCTCAAAATACCGGTATTCGGTATCCCGGTATATCGGTATTAAAATCCCTAGAGTGCGAAAATATTGAAAAATCGAAAATAAAAGATTATTTTAAAAAACTTTTTATTTACTGAAAGTAAACAACAAAATACGTTCTGATATAATAAAAAATAAAATACACAGTTACTATACGCAGTTATAATGTACTTATAAATGTATTAGTACTACATAATGAATTTATAACTAATTTAACAATACAAAGTTAAGAACAAGTTTAATTATTACAAGTGACCTAATGGGCTTATCATATATAAATTTATGTATAAAAATTAACACATCTTAATAATTTGTACGGTTTATAATTAATCCCTTAACCGCCGATTAAAAGGTACATGACTCGCTCCCCAATGCCCCCGTTTTCCACGTAGGCGTGCATATGTGATGTATGGGGGCAGGGAGAAAAGGAAAAAATATCGAAATCCTGATGTAAATCCTTCGCAAACACTATCTGGGTCCTTTTATTGTATTCAAAAGCCTTCGGAATAATTTAATGGATATCAGTGCACAAAAAAGACCGTACTTCGGAAAAACGTATATATACGTCCATGGAATTTAATGCGCACCGGTTGAGTGAGACGCATATATACACCGGTGGCACTTCAGTTTAAGGCACTTTAACTTCAAAGAGGTTTGAATTCGTATATGGTTATTTGTATGAAGGGGGTGGGCGCGATGAAAATTATGATTTAATATTGGGTCGCAAATATTCAATTGAAGTCCACAAAAAAGTGCGTTAATGTTCATGGAATTTAACGCGCATCGGTTGATTTGGTACTGAAGGTTTAAGTCGTATTGTAGCTTTAACGTCAAAGTATAGTGTTAATGAATTCAGTGCATGGTTATTTGTATGAAGGGGGGCGATGAAAATTATGATTGCATATTGGGTCGCAAACATTTGAAAGTTTGAGAAACACTGCCATATATATTTCAAGCATATTTCTCACACTTGATAATTTTTGTTGTTAACTGCAACCATACTTTAAAATTATTTTATTAATTAAAATTAATGTTATATGAAAATAATGGCATTGTTCAATGCACTGAATGTAAAAATGAATGAATGACATTATACCTTGTTTACTTGCTGAATGTGAAAATTAATTAAAATTTTTAGAAACTTATCTTAATAACAGAAAATCTAAATAATTATTCAAAAATTTTAGTTCTTAGTAATTATTCACTTATTATGTACAATAAGAAGAACTTCATATCTCACAGCACATTTAAAAATAAATGTAAGCTTCTGTGAAACACAATTTTTTATTAGGTTATGTTATTTATTCATTAATTTTTTATGTAATTATACACATAGAAAAAATGTTTTATTTAGTCACAAAAAACTATAGTTAAAGTTAAACACCGCTAACAGTTTAAATATTTAAAAGAAAATAATTAAGACTGCGTCATACTCCAAATACTTGTGTTCATACATTCATCCCTTATACTGTATTGCGTTTATTATTTATTCAAATAATATATTAGTGGGAGGTTATGTATAAAACGAATTTAGTTTTTATGTGTACTTCCAATGTCCTTTTGTTTCTTTCATAATGAAAATTCAGTTTTTCAAAAAGCATTAGTTTATTTATTGAAATTCTTTCATTTAAAATCAGTTCTGTAAATAAATTAAATATATTCAGAAAAAAGATATTCTGGTTTTATATTGATAAACAAATTATAAAGATAACAAAATTTGTTAAAGAAATATATGATACATGAATTTTATTTTCTACAGTCAAAAAATTAAAATTGAAAAACACATTGAAATATGTACATGAAATAAGCATTTACAATAGTAACATTATTTATATATTGGTTAAAAACCATACATAATATTTCATCTTCAAATCATCACTTAATGTTGTTTCTAAATATCGATTTCAGAAATCGTGGCAATTTGAGCAGTATTCCATTATCAGAATCGTCGTTGCGTTTATACATACATGTAGAATTTATATACTCCACAGTCTGAAAAAGATTTTTAAAAATTATTTGAATTTGAATTTGGATTTATTGAAACTGTGTGAATGTGACATAATATAAAAGAAACATAAATGCTTAATAAATTCTGTGATTTTCATTTATGAAATCACCAAAGATCCTTTCTCACTACTAGTACTTGTGTAGAAGTAATATTCCTCTTTTCAAGCCAAATAGTAATGTTACTACTTTAAAAAAGAGAGAGATTAAGAACAAACAGGTGTAATGACTTTAAAAAGAAGAATTTTGGTATAAGCTTGGGCGGGGAATGTCACTGCAGCCTTATGACCACTCCCCTGAATTACGCATTGTATCTATTGGTAACTAATTACAGACTCTAAAATATTTAATATCCCCCCCTGCCTCATTTCATTAAATAATTAAGTGTAATTCATGAAGCAGTTAATTTGCATGCAATTTAATAGCAACAAATATGGCATATATAAGTGAAAAATGCCTCTTAATACTCGATCTCTCTCTCTCTCTTGCTAAAACATAAATAAATATATAAATATTTCCAAGTTATACACAGGGCCGCTTTTCTACTTAAGCACACGCCTAGGGCACAAAAAATTGGAGGCCGAAAAAAAAGAAAAAAATTAAAATTACAACGAACATATCACCGCCTAGTAAATCATGAGGGAGTAAACACTGAAATGAGTTCCACTACGGAAAATGAAAAGCTTTACAGTTTGATGTTGCTATGCACTCAAAATGATATTGCCGTGGAAATTAATTACAATGATGTTATTACTGATTTTCTCCAAAAAATCATTCGTTTTTCGAAGAAAACCTTCATTGCACAAGTACAATAACAGTGACTCAACAAAGAATAAAGATGCCGAAAAGTAAAAGACAGTAAAGCGAGAAGCGATGAAAAAGATGATAATTAACAAATTGAAAACGGTTCATACAATGTATACTCTATACTGCAATTGCAAACGTTTCATTTTACTGTACTAATTTACAAAACGTGGGGCGGTCCGGGATGCCGTAAAGTAAGAAAAGTACAGGAATGGCCAAACCATACCACTATCCTTTCAGTCCAGGACACAGCGAGTCCACAGGTGGTGGATAATGGAAAAACTATCCAAACAGCAAAAACAAAGGAAAGGAAAAGAGTAAAAGAGTCAAGAGAAAACCCTCCTGAAACTAAACAGGAAAAGTAAGAACTGAATGAGGAAGGTGGTACTGTGGAAATAGGGGGAGGCTTAACTAATGAAGTGTCTAGGGTGCCGAGGATGTTGAAAACGGTCCTGGTTATATATATATATATATATATATATCAGTGGCTCACACAAGGGGGGAACCAGAGGGACCCCCCAAAGCCCTTGATTTTCTCTTCCGATTGATTATAATTCTAAGTATATAGTACGTAAAAATTAATTAATTACTTGTTATTAATGATTAATTTTATAAATTAATGCTAATTATTTATTCAAAAATTAGTTTTTTACTGTGTTTTGTTCCCGAAAATCGACAAAATCAAAAGGAGCATGATACAAGAATGGTGAGCTTTCGATCCCGCCCCCACCCTTGAAAAATTCCTGTGTGCGCTACTGCCCTGGTTATATATATATATATATATATATATATATATATATATATATATATATATATATTTCTCTCTATATATATATACTATATATATATATATATATACTCTCTCTCTCTCTCTCTATATATATATAACTCTAGTGTTAGATTATGAATCGTTTGGATTGACAAGGCATTAGTAGGTGTTATGAGCAAAACATAGGTGTTGTAATTGATATATTAAATATGAGAAGTCATTCTATAGATATGGATCGAATTCTTGATAGGATGCTCTTTGGTGAGTTTTTAATGATTTACGCTATTCATTTGTGAATATACTGGGTTTTTAATTTGAAATTTCAGTTTTTAGTTATTTTTTAATTTGAACTTTCGGATTTTTTAATTTGAACTTTCGGATTTTTTAATTTGAACTTTCAGATTTTTTAATTTGGACTTTCGGATTTTTTAATTTGAACTTTCGGATTTTTTTAGTTTGACCTTTCAAATTTTTTAGTTTGAACTTTCGGATTTTTTAGTTTGAACTTTTTTATTTTAGATATTTTTTAATTTGAACTTTCGGATCTCAAATATTTTTTATACATATACAATAATTTTTCCTACCTTTACAACTATTTTAAAAATGTGTGCATCATCTTTGGTGTTCGATGGTTCACGTAAATTATGCACTAAATTGTTTTTGAATTTTAATATTTTAATATTATACTGTATTTCGGAATGCGATGGTGAATAGTTTAATTTTTCAAGTATAATGATTTAATTTTAACTTTATAATTTTTTAATTTTTAAATTTTTAAAATTTTAGAAATTTGGATATTTCTGATTAATTTAACAAGTTGCAATAGGGGGGAGGTTGGCGCCATCAAACTAGTTTAACCCCACTTATCGGTCCTAAGTCCGAGGTTGCACTTGGATATTTTATACATTTTTATTTATTTTATAATTTTTTTTAATTTTGTTTGAAAACGATGAAATTTTATCTTTTATATTCGCCATTGATATTTTGAAATAGGATTTGGTACTATAAGATTCGTATATTTCAATTGTTCAATTGATTATTGGGATTGATTGCTGATGATTGAATTTATATATTTAAATATATACATATATATATATACATATATATGTATATATATATATATATATATATATATATGTGTGTGTGTGTGTGTGTTTGTGTGTGTGTGTGTGTGTGTGTGTGTGTGTGTGTTTCAAGTCAGAGTCAAGCTTAATTTTAAAAACGGTCTTTATTCATCGAGGCATCTACATGTTGTGTCGCTGAGAGAAAAAGGACTCCAATGTGAAATCTAAGTGTTTTTACCACTTAGCCCAGAAGTGAAGTACCTTCTTAATCATAGGTTATACTTGAAAATTAATGCTGACATATGGCCTATAAAAATAATGATCTGGGATTAGAAGTGTTTTGAGGTTGGACCATCTGTTCCGGAAAAATAATTGGGTGATTAATTTAATAGTTGAAAAAATGTAAAAATGTTGAATATAAAAGTTAAATGTTATATAGGGAATTTAATTTTTAATCTAATTTAATTATCGTTGTATATATACTACAGGACCCGACAGATGTTGTCCTGTACACACATCTTAAATTCAAAATAAAAGATTTTTGAATATTCGATACTGCGATCGTAGCGCAGTCTGCCGGATCCAATGTAAAACATTCCAAGATCAACAATTTATAAATAAAAAATTAATTAAACATTTCTAAACCGAATTATAAATCCAAACCATTCTCGAGTCCACTGGAACAGATAAAAACTTTCATCAAAGTTGGTCCATCCGTTTAGGAGGAGTCCAGTTACATACACACACTCAGAAGAATTACATATATAAAGATTTTTTGATAAGATATTAATTAAAAACGCTAAAAAGCGTGAATCGTCTGCATTTTCGTAACAATAAAGACCGGGTTTGGCCAGTTTGGCTGAAAATCAATTTTCGACGTCAACTTACGTCTTTTTCAATTCTTACTCTTAGCTCACGATCTCTATACATACATATTTTATTTGTTTGCTTGTTTATTTATTTATTTATCATGGTGAAATTTTTAATCGTTAATAAAATATATTTTAAAGCGCTCAATTGATCTGAAATGTAATGTACATGATTATTTCGGATGACAATACAATAATTTAATTATAATTAATAAAAATTAATTGATTAAAACTAATTATTTAAAAAAAAAAACAAATACAGCCACGTTGGCGACGTATGTCAAAATTTGAAAAGGTTTTTTTCTCACGCGTTAAAGCATTCAGTTGAAAGGAAATTTTATATACACGATTGTTTTGGATGACAATATGATACTTTAATGATAATTAATAAAAATTAATTACCACTTAATATTGTGATACTGTCATATGTATATACATATTTATATTAATTGTAACTATTTAATAAAAAGTAGCTAAAATAAATTTTTTCTTGGTTGATCTATGTAGGAATTGATTTTAAAAAAAAATTTATATTACTTGTTTATAACAATAGCGTTGTTACAACAATGCAGGTGAATGTTGAGTTGTATTTTTTGAATTTTTTTAATTATTATCTTTTTAACTAATTACGATATCGGACCGAATTGTGAATCTAAACCATTTTCGAATTTACTTGAACTCACACAACAAATTTTCTCGAAATCGGTCCAGCCGTTTAGGGGGAGTTTAGTGACAAACGCACGCACAGAAGATTTTATATATATATATATATATATATATATATATATATATATATATATATATATATATATATATATTAGTTTCAGCTATTAAAGCTGCAGGTAGAGCATCAGATCATCAATATTGAAAATAAAAATTAAAAATCATTAAAAGTTCAAACTGTAAAAGCTTAATCGTTCTACCTCTCTCAGAAGAAAAAAAATTATATATAATTTTAACAAGAGTCATTGAAATGCCTGAAGAGAGAGAGAGAGAGAGAGATTAGAATCCACTACCAAATGTATGTGAAGACTTGTAAATATTTTTTAGACCTTTATCGCCCATTATTTTACTCCTTAAAATCTAAGTTGCCTGTAGAAGCACACAAGTCTTTATAATATACTTTAATTCATACACATTCTTAATTTCAAAGCCTCAGTTTGCTTTCTCTATCTCTTTCTTTTTATCCTAACTTACAAAGAAAAACAACCCAAAGTACCAACAGTCAGTGAAAAAATGACAGATGCAAATAAAATCAATGCCATTATTTAACATAGATTTTTCAAAATATAAACATTTAGCATAGATGTCTTTAGTATGCAGATTGTCCCTAGAATGTTTTAGAAGAATAAGTGTTCAGTTTATGCAATCTTTATCTTATTTTATCCAATAGAAAATCCAGTATCGCGAAAAAAGAACACAGGTATAATTTCAGAAGAATATAAAAATGTCGATTGATTGATTGATTGAACATTAACGTCGCAACGTTCAGCTACACGAGGGCTTCTGGCGACGGGCCACGTAATTTTGAACCCTGGTCAAGTGACGTGGACGACACCTGAGCTGGCACCCCCTCTCCTAACTACCACACCAACGGGAGGACGTTTCAGCTCTAGACAGATTTAACGTGCATCGCTGCCCTACACGGCGGGTCTTTAGTGGTACTAGGCTCGAACTCGCGACAAGACAAGCCACGGTCCGATACCTATACCACTCGGCTACCGCGGCCCTCTAAAAACGTCGAACAAGAGTCTAAAATATCTTATAACTGACAATGAGCTTGAATGAGAGATTATTTCTTCTTGTAAATATTAACTGCGCATTTTTAATTTTGCAAAAATTAATTGTGGCAACAAAGTTAACTTATTATAAACAAGCAAGAACCTATGTTATTTCACCAAAATATTTCTATTCCTAAAATTGCTCTTAGAATCAGCAATAGTTACCATATAAGTAGAAACTTCATCAAAGATCTCGTAGTGTACAATATGATAAGAAAAGTTTCAGATGGCTGAAAGACTTCTACAATTACAAATGAAAATAGAATTTGATGAGTAGCATCCGGTTCTACATTAACGGCATGCCAAATTCTAATTGGAAATGGATATTATTGGTTCTCTTATAAAAATGTAAAAGTTCCTACAGAAGAAACCAAGCCGTGCCGATTTAAGCTCATTTTGAGCCCTGGGCGCAAAGGATCTACTAGTCCCTTTGGCCCTAACGAATTTAAATTTATAACCAGAAAATCTGGTTAAGTCCAGCTTACCTGGGCCTGCCTGCACCAAGCGCCCAATGGATAAACCGGCAATTAAATCAAGACTAATTCACAAAAAATTGAGAGAAAACTGTGTTTCAAATCCCCTCACAAAAAACATGATTATCATTTGCCGAAAATGAAGTTCAGAGGAAGGGATAATAAACACGTACTGGGTTTAATGATGAGAGAAAATTCTATTTGGATGGACCTTTGGGTTCAGTTACTATTTCTTTAATAAAAAAAAAAAACGAGAAATGATATTGTCAAGACCAGGGACGTCTTAAGGCAAACGCCAACTGGGCCCAGGGCCTCGACCGCAATGGGGACATTGTCTCGTTTTCTATTCAGCATTAATAAGATCATAATTCGAATAATTTTAACGATCGAATGTTATTTCCGGTTGTATATTATCCGAATAACTTTGAATTTCGGACACTATGTCAAATGGTTACGTCTGATGACTATCATCCATGTACAGGACTAGGCCTATCACCATACACTATCATTACTCATTGTCAAAAGGCGGCAGTCGGTCGAGCTGGTTTGTGCTATTATAAGTCATGCACATTTATTTGTTTCTGGTTAATGTTTGTACCAGTATTTGACGGAGCATTTCATGTGCTATCTACTTTTAAGGCTCATAGATGGGGCCTACATTTGAGTAGGGGCCCAGGGCCTCAAGAAATCTTAAGACGTCTCAGGGCAAGACAATACTACGAAGATGGAAATATATTGATTTGATGTCATATTGGATATCACAGTACAAGGAGGAAAAAATTATTAGTGGGAAAATGAATACATTTTACTTAATTAATAAATTTTGCAACTATATTTAAAATGTTGGCACTCAGATAGCAATGTACAACCTTATATTTCAATCAGGTAATGCTACTGTAGAATCAGTCAAACATGTGAAAATCTGTTTTGCAGCAAATAACGCGAGTTTACTCGATAGGCCATCACTCTCCCATCACCTGAATATTATTAAAAATCTTTGAGATGAGACAGCATGACACATGTATAGATATAGTCAACAATATTCAAATGTGAATGAATTAAAAGTGTCATCAAATCATTCTTAGGAAATTTTACCAGAAAATTTTATTTAAAATTTACATGAGATTTTACTAAAGAAAGGTAATTAAATAATATTAGTTTCATTCCAAAAACTGCTACCAAGGATTATTGTAACTGCATCCTTTGATTTGTTTCGGTCACACATATCCACAAAAATACACTTTTTTTACGTTCTTAATTTATTTTAATATTTCATTGAAGTTTATAGTTTTGAGCAGAAATCTTTTCATGAAATTGATTACTTTTTATGTTATAAAAATTTGGATTAATTTCTGTTCGATTAAGCAATAATGTAAATTTTAATTCCCCCCCCCCCCTTTTTTTGCATCTAGCATTATTTTGCTGAGTGTACCTTTCTCTGATATAATAATAATGTTTTTACTCATGATTAAAGCAATTATTTCTAATAATAATGAGCTGAGATAGTGTCAAGGTCAGAAAATTTCGCATTAACCTCAAAAATATAAGATTATAAATAAGCGAATATTTTTTTCCCATGTTATAAAGACAACTGTCTTTTGCATTTGTATGGGTAATTGCCACAAATGATAAGATATACTCAAACAAATTTGATATTTCGAAATTTAAAGATTTTTTTTGAAGTAAAATAGAAAACAATCACAGTCTTGGTATCGAATAAAAAAGTTATTTTCACACATAACAACAAAAAAATTTTTTCCGAAATATCCTACCTTATCTTCGGCATTTTCAATTATTTGTTCAGAAACACATTCCAAGCCCTCTGAGCAAGGGCATGACCAAAGGTACATATCTCCCAAGTGAGATTTTGCATTGTTCGGTTGACAAGGGCATCCTGAAAAAATATAAGCAATATTATAGAGCATAACAAATAGAAAAAAAATAATTTTCCAAATAATAATTCAACACAATCTACAGTAACGAAATGAACTATATTTCATCATTGTCATTCACAATACAAAAATTACACAACAATGTTGGTTGAAAAGCAATACTAATTTTGAGTTGTTTGCAATGTATCTGGGAATTCCACTTAAAGTTCATTCACTCATCTTGCAACTTCTACTATTAGTGATATAAGGCCCAGACAGTCAGTTATATGACTAAGTTTTTAAATTATTTGGAACTGCTCAGTATTCACAAGGGGTGAGGTGCGAGAACTTCCTGTTTCGAATATGTTGCAGAGATGTTCGTAGGGAGGGGAAGGGCGTGCAGAGGGGATGGGTGGAAGGGGTGGAGTAGGATATTTGTGTTCCCGTTCATCCCAGTCTCAAACATGTGCTCTAAGCAGCAGCGCGCTTTTGCTTTGGAGGCGTATTTCACTAACGGCTGGTCAATAATTATAGTGCAACGTGCCTTTTGTCGTCATTGATATTCCACCACGAGGTCATGTTCCTGATCGGAAATGTGTTTTATTGTGTATGGATGCCTTTCGAGAAACAAGGAGTGTCTCCAAAGGAAGGAAAGGACCTCAGAAGATTGTTAGATCCCCTAAAAATGGGGAATGAGTTTGCGTGTCAATTCAGACCGGTATATGACAATGATCCAACAATCTTTCTTACCCGCTTTCCAAGAAAGGGATCATGCCAACGCGTGTAGTTTCAACAATATATGGCGCACATCTCCAGGGTTTCCATGGATGTTTTAAGAGCAGCCTTCCCGGTAAGACTGATCTCCCTGCGAGAGGACGTAAACTGGCCTGAGTACTCACCTGATTCATCCCCTCCTGTGGGCTGATCTCAAGTCTCTGGTTTACAAAGATTGCTCCATGACCCTGGAAGACTTAAGGAATAACATCTGAGCCGAAAATGGCAATATACCTGTCGATACGCTAGAACAGGCGACTCAGTTTTCGAAATCGACTGCATCTGTGTATTGAAAATGGAGAGCGACATTTAACATACATTGTGTGTCTGTGTGTGTTAACAGACATTGTGCAACAGACTGTGTAAATCCAATCCACTGTGTAGTTCCAATGTTGTGTGGCGAGTGGAAAACAACAATAAAGTCGAATGAAACGTGTAGTGTTTTATGTCATTTTCAAAACAGGAAGTTCCCACGTCCCGCCCTGTATATATATATATATTGGAACTCAAAATTTTGGTGTGCAACCCCCCATCCTTCTCAGAAATCTAGATCTACCTCCTCTTTATCATGGAACCAGACTATCCATTAACAGTTTTATGCTCAATGTTACTGACACTATTATTCTTATTGGACAGGCTATTAGTAAATATATTTTTAGTCTGAAGATTGCTGTTGCATGTCATTAAACATTCCATTCCAGTTTAAACAGCTTCAATTCCTGATTTTATCGCAAGCTTGTTATGAGCATCAACGAAGTCCAAAGACACTCTCTTCAAACTGTTAGGCTGTATCTAAGAAATTTTCACTTCTTCCTCAGATATCTTTATGTTGAGTGCTCAAAAGTCGGCTGAGCAGAAAGTTTGTGTGTGCATCTTGGGGTGTTTCTCAGCTAAAAAGACATTAATTAGTAACTTTTGTTCCTAGTTGCCACTAATATCAACATCGGTGATATTATCAATATAGTTTAAATCCATTAGATGTTGATATCATGACCCAGAAGTTTGTCAGATCAGCAATTAGCAAAGCATAAGGCTTTCATAAACTGAATTCTAGAGCCTAAGAAATGCTGCATTGCATAAATATCAAAAGTGCATAGACAATAACCAAATTACACCTTCAACAGTATCTCTTGCCTACCTCTATGGATATGGAATGACCAATTGGTGAAAAAAAAAGCTCTTATAAAATTTCTTCCTGCTAAAGAAAAAAAAAAGCTTTTTTTTCATTCATTGGCAAATCAAAAATTTTCTTTACTGTAGCAAAATAGCAGTAAAATGCATCTAAAAATATAACAAAAAGAAACTAGCAACTAAATTCGAACTAATTGCTATTAAAAAGAGCACACAATATTTGAAAAAAGGGTCCTTTACTTATATCAGTAAATGGTATAAACCAGATTTTGGTGTTTTCTACATGTTGCCATATTTTACTTTAGGGAGGAGGAGGGAGGTCCTTATAACCAATAAGCACCCCTCTTTGCTTCAAATGGAAAGATAGTTGAAATTGTTTATCGAAAGGTTATTCACTGAAACCATGGATAAAGTACACCCAAGTGATTTTCTTGTTTTATTTTGGATATCGTTAAAATTCAGCGTTAATGCCATTTTTTGTCCCATGACAAAAGGGTTTAGCTTTGCTTCCAAATATCTGTTCTCACAGTTTTCTCTGGAGATCTTATGCATATATATAGTGCACACATTTTCTATAAGTCTTATATATATGATCAATATCATATATATATATTTAATTATACCTGTAATAGTTTAAATTACATTTATTCATTCGTTTATTTCTGTAGAATATTCCGTAATTTTTGTTTCAATGAAACATTACAAGAAAATATTCCTTAAAAAATTTAATTTTTAGTTTTTGTGTAATACTGTTCATCTTTAGTTTTGCCACAGTACTGCTATTGATAGTAATTTAATTAATTTCCCTTTGAGTTCATTGTCAGTTACAGGCAACCTGAAACATACTACTACTATTACTTCTGTTATAATTTGCAGTACGTATTTCTACATTCATTTTGTTCATTTCTACATTTTTGCATGTTAATTACATGTTTTCAATTATATGCCAAAATAATTTTTAAAAATTATATAAACATATATCATTTTTTAATTAAAAATGCATGTCTATATAATTTGTTAATTAAAAATATATGTTTATACGAGAGGCGCACCCAAAAAGTAAGTTTCCCGATGTTTTCCCCTTTAAAGTAAACGTAATTAGCCGTGTCAATTACGCATGCGTAACTGATCTATGACGTATCAATCATATGTCAGCCGGATAAGTCCCGCCTCGATGAGTGGATCAAGACAGCGCTCTGCACCCAGATAAAGTTTTTTGTAATGCAGTGCTATCGCCATCTGTTGTCCAAAATATTATTTATTTTTGTGAATATATCTCATGATTATTTATCAAACCTCAGTTTAATTTGCAAATTATTTAGTTAATGAAAATAATTTATTATTAAATATTAATATTTTCATTGATTCATTTCTATTTACCTTTGTAGAATTTTAATTTCCTCTCTTACATCCAAACATATATTTTTATGAAATCATTCTTTCTGTAAGGCCAAATTGCAATTAAATTAAATGTTTTTTAAATGCAACTATTCATACCACTGAAAGTATTGAATTCCTTCAAAATATCTTCATTTACATCATACTGTTGGTGATCATGAATATTTTTAAATGCCTTTTCAAACAGAAAGGGCGAGTGAAGACTTGATTACAAAATGAGCAGATTAAGTCTCTGCTATGCACATTCATTTCAGAAAACAATAAGTATGCAAAAATTGATTACAGAAAATGTTAAAACAGATTGACTAATTAAAATAACAAGAAAGATAACAAAAAAATTAACAAAATAAAGCAAAAAAACAGGAAACCAAAAGTAAAAATTATTAAAAATGTAAATAAAATGCAAAAGCACTTCCGCAAAAATCGTTCGACTAATACAGGGATACAAAAATAGCAAGGCAATCAATTATTTTAGTTTCTATATTTCGTAACAGATGGCGCTAGCACTGCATTAAAAATCTAACTGGGTGCAGAGTGCAGTCTTGATCCACTCCTCCGCCTCGTGCCAGTAGAGTGGTAACAGTGGTCCAAAATGGAAGCTCTTATTCCTTAGCCCGCCACCTGCGAGGCTCGGTCGGAGATAAAGTTCTCGAATGCACAAAGCATTGCGCCAATTGAAATTCATCGTCAGTTCTGTCAGGCTGACATCATGTGCTGAACATCATGAGTAAGCAGATGGTACGTTGCTGGTGTAGGCAGTTTTCAGAGGGTCATAAGAGTGCCCATGATGAAGACGGCTCACATACGGCTCAACGCACAGCCACTGTTTTGACGGAATTTGGTTGGGAGTTGTTTGATCATCCCCCACAGCTCTGATCTTTCTCCCAGCGATTTTCACGTTTTCTTGCACCTCAAGAAATTTCTGTCCTCCTGTGAGCGTTTTGGTAACGACTAAGAGCTGAAGATGTCTGTCACTCGCTGGTTCCATTCACAGGCGGCAGAGTACTACCACAGAGTGATACAAAAGTTGATCCCACGATTCTCTCTCTCTCTCTCGACAAATGTCTCAATTCTGGTGGTGGCAATGTTGAAAAATAGCTGGAATATTGCTGTACTTGTTGCCAACAAATATGTTCCTAAAAGTGTGAGTTATTATTTTAAAAAAAATACGGAAACTTACTTTCTGGATGCGCCTCGTATAATTTGTTAATTAAGAATATATGTTAAAAAATTTGTTAATTAAAAATATACGTTTGTGTAATTTGTTAATTCCAAATATATGTTAAAAAATTTGTTAATTAAAAATATACGTTTGTGTAATTTGTTAATTCCAAATATATGTTTACAGAATATTTGGAAATTATGTTTCTGTTGAAACATTTCTTCACCTTTAAGGTCAAGTTCCAGATTTTTAAAACTATTTAAATGGTTGGAACTCAATAAAAAAAAATATTTTTAACCATGTTTTCTTGTACAGAGTTTGGTCTCATTTTAAAAAAAATATTGTACTTGTTAGATGAACTCTATTTTTTAAACAATTTAACTCATGAGAAGAACAGGAGCTCCACTTAATAAATAATAGACCTACTGTAGTAAATATTCCTTTTTTCTTCTTTAAAAGGTAGCAGTATAAAAGTAAATTAAAAAGTTATTAAAACTTGCGATATTGAACTACAATGTTTTTTTGCTTAAAACAATTCAATGTGTTCTTTCATTTCTGTAAGTCATTATCTGTCATATATAAAATCAAAACCTTAATAGTTGAAATTCAAATGAAACAATATTTAGATTTAAAAGACACTATAGTCCTTCTTACCTACACAACCCATTTCTCTGCATCCCCCTACCATAGAACTCTTGGTCATGCAGCACTCGCCCTCTCTACAGTGATCTGAAGATCGACACGTCTTTCCCCTTGCCCCATAAGGTTGCACCTGAAAGGAAGATTCTTTTTATTTCGTTATGAAATGTGATAATCTTTATGCATTAATTTTTGTGTGTATGCATTCGTAAGTACTGTCTAAAATACGCTTACGTATCAGTTCATTCTCTTCTTCGAAAATATATTTTTAGAAGACATTTCAGCTAAGTAAAAGTAATACAAATTAATTTAAGATATATTTTATCAGGAAACAGTGCCGGTTAACCCATAGTATGCCTGGGACATGCTCCCAGGTGCCCAGATAAGATAGACTTAACAAGAGAGACTTTCTGGTTATAAATTCCAAACCACTAAAGGTGCCTGTAGATCTTCGGCACCCTTGGCCAGAAATGAAGTTAAATCGGCACTGCTTGGAAAATGAAAAGAGCTGAAAGGTTAACTTTGATAATGAGGCTATTTCTCTATTATAAATCACAGAACTAAATCTAGGAGTAGGATTTGTATTAGGATGGTAACTGCTATTAAAAGAAGTACAAACAAATTATTTGGTTATTTGCCACCAAGAGGCGGCCAGAAAGAGAAGAAAGAAAGAAAAGAAAGCCTAAATCACTTGATTTCTCCCACGAGCAAGCTCGCATTAAGGCACAAAGTTCTGTTATACAAAGCCATTCTTCTCTCCATCCTGCTATACGCTTTTCCCATCTGGGCTGGTGCAGCAATTACTCACCTGAAGATATTGCACACTTTTCAAAACATTCAACAACGTAGAGCAAAAAGCACCCCATAGTTTGTCAGGAACGAAGTCTTGCAGAAAGATCTTAATGTTACGCCGCTTCTTGGTTTCATTAAAAAACAATCAGAAAATTATTTCAACCGGCTACCACAGATTCCAAAGGAATCCATCATGAAAATCCCGGCTTATGACAATTCTATCCCCAGCTCTTCTAAGAGACCTAAAACAGTTATAACCACTTGTATCAACTCTTCCCAGCTCTAAAAAGGATGAGAATGTCTTGAAACAAATTAGAAAATTAATATATCAATTTTTTTAATGCTTTATTGTCATTTATCTCACTAGTTGTTTTCTTTTACACACAAGGCTTCATTCACTCTAATTATTCCGTTCCCTTTCCACCCTCCAAGCCTTTGCACTCGTTTAGCGTGGTAACTTCATACCTCATGATCTTATTTTAAATTTCTCTACCTTTTCTTACTTTCTTCTAAGTGGTTATTCAAAATTTCTTTTCAATAACTGCACGCAGTTATTTGAGAGGTAAAGAGTAACGGACGTAAAAATAATATTCCTTTTAGCCCTTTCTATTAAAGAAATTTATCCCTTCTCTCCTCGTTCGGTCGAGATGCTGCAGTCGGTTGAAAGACGGTCTTAGTTATCATGGAGGTGTGTCGTCATTTTCTCTTCGCTTTCCTTCGAAAGCGAAACGAGGAGTAAATGAACTGGGAGAGTGGTTTCCTACTCATCCCTTCACCAGCGTTGCCACGCTGCACTCAGTGTAGACTGCTATATATTTTAATTAACTTCAACAAATTATTCTTTTTTCAACTAATTCTGATCAGTGGATAATAAAGCTTTCTCTAAGGTTTCCACGTAAATGTATAACCGTTACCTTTTTGATAATCTCAATGGGATGTGTAATATTAGTCCTCCTACTAGGCGAGCTGCGACACCCATTAAAGCACACACCTTTACAACTGGATGGGTTTTAGTATATAATTGATCTATTTGATTCCTTAGAAGCTTGAATAAGAATGCTTTCCCAGTTCCTACGTTCCAACAATTGAAGACAAAGATTTTAAGGAAAGAAATCGGAATTGAACTTAAAGCATATTATTTTTCAAATTTTTCTTTCACATGTTTCATTTTCCATGCATGAAAAATTTAACAAATATTTCTCAGCTCTTTGTTGATTTTCACTAATCAGACAACATTGTACACGAAAGCGTTTGGCGGCAAAACGTTTTTGCGGTCATAAATACTTACCCTCATGAGTGGCGTTTGAGGCATTGGCCGGAATCCAAACGTGTTGAAAATCTTAATTGACAACTTACAATGAAAAAGTCAAGGATGGCACTTGTTTCCTGATATTTTGCATTCTAAAACACGTAAAAGCTCTTCTAAATTATCGGCAAGCTACTTCTACTATTAACTTCGAATTAGGACATTGTAGGTTCAAAATGTGATAAAATAGGGCCAAGTGTCTTCCATCGAAAACTGAAGGTAACGGTACATTTTAGTTTATGGTTAGCGAGTAATGCTGATTCAGTTGTTTTGCCTAACGCAGATTACACCAGAATGCTGCAGAGATACAATCTGTGGTCTTACGAAGCAACAATCAATGTATACTGTGACCATCTATCGCCTTCAAATTCAAAATGTCAGTATACAGTAGAACGTCGTTTATCCGAATTGATTGGGACCGGACACCGTTCGGATAACCAAAAACCGAATGCCATCCATGCAGTATATGAAACCGGACACTATACGGAAATTGAAAATCATCACATGCGAGAAAAGTGCTTGAAGAAAAAGCAAAACAGGTGCAAAATGTTGCAAATTTACCTTTATTGTGGAAAATAATCACTTATTTTTCGCTGTACCATTGTACGCCTTCGTTTTTTCGCTGCTAGGTCTCTGATTCTCTTGAGCACCAGTCATTGAGTAGGACAGCACTCAGGTTGTTGTTCGTACCACTCCATAGCTCCACTCCATAACACAAAAAACGCGTCAGCATTTGATGAACCCTTGCTACTTTCGTTGTTGTTGTCCTCGTCTTCATCCATTTCCTCATTGACAGTGTCGGATTCTTCGAGCACGGAAGTCACAATTTCGTCATCATTTAGCATTTGAAATCCACAGTCTTTTGCATTACATGCTATCAAAGTTTCTACATCTTCTTCGTCACATTTTAAGCTTTGTCCCTATGTTCAAAACTTTACGCTTCCGTTTCTAATTCGAAGCTATAGCAGTTTATAACTCAACAAAAAAGCACGTATCCCCCTCCCTTGGAAACCAACTGACCTAATATTCTGCGCAGATGTTTACCAAATCACACAACTGAAATTCCCCAAATATCCCTGACCTTGGGTTTTCCCCTCACTTTTAGCCTCACGTGAAACAATTGTTGAGCATTTCACGGTTCGAAAACGTATTCATACACACTACACGTAGTTGACAAAAAAAACTGGTCCGGATATTTGACGCTCCGGATAATAAACGTTCGGATAAATGACGCTCTATTGTACTTGTAATATTATGTGACAATAGAATCTTAATTCAATAAAACATTAACTATAATTTTAAAAATGTATGCCTAGTGACGAAACCTGACAGATAACAGAATAATTCATTCCATCAATGATTTCAATGTAAGCAATTTTTTCTTAACATTTATATTAGATCACCAGATTATCTGCTTAAGGTTAGCAAATAAAATAAAATGTTTATAAAAGTTTACAAAAACAAAAAGTCTGGAGAAACGAAAATTCTTTAACGAACAAAAAAGTCTCTTAATTCTCATAGTATATATCTTATTATTGATACAGGGCATTTTTTAGATATGTTCATAATTCAACTCGAAAACTCATGACCAAAGTCTAGATTAATTTACTTTATTTTAAAGTACTAGCTACAACCCACCCTATTCGATGGATATTTTATAATGTATGAAAATATATATTTAAGTTTTTGATACCTAAATCTTAGCATTGAAAACTTTCGATTTTATTTTTAAAAAAAAATTATTGCCCTCAACCCTAGATTTAAAGTAAACAGGATTTTAATTTCTAAAACAGTTGAAAAACGAGAATTTTTCTCTATGACACCCCCATTAGAAGTCGATCTCCGCTGTAACGTTTGAAAGAATAACGGTAGCGTATTCTTGGTGAATTAAAATATGGAATTTATTACGTCACAACTATTGAAAATTATTTACAAAATTATACATTAAAGTTATTAAAATTAATTAGATTGTTAGAGTCCACTATTTTGTGAGAGGAGGTTTGTTGGTTACCGCTCCCGTGCAAGTTCAAAGCATCTCTCTTCTCTCATCTTCCGGTCGGGTCGCTAGATTCCTCGGGGGTCAAACAGGGGTTGCGCTGGATCGGAAATTGCACGTGTGGGCGTCGAATCTACAAAGAAACCGACACCAGATGTTGTTGTTGTTTTCGAGACGTGACGTTACAGCTCTCGCCCTCTCTTATGGAACTTTTCCGTTGAGAAAAGTTTAATGGGATGACGATGAGACAACTGACAGATTACCGACACATCCCTTCATCAAGCACCACTATATTTCTGAGCTGCAATTTTAATTACTAAAGAAAACGCTGAACTAAATTTGGAATTACTTATTTCTAGTGAGTGAGTGTTCTTGCTAGGGAACTTACACAAATCTATATCACGAAATAGCAATGTAATCAATGTAAGAAAACATACTATACATTAAATAAAAATACAAACACTCCTATCACAATGCCTAGTATCAATTATACTAACATGTTATATCAAATGCTAGTGTAAGACCTTGCACATAAAATATTCTTCGCCACAATACTTAAATAAAATTATACTAACGACATGTTGATATGATATGCGAAGTGTACAACCTTACACACAAAATA
>BMAU01007009.1:0-135961 GCA_019973935.1 Trichonephila clavipes | reverse complement strand
GAGCTTTTTTAAAGGGAATGAAGTTTTTCAATATCTACTAATCTATTAGGATTTCTCTTGTCTTTTTTTTTGGAGGGATCATAGCCTGTGTTGCTCTATATCCCCTTCAACCTTTCAATCAATCAACCTCCTTAAATGCAACGCATTTCTGCTATCGTGCGCAATAGTGTTCTCCATCAAAAACATTAATAAAACGTTTACAAAACGTTTTTTAAACTCTGTTAAGTAATAAAATGTTTAAAAACGAAAGAGTTTGGAAAGAAATGTACAAAAATCCAAACTTTTATGGATTTAAATGTTGACAAGTCAGACAATTTCAACATAAATAAATCTCTCTCAGCTTTAAAATCTAAGTTAGGTAAGTTTAATAAAGAGTATATTTCTTTTTTAGATTCATTTGAATGTTTCTGTGAAATTCCTGACATTGTACTGTTCTTTTGTGCTTTGAAACAACATTAATTACATAAAATTAATGTAAAAACCAAGGTATTCACATAAGTTTTGGTCGCCAAATCTAGGATTTGGCTACAAAATTGTTAATATGTTGTGACTTTTGTGGTCTTATTCAAACATTTCTTAATACCAGGTTTACTAAAACAGTAGTTAATAAAAAAAGATACAAAGTTATATGTGAAGTGGACACAATAGAATTTCATATGCTATGAGGTCTATTTAAAAAGAAGCAGTTGCAAAAATATTTTGCGGAGTTATGCATTTGTCACTTAGACCTTAGTGGTTTTACGATTCCATGCATACATTAAATAATGCGACAGAGAAAGTAACCAAAGTGTCTATGGCTTTAGCTACTGCCGAAACAATATTTAATAATGGATAACCAAATGTACCAGTGGCTATCAATGGTACCTGGCTAAAACGAAGCTATATATTTCTAAATGGTGTTACGGCAGTTAGTTTGGACCCCGGTGAAGTTGTTGATGCTAAAATATTATCGCAGAAATGTTCATGTAATTTTAACAGCGATGTACATAGCAATGAGTGTTCGGCAAGTTACATTGAAAATAGTAGGGGAATGGAAGTTGAAAAGGTGCACTTTTTTTTGTATCTCTCATCACTCGCAGACATTACACAATTTACGATATACACAGTATTTGGACTATGCAGTTTTAGAATATAAAGATATGTCAATATTGAACAATTAGAATGTGTTGATCATGTTGAGAGAATGATGGGGACATGACTTAGGCCCTTAAAATCAAAATTAAAAGACAAAAAGCTTAAAGACAAAAAATCTCTAGGATGCCGTAATGGCTTGACAGATGCTGAAATAAACAAATTGCAGGGTTACTATGTTTTGCCTGTTCAAAACAACTCGGGAAAATTTGTCAGCCATAAGGCAAGCTATATGGGCCATAATTTTTGATAAAATGTTCACAGGTTTGAATCTACGACATGGTTTATGCCCCATGGGATGTGACTCGTGGTGTAGATATAATATGTCTATACTGAAAGGTTACACATACAAGCATAAACACGACTTACCTATTGCAATTAGGAATTGCATAAACAAAGTATTTAGAGGTCACTAATCTCGAAAATTTATCTGGATGCTTGCTTGATAAAACTCAAAATATTAGTGAAAGCGGAAATAGTTTTTGGTGTATAATTCAAAAAACTGTATTTGTGCAATTGGGAACTTCAAAAACTATAGTACATGAAGCTATATACTTATATAATCAAGACTTCATTACCAAATTAAAAGTTTTAGATGGATTAAACATTCAACCCCTGAATTTTACAAATGTCGAGCATTGCAAAAAGTAGATCATCCGTGTATTAGGAAAGCAGAATAGTCAGTTTTACAATGAAGCAAAGAAGCTAGAATTAAAAACAGACAATTAAAATGTAGGCAAGAAGATGATCTTGCAGATGACACTAGCAATCCAAGTTATAGTTATGGTATGCATTAGTTAATAGTAAGTTTTTACTTTAGATCACTATTTCTCAAAAGTGTAAATTTCAACATAAAAGGAACATTTTTGAAAAAACTACTTATTTTTTACAGCCTTGAAACTTTGCACATATGTTAACACTATACAAATAAATATTTTAATGAGAGATTTTGTCAAAAAATTATTCAAAAAATATTTATGGATTAAAATGTACAAGAATTTTCATCGTTTTAAAAATTTTGACGTGTTACTCCACATATGAATTTTTTTTAAAAAAAACTTTTCAAAATTTTGAAAAATGCTCCCATTAAAATAATCAAAACAATACAATGAATACACACAAAAAAAATTCATGACTGTACAACCAGCCAATTTTTAAAAAATGTTCCTTAAACTTGGTCATTTTTAACATTACGGAGATAGGGAAAACGCTGCGTGAAGTGACCCCCTTAACAACACCATTATCAAATACATCAAGTGAGAGATCTTTTTCAGTTTTAAGGCTGTCTTCGGCTAATGTTAAAGAATAGGACCCAATTTCGGAAAAAAAAAATTTCAGATATAAAAGTACTCAAACATTAATACTATATTCTGGCTTCACCGTCCTGTAGAGAATCACCTATTTTCTCATACTACACAATTTTATTCGAGTTGACACATTTTATCTTTTATAAAATGTGTTTCGCGCTTTTTTTCCTATACCACAATGCTAAAATGAGCTATCTCTTTACATGTTAAAAGGAAAAACTAATTATTTATGAAATATTCTGAAATTTTAAAAACACTACATTATAAACAAATGCATGAGTTACAATGTCACAAAGTCTTATAAAAATTGAGGCATTTTTTCTATCCGAAAATATGCTCCACGTTAAGTTCCTGCTCTCGTACAGATGGCGAAAAAAGCCTTAAGGCGCGTCAAAAATTATTTAAGAAGTGCTGTGGGAAGACAAGTTGTACAGCCTGGGCATATATTGCATATAAAACACAATTTTTTGGACAAAATAGATATGGCAAAAAAAATGATGAACTTGCCAAAAAGAAATCAAGGCGTAATGTTTTACAGCAAAACTGTGTAAGCTCTTTAGCAAGGTTTTTAATTTTTTTAAGTTAAGATTTATCTTGAGTTTTATTATTAGCTGTACATTTTATTTTGAGAATTTAAGAGATCAGCGAATTTTTTTACTATTTTCATTTTTTTGACTCTTGAGTCCAGGGGCCCCCAACTATATTAATCCGCCCCTGTGTATATTTATTTGTTTCGCGTTATTGTTTGTACGAGTATTTGACAATGTATGCTGTGTACTGTCTAATTTAAGGGTGCTGTGTACTGTATAATCTAATTAGGTGGGGCCTACATTTGTGTAGGGGTCCATAGCACCCCTCAGCGCAAAAATAGCCCCCAAACTCTACAAAGCTAGATTCCTCTTTGGGAGTACATAAATGCCCAAAGGACTGTGCCCGTTCGATCCATAGTTTAAGTAAAAAATCGGTAAATGATGATGCATGATAGCTCATGAAGGGACACCGGCGCATTTCTGTGCTCCTGTATGTGATTGACTGGATAAAGCATCCTCCGGTCACCGGCTCGAACATGGGACTCCGGTTTTATGGCCTCCACGATCGCCAGATCTCACACCATTGAAAATTTTCTCCTGGGACGTAATCTCAAGTATTTGGTGTATCGAGATGGAGAAACCACACAAACGGACGAAGTTGCTCGTCTGCATGCTGCTTGTTCTTCGATGGATACCGCGCTGCTGCGAAGTGTGCACTGATCCATTCCATAGTGTTTAACCCTGCCTCGATATGCATGGCGGATCCTTTGAATATATGCCTTTATAAGTATTTGCAAATATTGCAAGATATTTATTGTGTCCAATACGGTGTTTTTGCCTTGCACCCCCGGCATACTTTGCTTTTCGTATTTTTCTCGTAAACTATGAGCTAACGAGGACTCTCAAACTCATTTACGCAAATAAGTAATCTTTACTGGAAATCACTATAAGATATGTCTTCCCAAGACACCATTTTTACCAATTGCACTTTTACTGCTTTAGGGATAATTGTAATATTTTCACTGAATCTGGGTAACCTTTGTGTTTAATGGAATATAATTTAATACACAAATAACTAAATTTAATAACTATCTTAAGCCAGTCAAATATTTAAATGTATATGTAAATGCCAGTAATTTCGTCACTAAATAATTTCAAAGGGAAAAAGAAAGGGGGAAACAATTTTTTAGAAGACATTATTATTTTGTAATAATTTATAGAGATAGAAGACTGAAGAATTCTATACAAAAACCGCGATTTTCGAACCCTCCTTAAGGACTATTTGCGGTTGACTTCCGAATTTAGAATATTGGTTAGATACAAATGACATAAGACTAGTTTCTTGTTATTCTATATATATATAAATACAATTCTTGAGTACTTGAAAATCTAATCCTTTTGGTATTGTGGATTTGGGGAACTCTTTCTTTAGACTTACCGGAATATGCCATCGAGAAAAGGGAGCACAAAAGATGCTTCTCTTTCGAACCTTTATATGGCAGCAGTAGCCGATGTGTAGAGGCTGATGCTCGTTAAATCTATCCAAGTTCAAAGGCCCCCGGTTGAGGGAGAGTGGGGTAGTTCAGAGAAGATGGTGCCTCCTTATATAGGCGTCGTTCTCGTTTCTTAGTCGAGGCTTAAAATTACGAGGTTCATCGCTCATAGCCCTCGTGTTTCTTTAAAGTACAACGTTAATACAAATTAATATGTTGTTGGGTCGCCCTTGCTTTTTATGACCTCTGGAAGTCTATTTGGCGTGGATCGAATCAGTTTTTTTGCAAAACGATCTATCAATTGTGTGGTCCACTCTTTGACCAAATATTTTCTTAAATCCTGCTTGTTAGAAATTTGGTGCTCATATAGTTTTTGCTGCAAATAATCCCACACATGTTCAATGGGATTAAGGTATCGACTTTGTGCAGGACTCTTAATAACACTAGAACAGTGGTAGAGGACCCATAACATGTAAATATCTGCAGTATGTTTCGGGTTATTATCTTGGTACAATTTAAAATGTCCCGAGATTTCTAGCTTGCTCGCACTTTGCTTTTAATTTCACTTGAGAATGTCAAGATAGACATATTTATTCATTATACCATCAATGAAATTTAAGTTCCCGACACCAGAGCTTGCCACGCAGCCCCAGACAATTTGGTAACCTCCTCCATATTTGACAGTAGGCCGTAAATTTTTGACATGCATTGCTGTATTTGATTTCCGCTAAACTTTTTGCTTGCCATCCGATTCGAAAATGTATTTACTTTCATCAACAAAAATTTCATTTTCCCAATATTCTGTTGGCTGCCTTACATACATTTTAGCAAATGCCAACCTAGCTTGTCTATTTGCTTTTTGTTGATTTAGAGCATTTTTTGAGGTACTCTGCCATGATACTCATGTTTTCTTAAAAGATTTATGAGTTTCAGGATTTACTAAATTTTCCGAAAATACTTTTACATTGCAAGGTCATTTTTACTGCACTAGTTCTTGGATTAATGTGTACTTGTCTCACAATCCACTTCTCTTCACACTATCGATGGCTGTATATTTGTTAAATTTTTCATTTCAAAAGTGTCCCAATACTTTTTTGACTCCAGTGTGCCTTTGAATTATATTTGAAAAGCTAGATCAAATTATGATTCTATAACACTAATAAAATTTTCCTTATATACCGTACACCAAATGTTAAAATATTTAATTCATTTTGTTTTTGTTTTAATGTGATAAATATTTTTTATAAATGACTATAGTAATGCATGCCAAGTGTCCCAATACTAGTAGTGAAAGCTGTATATTAACTATACTTCTATACTGAAGATATCTGTAAAAACATATTTGCTAGCAAATTTGAATGGAAATACAGGGTTATCAGAAATGAATGACCCGATTACAAAATTCAATAATTCCCATATGAAAAAACAGAAAATGATCATTACTATGTCATTGTAAAGATGAAATATGAAATTTTGAGTTTATAACATTATTTGTCAAATAGGTGGCAGCAATGCTGTAATTGTGACCAGAAGTGGAAATGGCGTCGCAGCGGGGGAAGGCATTTTGTGTGCTCTTGTCTGCACAAAACGTCTGTCAATAATCACGGTTCAGTGTAAATTTTGGAGAAGGTACCATATAAATGCACCGTCAGCTAATAGTTTAAGATGGTGTAAACAGTTCCAGGAAACTGGAAGCCTGTGTCAAGGCAAAATTCCAGGGCGACCAGGTGCGCAATGATATACGGGAGACTAAAGGAAGTCACATTAAACATTTGCGAAAACAAATTTTACTTTACGCCAAGAAACGTTACGTACGAAAAAAATTTCACATCTTTATAGTGACATTTTAATTATCGTTTTCTATTTATTCATCTAGGAATTATTAAATTTTGTAATCGGATCATTCATTTATGATAACCCTGTATTTTATTTCGCTTATTCTGTTTATATATATTATATGCTCTGTCCAAAAATTTTCAGGAGACAGTTTTATTAACGTCGCATTGCAAAGCAACACGAAGGCTATTGGTAATGGACCTCCTAAATTTGAACCTCGGTCAAGTGACGGGGACGACACCTGAGCTGGCACCCCCTCTCATAAATACCACACCAACGGGATGACATACAGCTTCGACGTACGTCGGCTTCCTCTACACGGCGGGTCTTCAGTGGCACCACTTGAACCTGCGACATTCCGGCCACGAGTTCATGAGCATAAGCACTAGGCTTCCACAGTCCCCTGAAATCGTTCAATTTTTGCTTCCAAATAAAGCTACTGCGAAAGTCTATTCACTGCATATCAAAGTTATATAAATTAATCCAGAGAAAAATATCCAGATACAGTTCGTTTAATTCGACCTTGACATATTTTATGAATTTTACAGTTTTTTCAAATGATCGTAACTGAGAAATTCTTAGAGATATGATCTAAGGACGAATCAATAATAAAGGGGAATATGTTAAATCAATAATCATCTAGTATTTTAACGCACTTGGAAATTAAATTCATCGTTGTTTTATTTAAAAAATTATACCAGTTCAAGCTGCCTATTTTTGTCTTACTAAAAAATGTCCACTAACAAAATATCAAAGATAAATTAATCATCAACTTATTTTGAAAAATACTGTAATTACGGAAACTTTTAAGGCATCTACCAACAGAAATATTGCATATTTTGCCAGGAAGAAAAAAGTATGTTTATTCTTGAAAGTCCTCCAAATTGCAAAAACTGTTTTTAAATTTCATCGCACCATTTTAGAATAAAAAAAATAAAATAACAGTCCAGCTCAGATATGATTCCAGTGACGTAATGGAGAATATTTAGGGCCCCCAAGTTGGATTTTACAAAGGGTAGGTACTTGGCGCCAGTCAGGCTTCGAACCCCCTGGAACCCTGCCCCCCTCGCGATGGGGGGGGGTGTACGTTACGAGAAAGCTTCAAATTAGATGTGAAAGTAGTTATTTAAACATCTAAAAATCCTTATATAATATTAGAAATGAGACATCGCTTCATAAACAATGAAATTTTATTAAGGTATACAAAGAAACATCACAAAAGCAAATGACAAAATATGCATTTTTGTAGTATTAAAAGCGTTAAATAAGTATTCACACTTAAACAATATTAAATTCTAGCAATTTTACTAGAGGTCTCGCAAAATAAGGAGTTTTACAATAAGTTCATTCACACTATCGCAACTCTAAAACGATGTTGTTCTACAATCGGCAAAGAAATCCATTCCATGTTGAAGGAAGTACTTTCAGGATATTTCAGAGAATATGCTTTTGTTGATTGGACAGTGCGGCACAGATAAACTCCAAAAGCAGTTGCCAAGCATCCAAATAAGATCATAGTAGCACCTACAAAATTTAGGTATACCAGGGCATGACAACCATACGCCGTAAGGAAAATACCGATGATTGTAAAAAAGAATCCAGTAGAAATAATCGATAAGTTATCCAACGTCTGCATGGTTTATCTAAAATTATAATACATTACGCATGAGTTTTTCTTTAACATAATGGATTAAACTCATCAAAACCAAAATTGCCTTTACTTGCAATCTCAGTTTTGATTTGATATTTATTAGCGTCGCCCTCGAAAGCAATCTAAAGGCTAAACACGAATCTCTCAGATTATGAACTATAATTTTATGAATTTGTGTAGAATGGTAAACATTTTACTTATGAATAGAATGGGAAGAATTACCAACGTTACACATATAATATATAACCTTAACATGAAAAAAAGTGGCAATAAAATGCGATAGGGAAGAGTTGGAGAAAAAAGAATTCGTAAACAATTAAGGCTTATACATGTAATGTGTAATCTTATCCCTTTATGAATAAGGATGCTTGTAAACAAATACTAATTGATTTAAGGTTGATGATATTGTTAACCTTACTTTAAGGCAGTGCTTCTCAAACTTTCAATATGTGCGTCCAATTTTCAGTCATAGTTTTCATCTCCCCTGCCCTCTTATACAATATTGTATTACATGCAATAATAATGTACTTTGAGGTCGTTTTGTAGATTAAACGTCAATTATAAATCGTGTAAATTACCAAGATAAATGTCAAATTTCGTATATGTGATGGTTATTTTAAGTAAGTTATTTTCAAGTAACAGATAAGTATATAATGTTACTTTCCCTTACTATTTTTTTTTAAAATTGGAACAGATTGCAAAATATTTAATTCAAGAAGTTACCAAGTACACAGGTACCTTGATACAGAAAAGTCTCAACTGCCGAAGAAAAAATCTTCATAGATTTCAGGGCTAGTGTCGAAATCAAAAGTAGTTTAGTAATAAACCACTCTTTGAATTTTGGGCAGGGGTGGATAAATTTTCTGCATTGAAACAAAAGTATTTCGTATACTCTATCACCATTCTCCCGACTCTAATACTTATTAAACTTGTTCTTAATTCAGTACAGATTAATTATCAAAGACATTGGGCACTTCTGATACTTATATATCAGTGTAATTTCTTTTATTATGTCAGAATGGATTCTGTTTTGCTTCCTTTAAGTAAATTAATAATTTTCAAAATTATATTTTATTTTAGACTTCGCTATGCTCGCGCCCTCACGTAGGATTATCAACCCCTCCCTAGGGGGCGCGCCCCACAGTTTGAAAAACACTGCTTTAAGGAATTAAGTTCCCCTTATTCAGAAATGCGGTCATTGGGGTATTTATATCTACGAGGTGAACATCTCCATACAATTGTATTTCCAAGACAATCTAAGTTTTCAATCCGGTTCAGATCAGGAGATTTTCGTGACTGCGGTATGCAATCCCTTGCTTCACTTTCGAGGAATTTTTAAAAGATGTTTGATGTAGAAGAGTTATCCATTAATAAAAAAAATCAGAACTTAATGCAAAAAATTACATAAAGTTCTAATCCCAATACCTGTGATACGTCACGGATCCTCCGTTGAAATCATCTATATTATTCGTTCTTCGATCATTATTCCTAACCACACAAATTATATCCGTACACCGAAACCATAACATTCCATCATGTTCACTCCATCTAGACATAAAATTTTTTTAGAATCAGATGCTAGAACAGGCCTCCATTTATCAGTAAAGTACGAGTCCTTTGGAATTCACCAGCGTTCTGACGGTCCTTTTGATGTAAAGACATTGAAACATATACTTTTAGTTTTCTTTAAGTCTTCTATCTATGACACGATATCAAAGAAAAAAATATAAATCAAATGATCTCACGAAGAAAGATTCAATAACTGAAGAGGGGGTGAGGTAATATCTATCTGGCCCACTAAATTTTTTCAACGAGCTCATGTGTATTATTGGTAAACAAGAGTCCATATAACTGATGAAATTAAGAATGCATAGTATATCGTTTTTAACACTACATACGACTTCTCACGTGTCAATCAATTAACACGTTCGTATTAAGATAAGTTCCAATTAGTGGTGAAATAAAAAGATTTGTGTAATTTATACCCACATAGAAGGACGTATTTCTTCATATTTAAAACAACATGTATTAGAACTTTTAGCTAAATTTTGATTGAATTTCAAAATTTGTAGGAGACATTGGATAATTTGTCCAATATGTCCGAGTGGCACTCAGGTCTACAGCTACAGGCACGGATAAAAGAACACAGACCAAGCGCAGTATATATATATTCTCTGTGTTCTAGTTATTCTTCAAGAGTTTAGTTGGAAATTTTACAGCAGAAAACTGTAGTGATGCGATTAAATATTTTATGCTTGTATAGAAGTTTTTTTTTTTTCAATTTTTTCCCCCAGTCAGGTGGCCGCGGTAGCCGAGTGGTATAGGTATCGGACTGTGGCTTGCTTTGTCACAGGTTCGAGCCCAGTACCACTAAAGACCCGCCGTGTAGGGCAGCGATGCACGTTAAAGCTGTCGAGAGCTGAAACGTCCTCCCGTTGGTGTGGTAGTTAGGAGAGGGGGGTGCCAGCTCAGGTGTCGTCCACGTCACTTGACCATGGTTCAAAATTACGTGGTCCGTCGCCAAAAGCCCTCGTGTAGCTGAACAGTGCGACGTTAATATTCAATCAATCAAACCCCCCTAGTCAGATCATTACTGATGAAATTTAAAGAAAATTCTGAATAGGAGTTAACATGTAATACCGGGGTGAAAAAGTTTCAGATACACGATGGTCAGCAAGAGGAGAGGCCGTATGACATACAAGACTTAGTAATGCTAATATATACGAGGCCCTATTTGTCGAAATCCATAAGAATGAAGGGAAAAAGACCACAATCCCGGATGCAGCTTCCCTTCTGAAACAGATGGACTTATGTGAAACTTCCTTAATGACTGATTTGGAATACAATACTCCAGAGAATAAATGCTACTAGCAAATCATTGCATTCAGTTGAGTGTGAATGATTAAAAGGATTTAGTCTACTAAAATCTCTGAAAAATTATATCCAAAATTTCAGAAATGCATTTGGAAATGTTGAAGAAGCGATTTATCAGGGCTCTCGTTTGAAGAGTAAACTGGCCAAGATCGCTGGAAACAACAGAAAAATTATTTTAGGTTAAAGTAAAGAAGTGGCCATGAATTTGAAAGAAAAAGAAAATTTACAGTGAATTCATTTTATGTCATACGCGATAGGACAAGAGCAGAACTATCCAAAGAACTAAGACACGATATTACAGAACACCACTGTATTTTTAACGATATTACCTGAAATTAAGAAGAAAGTTATGTCAAAAACTAAAAGATATTGACAAAGACGATACTGAATCTTTGAGACGATGAATTGGATCAGTTTTTAGAATTTTTAAAAGAAAGACGCAATGAAAATCATACTAAAAATTTATCGATTTGTAAGAAAAATCCTAATGTAGAGATATTTTTAATAATACTAATGTCAAATGCATCAGGCGAGAGATCTTTTTCAGTTTTAAAGAGCGTTAAAAATTATTTAAGTACTATGGAAAAGACAAATTGAACAACATAGCCATATTATAAATAGAACAAAATGTTGTGGACAAAATAGATGCGGCAAAAATAATTGATGAATTTGCCAAAGAAAAATCAAGTAAATTTAAAAAGAAATATTGTAAGCTTTTTAACAAGGTTTGTAATTAAAAAAATGCAATTAAGGTTTTTCTTAAAGTATTAAGTTTTTTTTCCAAGTATAAAGTTTAATTGTTAACTTCTCATTTTATTTTGAGAATTTAAGGTCAGCGAATCTTTCATTAAGTGTTTCGACTCTTGAGCCCATGGGCCTCCAACTAGCTTAATCCGCTTCTGTATAAAGGGCACGTCAGATTTAACTGAACCTCTAAGTTTACAAGTGGTGAGGAATGGAAATTCAGACAGAAATATCAGGCCCAGACATCATCTTAGACATTTTAATAGTCTATATTCAATAACTCAATACACAAGTCTAATGTGATGTCAGTCAGCGGAGTATCAAACTACTTTTATGAGGAGCTGCCATTTTAAACATGTAGACGAAAGCGCCAACGCCTTATTTTTAAGCAAAAATTAAAAGTTTCTTTGAGAAGGGTTCGAACCCACAAATCCGACCCTTGTATACGCCACTGATGTTAATTAACAAATAAGAGTTGCTGATCGGAAACCATTTCTGAGTAACTTATACTTAAATAATTGCATAACTATAGTTGTATTTCTAGCCAGAGAATCAAGAATTCAAAATTATTAATATTTTAACATTTAAATAGATCTTTAAACTAAACGATTTTTT
Source organism: Trichonephila clavipes (assembly GCA_019973935.1). NCBI lineage: Eukaryota > Metazoa > Arthropoda > Arachnida > Araneae > Nephilidae > Trichonephila > Trichonephila clavipes. The sequence goes on along the minus strand of BMAU01007009.1, from coordinate 123,780 downwards.
TATAAAGTACCGATAACTCATTAAATACCTGGTACTGTTAGGAGTATCTATTTGAAGTAGAGGCTTCAAGGATTTCTTAAGTCATTTTCAATACTTTCAAAATTCACACTAACCTTTAGATTTAAAGTTAAAACACATTAATTAAATATTTCAATAAACTGATTTGATTTATTCGTTGATTTACCATAAAACCAATTAATTCTCGTTCATATTCATTTCTTTGTATTGAGAATAGTCGGAAAAAACACCATTGTTTGTATTACATAAATAAATTCTAAGAAACGCATTGAAATTCATTTTTACCTGTTTGACTTGGTTTGAAGTTGTAAGGAGTAAATGCTAGGTAATGAATGGGAAATGTTTGTTGTATTAAACGCATCCAACTGACTATTTCTGTCTGGTACAATAACCACAGCTAATAAGTATCGGGGATTTGAATGATGGTCAGATGAGGAAACCGACACCTGAGCTTACAACCTGTTCTGCAAATCCACGAACCGTTAGCTGTAACGTAGGTGTTGAGAGCGACACGTTAATATAGAATCGATCAACATCTATGAAACACGTTGCAGACGCAAAGATTTTTACCCCTTGAAGATTTATTATACATCTGGCTCTCTACGAAATGGGTCCTTAGTACAATTGTGACGAATCTATACGGAACTTTATCACTAACCTTCTGAACCGACCTTTTTAGGGAAATTTAATTCCCTACCTATTTCCAATCAACTCCAAAAAGCGGACAGGATTCCTTATTATGCAGATTAGATTCAGTATTTAAGTCAAACGAAATAGTAAAGTTTGAGCAGTAGGAGATAGATATTGAAACATAGAGTTATAGTGAATTTGAATTGAAATATTGTAGTTGAAGATAATTTGTTCTCATGAAGAATTGAGATTCCGAGTGGTAAATATAAAATCGTATTTAAAGTCTCATTAAAGTTTTAAGAGTGAGATTAAAGTTAAATGTTCATTAAGAACATTATTGAATATAATTCTGGGATCTCTTATCGTGGTAATTTCTGCGTGATCATTATTTAATTAATTGAATTATTAAATAATTAATTTTAAAGTTATTATCTTTAAAACCTCATAATATTATAGTTCGAATTTGTTAATAAGTCTTCGATTTTAATTGAAAGTTATTCAAATAAAGAAAGTTATTTATAAAAATGGCTACTGGTTCTTTTACGTCTCCTAATTATTATAGTTCTCAAAGTGAGGTCCATAGGGATCATTACACAATCAGAATTCGAAAAGCATGGCAGGACTGAAACATTGCCGGTTGAGTGAGAGTTCTATTAACGTCACACTATAAAGTTGCTCGAAAGCTATTGGCGAGACCTTGTAATTTTTAACCACGGTCAAGAGACGAGGATGACATCGAACTTACACCTCCTCTTTTCAAATGTTCACACCCCGCCTACGAGGACGTTTGAACCTTGACAGATTTAACGTGAAGTGGCCCAGTCTACATGGCGATTTCCGGTCGAGTGAATGAATATTTACGTCGCACAATTCGGCTACACGAAGGCTCTTGGCGATGGACCTCGTAATTTTGAACCATGGTCAAGTGACGAGGGCGACACCTGAGCTGGCACTCCCTCTCCTACACTATACCAACAGGAGGACGTTTGAGCCTTGACAGATTTAACGCGCATCGACGATCTACACGACGGGTCTTCAGCAGCATTGCACAATAAAGCAACACATTGGGTATGGACCTCGTAAGTTTGAACCTCGGTCAAGGAACGCGGACGGCACCCCTCCCTCTCCATGCCAATGGGAGGGCAGAGAATGACGACAGATTTAACGCGCACCAACCCTTCTAAGCGGCTGGTCTTCAGAGGAACCAAGACTAGAACTCAAAACTCGCGATCTTGACTATCACGACTATTATACTGATTGTAATAAACAGAAGTAGGGAGTAACAACTTAGAAGCTCGTCAATAGCTCTCATGTAGTTTAAAGCAACAGTTGCCAACCGGTGGTCTGTGAAAATTTTTGATAGTCCACAAAAAAAAAATTAGATATTAGAATTTAAGTGTGTAATGTTAAAAAGACTTCACACACACACACACAATTTTTAAAAATAGTTATTAATAATTCTGAACCTTTAATGGGCGCATTTCACATAGTAAAATAAGATCTGATTATTATGATATAAATGTTTTTTCCTTTTTGAAGTTATACTTCTTTTTGCTCGTTTGGGAAAAAAAGATGAAGGTAAATTATTAGACGCGCACACCGTCGTCTAATATTTTAACATGCCACTTTTTTGGTGCTAGGGGACTGATATTTGGGGGATCGTAATAACTATTGTAAAAACCATATCTGTTGGGACGCATCCTTCCGGTGCATTCCTTCCCCCTCTACAGCTTATTGGCCAATATTTCGGCAACCGAGCCTTACAGTCCATTCAGACCTGGATCATTCGATCCCTCTCTATCTGCTCTTCCAGTTTTTTAATTTCATGCTCATAGGGCTATTTCTTCCATTGTTTTTAATTTGTTTAAATTCACAATATCTTGGCTCCTGTTCGAGTCTCGGACTTGAGATTTGAACCAACCGTTCCTCTCGTCGAAACCCATCCAGTCATCTACTTCATTCCCATTGTGTAGGCATGGGAAGTGCTAGAGCACTAAAACATCATGCTCCCATATTAATCCTATGGGGACTGGAAAAAGTTTCACCCCCCTCCCTTAGGAATTGAGCTTGAGACGATTTTTGGAGGTCCGCCATATTTTCGTATTAGCGCGGGCTTTACGTGGAATTGGTCCTCCCCCTACAGGGCTTCCCCAGTAATAACTCGAATCCTATGCCATTTTGGTCGACCGGATTCGATTGTTCTCCCTATGAGCATCCTAGATATATTTTTTCAGGACCATAGCCCCATTTCTTCACCCATATATTTAACATTTTTTAATTATTTTAAAGTTTAAAACTTTTTTAAATCCCACATAGCTCCGAGGATTTTTGAGCTTCGTTAATGAAACTCGCACCATAGGTTCTCCTCGTTGAGCTCTTTCATGTTATAATTCGTGTGTAGATAGTGAGCCTAGGGGGGCGTTATCACTAAAATTAGAATCCCCATGGGGTTCGATCTTTTGATGGGGTCACGATATTACAGAGATAAAGGATGAAACTTTACTATTACCTACTACTCCGTGTATCGTAGGGATGTACGTGACCATTTACGTCACAGTTGCTTTCCCCCCCGGGGGAGTTAGTTTCGTTTTTCTTTCCCGAGCTACCACCGCTCCATTTGCAACTACAGACTCCCTACTGGTTCGAATGGATTCCTCACAACCAGACCGAGTTTCGAGTTGCTGGGTGCCCTGCTTCTGTTTTAATTATTTTAAAATGACCATAACTCGGGGGCTCTTCAGGCGGATGTCTTAATTTTCTCAGGAACGATTCTTCCTGCCAAGACATTTTATATGAGGTGTCATATTCGGTTCACCTCATCTCCAGATACAGTCTGCCGAAAACCCCCCATGTTATTGGTCCTATTGTCCCTTTACGTGGGTGTTTAAATTTATTTAAATCGTGATTATCTCGGGTTTGGCTGGTCCGATTGACTTAAGGTTAGTATCGTTCAACTCTGCTCGTGACCACTTTTCGTCCTTGGTCCAGCTTGCCCTGCTCAAGATTTTAATCTTGTTACGCCAAAGAAGTATAACTTCTTACAGGCGTACATAAAAACAGACACACACTTTTTCTTTCTTTCTAAATTCATGTGTGTTAATGGTTCGCTAAATATAAAACTATAAATGTAATGGTCCACAAAGTGTGTGTTCTAAAGGTTGGAGACCACTAGTTTCAAGTATGAAGTTAATAGTAAAATTTATGTGCTATTGAGTATGTTATTTGAGGTGTTAATATATTCAATTATTTTAGCATATATATTTACTTCAGCAGAAGAAAATCACAAAAACATATAAAATTTTTAAAACATAATTTTTCAAATTAATTTTCTCTTTAAAACAATTTATATTTACTTCAGCAAAAGTAAAAAAAAAAATTAACAAATTTTTTAAACCACAATTTTGAAAATAAAAATTTTTTTTTTTTAAACAAAATACTTAATTTTTTTTTCTCTTACTTGATATACAGTGACTCCCAAAATTGAGAGTACACTTAATTCCGAATTCACCAGGTGCAGAAATTAATACGCTATGTTAACGCATTTTTGTACATTCAAAAAATGCATACATTACTCTTCCAAATAACATTAAATGTAAGATATGGAAATTTATTGAAACAAAAATATGAAGATTAGAAAGAAAAACTACACTATTTTAATGTCACAAAATTGAGGGTACACTTCTTTCATCACTATGCAAAACTACCAGTAATTTTTTAAATAGAAATTTGATAATAGATCTATGATAAAGAAAGGCTTTTAAAGGCTATCTGATAACAAATTTGTGTTTGTAATTTGATGTCTTGGTTAAAAGGGAGAATCGGAAGGAAATGACGATCGAAGAGAGAAAACTTGTTATTTAACTGTCAAATGAAGGTAAATCCCTGGGGAATATTGCTAAAGTAGTTGGGCAAAGTGTTAACTGCATCCAAAAAATCCTGCAAAAATTTAAAAAGACTGGTATACTGGCAAATAACGAAGGAAGAGGGAGAAAGAAAATTATGAACTTATAACCGAGCGAAGAGTTATACATCAAGTGAAGATTGATCCTAAAATTAGTGCTCCAACAATTGCAGCCAGTACCTCTAATACCTTAGGTCGATCTGTTTCTGCAGAAACGGTACGAAGAGTCCTAAGAAAGGATGGCTATAATGGTAGAGTAGCTCGAAAAAAGCCCTTAATTGGAAAGAGGAATAGAGTCAAGCGGTTGAAATTCGCTAAAGAACACATTTTAAAGCATCGACAGTTTTGGAACGAAGTCATTTTCAGCGATGAGAGTAAGTTCAACATCTTCGGCAGTGACGGTCGTCGTATGGTGTGGCGTAAGCCAAATACCTCACACCACCCAAAACACACAATTCCTACTGCACGGAGGTGGGTCGGTGATGGTTTGGGGGTGTATGGCTGCGTCGGGGGTGGGAAAGCCAGTATTCATTGATGGAATCAAGCACAAGATGGCTTATCTTAATATACGGCAAAATAATTTGAAAGAAAGTGCTTATAATTTGGGACTGGAGTAGAATTTCATATTCCAACAAGACAATAATCCCAAACACACTGTGTTTGTTGTAAAAGAATGGCTGCTTTATCTTTGTCGGAATCAACTTAATACACCTCCACAGTCTTCTGACTTAAATGTTATCGAGAATCTGTGGTCCAACCTTGAGAGAGCTGTGCAAAAACATCAAATTAAAAGCAAGGAACAATTGAAATCGGTATTGCAAGAAGAATTGCTGAATATTGCTCCCGAGACCACTAGACATGTTGTGGAATCAATGCCTCGGTAATTGGAAGCTGTCATATCAGCAAAAGGTTATGCTACTAAATATTAATTCTTTATTATTCATGATTTATGCAGGAAAATAGATGCATGTACTCTCAATTTTGTGGCTATTAATTTCTGTTAATTTTCTTTATAAGTTATTATATGTATGTTTACACTATCAAATATTTTGTTTTATTCAAAATAAGGAATTATGATCTAATAAACGCATCTATGCTTAAAGGTTTTAATTATTTCCCTCATTTAATATAATTTTTTCATTCTAAACATTGATTCCCGTTTTAAAAGTAGGTGTACCCTCAATTTTGGGAGTAGCTGTACATTACTTTGACTACAGGATTTCAGTAATTCCTAGAGGCCTGTATGAAATTCAATTCAGTGAACATTGAGGAACGCAGACACTTGTCCACGCAAATTACAGCCTAGATAAGAAGTCTTAAAACTACGTTAATAGCTAGCTCAAGTGCCTGTTCTCTTTATTGCTTTGAATATATACAGTCGACTCTCGATAATTCGAAGTTGGAGAGATCAATGAAAAACTTCGAATTATCAAGAGGGTAGGAAAAAACTCTCAAAATACACGAAGAGAAGTTTTTTTCTAACACACATTTAAATTTAAAACCATGTAATAAAGCAACAATTGTACATAATTTTTTAAAGTACATTTTATACAGTATAAAAATAAAACAGAAGTTAAAAGTCCTTTATAAAAAGAAGACTTATATCTTGAAAAGAACTATTAAAAGAATATACATACTATATATAATTAATCCTTTTTGTCGAAAAAAAAATCTGTTATCTTTTTTGTTTTAAGGCATTCAATCTAACTTTGTCAATAGATTTTTCTAGAACAAATGAAGCCTGTAAAATGTCTGCATCGACATGATTTTGAAGGAAAAAGTTGCGTAGTTTGTTTAGTGACACTTTAGCTTCTGACAGAGAATCCGGAGTCAACTCCTCCGATTCGTCTTCACCACTTTCTGTATTATTGTGGTCCAAAGCCACAATTTCAGCGTCAGATAGAGCTCCCCATACAGCAATGTCCATGTCAACCAACACGTAGTCGTCAAACGTCAAATCTTGCTCTGGAAGAGCTTCCCAAAAAAAGGGGTGGTTCAGCATTAAATTCAGTGAGTGTATTGTCCATCTCAACCAGATTCGGCGAGGGGAAGCCTGACTTTTTAAAACAGCTGTGAATTGTCAAAGGAGTAACAGCTCTCCAAGCCTTGTCAATCATAATCAAAGCTGTTAAAATAGAAATAGTTCCATTCCGCTGATTTTCAAGGTTATCCAAAACGCTTTTAACAACTTCACGCCGATAAAAAGTTTTAAAATTATGTATGATGCCCTGGTCGAGTGGCTGAAGTTTTGAGGGAAAAATTGTAGTTTCACATTTGATAAAGCTGCTGCGTTATTGTGCACAGTACAGTTGTCTAAAAATAAGAGAATATGTCGTTTTTTTCTCTTTTCATATCTGAGTTCAGTGAGACCAACCATTCATTAAAGAGTTCGGTGGTCATCCATGCCTTCTTGTTTGAGCGGTATTTGGTAGGGAACGAGTTTATGCCCTTGAAACACCGAGGTTTTGCAGACTTTCCTATGACGAGAGAAGTAATCTTTTCTGAGCCGTCCATGTTTACAGTCAGTAAAATAGTTAACCTCTCCTTGCTATGTTTTCCTCCATGGCATTTTTCTTTTTTGAATGTAAATGTTTTTTCTGGCAAACACTTGAAAAAGAATCCGGTTTCATCCGAGTTGAAAATGTTACGTGGTTCGCACTCCTTTATTAGATCCGAAAGAGAGTTCTGCCACTTAGAACAAACGTTAATGTCGACACTTAAGCTTTCCCCGCACATTTTTTTGAAGACTATCCCATTCCTTTTCTTAAAATTTGTAAGCCATCCCTCGCTAGCCGAAAACTCGATTCCTAATTCTTTGGCGAATGCTTTAGCCTTTTCCTTCAATAAAGAGCCACCCATCGGAATATTCTGTCCTCGACACTGTCTCATCCATGAAACTAAACACTGTTCAAGACGTGGAAAATTAGCTTTACTAACGCGTTTTCTCACTCTACTCGAAGATGCACTAAAGATTTTCTCTTTATTCTTCAGAATAGTGGAGAGTGAGCTCAGTGTGATTTCAAATGCTTTGGCTACATCGACCTTCCTCTCACCTTCTTCAACTGATTCTATCACATTTTGTTTTCAGAAATTGTTAAGCACTTGTACTTTTTAAAAGAAGACATGTCGTTTCTTTCGCGTGATAAGTCGACGCTGAGGTGAAGTGTAAAGTAGTGGCCCAAGGTTTATCGAAATTAACAAGTAGGAAACGTAAATCACCACAACTTTAGTAAAATAATATTTTCAATTTAAAATTTCGAATATAAAATAAACACAAGGAGTATTCACAGTTCCTACTCAGCTACGGGGTATACTTAATAGCAGGGGTCCACAACTATGGCACGTGGAGCAATTCTTAGTGGCACATTACCGCTTTTTTTTAAAAAAAATAATAGAATAAAGTTAAATCCCTGTCTTTGCCTCGTACATTTTTATATAAAGGTTTTATTTCTCGATTTCAATTCTCTGCCATAAAACGATTCTGCTGAATTATCTTGGATGTAGTTCGAGTGCTTTATTTTTTTTTAAAAAAAAAACATCTGTTTAAATGTGACTCTCATTATTAGTAATAAATACTCAACGAAAATCAAAAAACTATTGTGCAATACTTGTAAAAGGAAGCATCACTCATTACTGCACAGTGAATAAAAAAGAAAGAGTTTTCCTTTATCCGTCTAAAGCTTGGGTATCAACGGAAAAAGAAAAAACAGATGGCTTAGGAATAAATCAACATTCTGCTTAGCAAATACCGGAAATATAATAAACAAAGTATAGTTATTCTATCAACATGCACAATTTGAACTGAAAATAAGTTCAGTAAAAAAACCGCTCGTGAGGTAATTAGGAACAGGAAGTGAATCTAACTTCATAATATTGAAGGTTCGAATATTATATATTAACGAGTTTTATAGGATAACTTCGAATTATTGCGTGTTGTAGTCTGGCCAGTCACAAATTTTACTTCGAAATATTGAGAGTACCAAAACGTATGGTTTTAGTTCGAAATATCAAGAGTTTTTCAAGGGGCCGAGCATGTACTTCGAATTAGCGAGAGGTTCGTATTATCGAGAGTCTACTGTATATACAGTTACTCCCAAAATTGAGGGTACACCTACTTTTAAAACGGGAATCAATGTTTAGAATGAAAAAATTATATTAAATGAGGGAAATAATTAAAGCCTTTAAGCATAGATGCGTTTATTAGATCATAATTCATTATTTTCAATGATAAAACAAAATATTTCATAGTTTAAACATACATATAATAACTTATAAAGAAAATTAACAGAAATTAATAGCCACAAAATTGAGAGTACATGCATCTATTTTCCTGCATAAATCATGAATAGTAAAGAGTTAATATTTAGTAGCATAACCTTTTGCTGATATGACAGCTTCCAATCGCCTAGGCATCGATTCCACAAGATGTCTAGTGGTCTCGGGAGCAATATTCAGCCATTCTTCTTGCAATACCGATTTCAATTGTTCCTTGCTTGTAATTTGATGTTTTTGCACAGCTCTCTCAAGGTGGGACCACAAATTCTCGATAACATTTAAGTCTGGAGACTGTGGAGGAGTATTAAGTTGATTCCGACAATGGTAAATCAGCCATTCTTTTACAACAAACGCAGTGTGCTTGGGGTTATTGTCTTGCTGGAATATGAAATTCGACCCCAGTCCCAATTTATCAGCACTTTCTTTCAAATTATTTTGCAGTATATTAAGATAAGCCATCTTGTGCAGGATTCCATCAATGAATACTAGCTTTCCCACCCCCGACGCAGCCGTACACCCCCAAACCATCACCGACCCACCTCCGTGCTTCACAGTAGGAATTGTGTGTTTTGGGTGGTGTGAGGTATTTGGTTTACGCCACACCATACGACGACCGTCACTGCCGAAGATGTTGAACATACTCTCATCGCTGAAAATGACTTCGTTCCAAAACTGTTGAGGCTTTAAAATTTGTTCTTTAGCGAATTTCAATCGCTTGACTCTATTCCTTTTACCAATTAAGGGCCTTTTTCGAGCTACTCTACCATTATAGCCAGCCCTTCTTAGGACTCTTCGTACCATTTCTGCAGAAACCGATCGACCTAAGGTATTAGAGGTACTGGCTGCAATTTTAGGAGCACTAATTTTAGGATCAATCTTCACTTGATGTATAACTCTTCGCTCGGTTATAGAGTTCATAATTTTCTTTCTCCCTCTTCCTTCGTTATTTGCCAGCATACCAGTCTTTTTTAATTTTTGCAGGATTTTTTGGATGCAGTTAACACTTTGTCCAACTACTTTAGCAATATTCCGCTGGGATTTACCTTCATTTGACAGTTTAATAACAAGTTTTCTCTCTTCGATCGTCGTTTCCCCATTTTAATCAAGACATCAAATCACAAACATAAATTTGTTATCAGATAGCCTTCCTTTATCATAGATCTATTACCAAATTTCTATTTAAAAAATTACTGGTAGTTTTGCATAGTGATGAAAGAAGTGTACCCTCAATTTTGTGACATTAAAATGGTGTAGTTTTTCTTTCAAACCTTCATATTTTTGTTTCAATAAATTTCCATATCTTACATTTAATGTTATTTGGAAGAGTAATGTATGCATTTTGAATGTACAAAAGTGCGTTAACATAGCGTGTTAATTTCTACACCTGGTGATCCGATGGTGAATTCGGAATGAAGTGTACTCTCAATTTTGGGAGTCACTGTATATATATATGTAAACTCCTGTTTAAGAAAATTGCAGAACCATGAAGTAATCATTAGAATTAAATGAAATTTAATACATAATTGACCTGGTATTGGTAAAAATAAAAGATTAAAATTTCAAAAACAATATTGTAACACAAAAACAAATCATTCCAGTATTAAAATTAGTTGGGTTGTTTCTGTTACATTTTTTTATCATACTACATCCTTAGATTTTTGAAGTATTTCATAAAATCGCCATTTCTTACAGTTACAATCTTTATTAGGGATTTAGAGCAACAAAGGCTATTATCCCATACAAAACCACCAAGTATCAATATGTTAGTTAATGTCAAAATATTTCATCTTCTGAATAAAAACCTGAATGTTGATCTGTTTTGATATAGCTTTTTCCAGTAACTCTTTAAAGGTGATATTGCAACTAGGATCAATTTTGAGAAAAACTTTAAGGTGATTTCGAGGATGAATGTATCTATCGCATCTTAATAGAATGTGCTCCAAGTCATTTAAACGATTACTAGAACTACACATTGCATTATCCGTTAAATTAAATTTTTGAAGAAGCCCTGGGGTATTGATCCTTTTTCTAAAGATTCGAGTGCATAAAATTTCTTCTCTTCTATTATTTGCCTATTTAGAGATGATGCAAATGTTGTTAATATTGCCAAAATTTTCTAAATACTTGCTTAAATAAAATTTATTATTTGTTTTTTTTAAATCTTTCTTGATATACTTTTTTACTGATGTCTTCTGAAGCAATCCAATCCATATAAACATCAGACTCTGTGACAGATCTTGCAAGATAATCCGCCTGCTCATTCCATAGTATATTAGTGTCCCGGAGTCCAAAGTAATATCAGTTTATTGGTATAATATGATTGTATGTAAATTTTACTAGCTAGCCTGTGAATCGCACTGTGATTTAATAGAATAATTTTGAAGAGCATGGAGAACAGAGAGACTATCAGATAAGATTAGCAGATTTTTGTTTGGAACAGTCAAGATCATCTAAAGCTTGGCAAATAAGCCAAAGCTTCAGCAGAAAAAATAGAGTTGTGATTTATTCTGTAAGCAAATGAGAGATTTTCTGTTATACCAGCTATGGATGTTATTTTATCATTTTTCGATGCATCGGTGGCTATTATATGGAAGTTCTGAAAATGAAAAAGATGATATTCTGGGGATTGTAATCATTTGGTTACTATTAGCATTAAAGGATTGTAGTATACCGACAATATTTTTCTTATCCTCCTTTATAATTTTTAAATTCAGATCATCAGGATTATTGCTTTATAATGGAGAAAAAGTTTGATTGGAGATTTGAGAAAGAAAAAATTTATTTGCCAGTCTTCTGATTTTGTCCGAGAGAATTTCTTGTCCAACCAGTTTCATTAATACAATATTTGGTGTCCATTGTGGGAGACCTAGTGCAATTCTGAGAGCTTTGGTTTGTATTACATTAAAAGGCTTCAAATGATTGTCAGACCATTTATTTATTATATGACATGTGTAAAAAAAGGTGCTAAAGATGCTATTATTGATCAATTGGATTAGATTTTCAGCTCGGGGACCATAATGCTTATAAGCCATACCTTTAAGAGCATTGAGTTTCTTCAGTGCTTTATTTTTCATTTGATGCATGATATTGATATTTTGATTCCGTTTCGAAAAATAATATATACTCCTAAATATTTAATAGAAGTTTGTCATATTAGAGGGGTCCCAGCTAGTAATATATTAGGAAATGAGTGAATTCTTTTGTTCGAAAGTTCAGCTATTGTACTTTTGTCTGGGCTTAAACTCAATTTCAAATAGTTACACCATTGACTTATTCTTTCTAAGGTATTTTGTAATTTACAACAGATGATATCGAGCGATTGATGTGATGAATAGATAAAAATGTCGTCAGCATATATGGCACACTGACTCCAGTCTCCAATGTTTCAAAAAAGTCATACATATAGATAGTGTATAGTAATGGAGACAGTACACTACCTTGGGGGAGTTCCTTAAGCAGTGTTTTTTCGGGTGAGGCATCCCTTCCATCGAATTTGCAGCGATCTGTAAGATAAGAATTTATGCATCCAAAGCGCTATTTTCCTAGTTATACCTATTTCTTAACATTTGTAAATTAGACCGTCAATATATACAGAGTCATAAGCACTTTTTATATCTAAGCTAATCCCCACGAAATATTTTTTTTCCATCTTTGCGTCTGTAATTGCTTTGTAAATTATATAAGTTGCTGTCCTGGTATCTTTAAAAGGAACAAATCCATAATGTTGTTGATGTAGTTTTTGTTCTGTTACCAAGAAGTAGGCAATTCGATTGGATAAAATTCTTTCAAATGTCTTGGAAAAAACTGAGGTTAAAGCGATAGGTCTATATGAGGAGATTTTAGTTTTATCTTTGCATGGTTTGGGAATTGGTAGAATTATAGCATGCTTCCATTCCTTTGGGACAATTGCCTTATCAAATATCTGTTGAAATTTAAGATAATCGTTCGTTCACTATGATTCAATAGTTCCAAGAATTTAGCCGGGATCTGATCTGCACCTGGGGTTGTGTTCTTGGCAGATTTTATTGCTCTGCTCAATTCAGATATGTGAAAGGGTTTGTTAATTAAACTATTATCTTGGGCAAAAAAAGTCCAAAGGACTCATGGATAATATTATTAGATGCGAAGTTTTCTGCAAAGAGTGTTGCTTGAATCTGTGGATGATATATTATTCTGTTATGCATTTGAAGGAAATTCAGTGTTGATTTAGGATTATTTTTCATTGCGATTTTCTTGATGATGTTATAGAATATTCTTGGGTTAGGAACATTAATTGCATACTGCATCCCAGTATTTCTTTTTGGACTTTTTGATATAAAATCGGAGCTGGCTGGAATATTGCTTATATCGAATCCACAATTTTGGGGAGATTTTCCGAAGGGCTTTTTTTCTAAAGTGTTTCTTAAGTTTGTAAAGGTTATGACAAGCATTATTCCATCATGGAGGGAAGATTCTATTAGAGATTTTTATATATATAGTATTATTTGAAATTATTTTAGCTATATTGTCAGATAGATTATGATTGTTTTATTACTGAGGGCCGATCCACTTTTTTTATAGTTCGTTTAATCGGGTTATGAAAATTAAAATCTGTGATAACAGGACAATGATCACTATTGTAGGAGCTGTCTAAAACATAAGTGTTTCTGTATCCAATGAGACTTGAAGAGCATAAAGTAAGATCCAGAAGAGCACTAGAGCCAACATTGTTTCTATGCGTTGGAACATCAGTATTTAGAATAATGAAATTAGAATTTGTTAACCAATCTAGAAAGATTTCACTGCATTGAGAAGTATGATTAGAGCCCCACATTGGGTAATGCAAATTAAAATCTCCGAAAATAAAAACTGGATCCACTAAGGAATCAAGAAAAGATTTAAGTTGTGTAATATTAAGTCCTCGAGATGCATACAAATTTATCAGATGAAAGGAAGTATCATTAATTATAATTTGCAATATTAAAATTTTATAGTCTGAAGGTGGCGTATTATTAAAGGATATTTGTCTGGCAGAAATATTTGATGGTACCGCTATCAGCAGCCCTTCTCCTGGTCTGTCAAGTCTGAAAATGATTTTACCTGGGATTTGCAAATTGTCGTTAGATTTTAAAAAAAAGTCTCTTGAAATATAAAAACATCCGATTGTGAAAAGGGAGGAATTTTTAACCAAATAAGTTTGTTTTTTAAACTTCTACAATTCCATTGTAGAAAACGCATAAAAAAGATATACTAGGAAAAAAAATTTTTTTTTTAATCCTTCGCTTGAGGTTATGAAATATATTTACAGATATAGGTAAATTTTCTATATTTTTAAGAAAGAAAACGTAGCTCAGAATTCGCGAAAAAAATACCTGCAATTTAAAATTTCAATATTATTTTATGTATTATCCATATTTTTTGATATACTTGGTATGGATATTTCAATTTTCTGTTGCGGTAGACTTATCTTTTTTTCTAATAGGCGATGATGGTTGTTTACTAATTTCTATTATTTCTATCAAATGTTTAAACATTGATTCAATCATTATTTGCATCGAGTTCATTATAGCTGTAGTTTGTTTTTCAAGAGCTGCTTGAAAATTTTCTACTATATTTTCTAATTTTTCTCAAATTCTTGTATATTTGGTCCGGGGGCTGCTGTTTTTACAGCTATAGCGTAATTTACGGAGTGAGTTTCTTTGAATTTTCGTCGAGCCTCTCCTAAAGTTAAGTGCTTAGTGCATTTAAATTTGAGAATTTTTTTTCTTTTATAAAAGAGGGACAATTGGGAGAGTTTCCTGGATGATCTTCTTTACAGTTTGCGCAATTTGAAGGGTTTGTACATTGTCCAGAATGGGATCCTCCACAATTAATGCATCGAACATCACTGGAGCAAAAAACGTGATGAGTGCGTGAAACTGTAACAATTGTTACATTGCCGTGGTTTGTCTATGAATAATTGAGTTCTATGATTAAAAAACCAAAGTTTTACACATTCTGGTGTACTAATGCCCAGAATAGTAATTAAAACAGGAGAAGCTTCTTGACTATTTTTCTTGATGAATCTATGGATTTCAACGTCATTTGAGTTTTTTAAATTCAGTTGCCACATATGTCAGATGCACATTAGTTGGGATGTCAAAAAGTAGGAATCGCGAAGTGAACCCTTCCCATATTATGTTTGCTTTTACTGGAATATTTAGAATTTGCTCAATAGCTGTTATCTGAACAGCGCATATAGGATCCGAGGTACTTATTTTTATTTTTCCACTTTGAGTGAAGTACATATGCGTTATTTTATCATGTCTTGGTATTTTGTTTTTTAATGCAGCATATAATAAGTGGGGGTTCGATTTAGGGATGGTTCCGTTTTTTTCTGAATGTTCAAGTAAAATTGTAATTTCATTAAAGCTTTTATTGTCAATTCGCAGAATTAATTCTTGGGCAGTCTGGGTAGATTTAAAATATTTATAGTCTGTATCTTCCTTCATGTTATTATTCATTTTTGCTTCATCGGATTCCGTAATCCGGAATGTTGAGTGACTCAGCTTGAGTCCCCTTCAAGCAACAAAAATGGGGGAAAAAAAGAAATTGGTTAACTTACCAAAGTCCAGAAAAGAGCGGAAATAAATATATAAAATCTCTTTCTTAGAGGTATACCAAAATATATTAATCCACTGTAAAAAAAGAAGAAAAAACAGCGAATATTCAGGTCAGAAGCAACAATCTCTAAATTTTGAAATATATGTCACCTCTCCTCCCACAAGAGAGAGAGTAAGCACAATTAAAAATACAATACACACCCTTGTTTATCTTCACCTTCTATCAATAAAATCTGATTTTTCTCACCATTTCTTATATGAGCAAGTAGAAGTATAAATACATCTTTTTAGACTAAGGTAGAAGACAAAATATATCTTATTCACAAAAAATGGTTTCATTCAAAGAGAAATTATTATACTATATAAAATATGGTTTTCGTTATACACATATATAACATAGTACTATACCAGTTAAAGCATTTTTCAGTCTGATATAAAATTACTCAGTTTTTATACCCTATTTACTAATACTGCACAAAACTGATTTTAAAAGGATTGTTAACCAAAATTTTAAATTAATTTCAGAAAAAATACTACATACAATACTTGAAAAATTATAGCCCAATGACAACTTTTTATTAAAAATATTTTACCTGTACATGTTGTCTTGAAAACAGATTTGGATTTTGTAACACTTAGGCCAATAAAATTAAGTTGTATATTTATAAATTAAAAAGTTAGTATTTTGTTCTAAAATAATTTGTGTACCCTAGATTAACCTTTCAAATTTTTATAAAACACATGAATGAATAATTGGCTTGTGTTTACAGTTTCCATCTTTATGATCATTTCATGATGGTCGACATTTTGTTAAATACTCTAATGTTTAATTAAATATATACTCAGTTATAATTTAACAATACATAATGTAATGTACCCATTTTTAAATATATAATCAGTAATCTTTGACATCAAAAAATTTAAAAATTATTCGATATTTTCCATGGGTCATATGCAATTTGTTCAATGCATAATTCATGTAAAACAAAGAAAATTCAAAATTATCAAGCTTATCTTAACACTTATACCATTGATTAAAGAAATAACTTAAAATGATCTAACATTTCAGAGGATATGCTAAAAAATTGTAGCATAATTGTGGTTAATGAGAGAGAAAAAATTTAGAATTTTCTCATGGTTTTAAGTAGAAAATTAAATCATAAGTCAGGATAATAAAAACAAATTTACCATTGCAAAATGTTTTTCAATTGAAAAAAAAATTAAGTAAATTTTAAATGACTTCTTTAATTTTTTTTATAACAAGTATAATTTGTGTTTTATCTCTCAATACACAAATTAAAAAAATTTCAAGAAATTCCATTCGATGATCTTCATTTACTTGACAATAAATATACAATTAACTAAACATTTTAATGAAATTAAAAGTTAATGAACAAAAAAAATAATTTGATATTTATACTTTTTTAGAATATTTTATCACAAATTATGAATATTCAATGAAATTTATGAAAAAAATTTGAGAAAAGTATTTAAAACATTTTTTAATCAAGTCAAGATTTTTTAAGATATTAATTCCATAATTGCATTTAAAACTCACATTTCTATGCAATATTTACTCGTACATAATGTAACTGGATTTAAATATAAACTATTTAAAGAAGTTTGAAAGTGCTAGTTTCAATACTTTAAAAATTAATAGTTTTTAAAACTTATTTCTTTAAGGATTTCAACCTCAAAATATGTAAATTCCTTCTTATTTTGGAAATTTCTTGATCTTCCTTTATAGTTTATCATATTTTCTTAAGTTTCCAAAATAATTTATAAATTATTGATCCATTAACTTTTATTACAAACTGCATCAAAAATATTTTGATAGTGTCAAAATGACATTCCAAGAAAAAACCTTTCTTTATTACTTTCAATGCTTTGTTCCTAATCTTACTCTCTAGATTTATTGCTCAAATTTTCATATAACTAACTGACACACACACAATAATTATTTATATTTCTTTGTTTATCAACTAAAAAGAATTTTTTAAAAATTCAGTCCACTTGTTCTTTGGTTCTAAAAGATTATGAAAATGCACAACTTAGTATTCAAATGGATTAGTTTCATAAGCAATTTTATAAATATTTTTATACTGTGAATACTAAGTTTTAAGACCCAAGAGATGTGTTTCAAGATGGTCATTCTAGAATGGACTTCAAAGAATTTATGTAGTAAAAAACATAGCTGTGGTAGAATTTTACAACAAAAAATATTGAAAGGAAGTACATTCTTATCAGATGAAAGAAAGACATACAGGATTTTTGACTACAAGGTTGTTCATATACAATTCAGATATTTCTCCAAACATAAATAAGATTAAATTGCCAATTTTATCCAAAACAACAGGTTGAGATAAATATATATTTATATTTTTTTATTTATTACCAGGATCTATATAAATCTCAGTTTGCATTCTATGCAATAATTTAAATGGTATTTTTGAATTTATGTGTGGAACAATTTATAATGTATTAGTTTTAAAGTACAGATGTTTGAATTTACTTTACATGTGTTTATAATTTTCCACACACAGACTTGAATCCCTTAGTTTAAAACTCGAACACTAAAATTTAAATAAGTTAAACAATTGAAATCAAAAAATTTCAATAAAAATGTTTCAATACTGACTGTAACAAAAAGAATATGTATTATAAAGCAAGAATTGTACACATTGAGACTCTCATAATGAAATGAGACATTACCCATAAGGCACGAATAACACGGATGAGTTAAATTATCACTAATTGTAGTTTTAAATGGTAAGCATGCTCGAATTTTATGAAACATACGAGTAAATTTATTGTTTTATATGTCAAACACAGTTATAGGTTATGACTAATAATATACCACCCATTCTAAAAGTATGAGTTTAATAAACATTTTCTATACAGATGCAATATTATGACCAATTAATTGGTTTTAACATTCTTACTTTTACCCTACAAACTAAATTTATTTTGATGCATTAAAAATGTACAAAACGTTTTATATACATTTAAGAAAAAAAATATATTTATCCCTATATAAATACGGATAAATATGCTACTACTACATTTTTTATAGCATTTACATATTACAATTGGTTAAAAGCAATCATTATAAGTACACAAGAATCTGTGAAGACAAAACAGTTTTTAATGCTTCCACATAAGTTCCATTATAGGGATTAATGAAAGGCCCCTCCACATCTGCAATCATCTAAAATCGAACATAGGAAGAGATATGAGCTCCTCATTGCGCCTAAATCAAAAAAAAAAAAAAAAAAATTGAGTCAGAAAAATTATGCACTAAAGAACAAATTTAATTTTTCAGAATAAAACACTGCTTTTAAATTAGTATTAATTACCAGTATATATCTGAGGTGATAGTCATTAAAATATTGATGCTTTAGATATTAAAATTGAGTCCAGTATGTTTTTCCAATTAGAAGTAGCAGTCCTACAGATTATCTTCTTGTTGTTAGTCATAATGTTTTATATAACTTCAACACAACTTTTAGAATCTTTAAAATTCTAAATATTGCTTGGCTTTCAAAAATTTAATACACTTCAGTAAAAATAACAAAAAAATTGAATAGTAAAGTTTTGATGAACACAAAATTGAACAAGGAATTAACAAAAACATTTCTTCATTGTAAAAAGGAAAAACTTGTACTGAGATTTAAAAAAAATAATTTTAAGTTATATGATGTAATATTTAGGTAATTAACAAAATGACCCTACCCTACCTGATCAATTAAATAGAAACATAAAGCTCTCTTTAATATGGTATGTGCCCATGCTGGAACTTCCCGCAAATTTTATGGCAATTGTTCAAGCTTTCAGCACACTAAACGAATTTCTCAAATGGCAATTACTCCCTATATCTCAGAATAATTGGGAAAGATAAACATGCAGATACAGCCAGCCAAAGTCCTTTTAAGAAGTTTCAATGGGGAAATAGTAGGATGAACACATTGGCTACTTTAAATGAGAAATAACCTGACCCTCTAGAGAGGTTTTTGATTTCCTGCTCTTTTTTCCTTCCCGAGAGAGAATTTATGAGAATTCTCGTGAATGTAGTAATCCTTCCCAGGAAAGCATCAAAATTTTGAACCAACTAAAAGTAAGTTATTTTTAATTGGTATCAATAATTACATGAAATAAGGATACACATAAATTCCGAAGTTTATACTCAATTAAATACCGAGCTAAAAATACATACAAATAAAATGTTTAAGAAGGAACAATTAGGTATGATTTAAGAAAATCTAAGCAATTTATGTTTTTATGACTCAGCTTAGTTTTCAGCTTTGTTATGAACAACCCAGTACCAGAAAATGCTTTCAGCTTTAGTGCTTTCAGCTTTTTCCATGTGTTGGAAGAATAGTTTTCAAAGCCTCAATCCAGTTTTAAAACATTTAATAATCAATTTTCTGTTGGGTCAATCGTGATTCTTGTTTCACAATCTTGCTCAAGCTAGAAATCTTGCTAGCTGTACAATGTAGGACCTTTGCCTTAAAGTAGATTGCTTTTTAAAAATTTTTCATCCAATGTTAAAGAGTTCTCTTACTTAGTCCTCCCTCCATGCTCTATACTGAATGCAAAGATTTATAAAGTGTGATTCATCTTCCTCGCAAAAAAAGCCTTACAATTATTATTACTTTAGTTTGTCTAATCAAACAGTTTTTATTTGGTAAATGTGAAATATCAACAATAACTGGAGAAGTTTCATACTTTCTCCCAAAATTTAGATATTGCATTAAACCAATGGTCTTCAAGCTTTTTCAACTCACGGAACCCCTAGAACTTGAAGGTGCTTTCACAGAACCCTACTCCATACACATACTTTGAAGAATATATCTCAAAATAATATTTAAAGTAGATCAACATGTTATACACACTTTATGTAAATGCAATTAAAAAAGTATTGCATTTATTTTTTATTAAAAAATTCTAATATATATAATATCTTTAATCTAATTAACTTATTAATATTAACTTACGATCCAAATGTCACCTATCCATGCATTATATTTAGTAACTGGGATATGTGCTTGCTTTTTTTCACACAAACTGTCAAAGTCTAGGTCTACTAAGATTAAATGCAATCACATAACACATTACGAATTTAATTTGCTTTTGTAGCCACTTGCGTTGAGAAATATATTT
The DNA here is from genome assembly GCA_019973935.1 of Trichonephila clavipes. Classification (NCBI taxonomy): domain Eukaryota; kingdom Metazoa; phylum Arthropoda; class Arachnida; order Araneae; family Nephilidae; genus Trichonephila; species Trichonephila clavipes. Next base: position 103,215 of record BMAU01007009.1, on the reverse strand, counting down.
CACTTAAACACATTGTTCTGAATGGCATTCAAATGTTTATAGCTGTGTGATAAATCCTGTGTATTTTGCAAAAATTTGCAACCTAAGATTTAGAAGCTGTTCTTGCTTAAATTTAGATTTTAACATTGAATGTGTTGATATGTTGTTTCCTCTACTTCATTATAGGTCTTTTTCACAAATGCAAAAAGGTACATTTTTTCCATTAGAAAACTATTTAGTTTGGTACAACATTGTGCTAACTAACAAGTATAAAATTACCTCCTGGAACCCAAGATACTAAATAATAGAATATTCACAATCTAGTAGGAAGTATCTATATAGATAAAACGCTTTAATAGTCTTTTATTATAATAAAAATTTTAAAAAGTGCAGCAAAATAAAGTTATTATATATAAATAAAAATTTCAGTTTTAATGAATAAGATGAGCAAAACATACTTGTAACTACCTGTATACAAACTTTATAGAGAATGTGTGTGTGAATCCATTTTGTATACATATTTATTTCTTATCGATTTTATTATTCTGACTAGCAGAAACCCCTGGTATGCTTTAGGGAGAACCCCAGGGTCCTGTGGAGCCCAGTTTGAAGACCACCACATTAATCCAACTAAACTAACATTGCGTCTCTTACTAATTTTTTAAGGCTAGAGAACATTTCATATTTTCAACAAATATTTTCCTTCAATTCTCCAAAAATGAAAGTAATTACTCTTTCAGTAGTTAGCAAAGTCATTATTTGACAGCAGTTTTTACTGGTGTCAAGCCTGCTACAATTGTAGTCAGAATTTCAAAGTCTACATCAGCCATAATTTGTTCTTTAATATCAATTAATGCTTTTGAAATTGCTGATTTTATCTTTAAAAATCTTTTACATTGATTATTTCAGCTACGTATCATTCTTGAGAATTCCTAGGAGCCAAGTATAATTTTTGGGAACATAAAAGGTACAAAAATCTTACTATTTTCCAGTAACTTAGGAAAGATAGCCTCTCTCTACTCTCTGAATTACCATTATTGATGAGGATTTAAAGAAAGGAACATTATCAAACATAAAGAGAAATTTGGGACCAATTGTAGTGAATATATGTTGTAAAAATGAAAAGTTACATTAGGTGCTTAAGTTGCTGATGCCAGTATATTACCTTTTATGCATAGAACTCAGAAGACTGAAATCAAGCAAATATAATAAACTTGCACAATAAATAAACTATTTGAATGTCTGAACATTCCTTCCAACTTCCCTCTAATGTAACCTCCATACAATTAACTTAGTAATGTACAACTCCATGGTTACAATATCAATATTTTAAAAATAGATTTATCTTGTTTTAAAATTAAGATAATAATGACGATTAAATAATTTAATGATTGTCTTTTTAACAAGGCAAAAGCATTACTTTTTAAAATGTCAGGAATAATTATTGATTGAAATTTGATATTTTCACTTTTTTATTCCATAGAATCAATAGCAACAGAAATGATACAAAAAATAATGAAGCTTCAGTTGTTTTATAATGTCAAATACAGAAGAAACACTCTTGCATAACCTTCTGACCTCTGTGGAATAACTGAAATTTTACAGTGCTACTTATGGTAAAAAATAACTATTATGTATGCCCATGATTTTCTGGAAATAATTGATAGAACTATGAAATCCTTTCATCCATATGAAATGTAACAGAAGGCATTGGACATTGCAAAATTCCAGGACACTAATTTATGTGATTTCAAATTCAAGCTTACACAATTCTTAACGTAGAATAATGTGAAACCCAACACTTAGAATTCAAAAGCAACCTCTAGATAAATTAAAAAAAACAAATTAAGAATTCCAGCAAGTTCCAAAACAAAGTTCAATGGGTGTATTGAATACCAATTGATAACTAAATAGAATTAAATATGGGTATTTGAGCAGAGTTCCATTTTGAATATGATCAATTTCATTCATATTCTTATAGGAAAAAAGTCTTTAATTGTTATTCTGGAGTAAAATAAATTACAATTTACATAAAATGCTCTAAGTAAATGATATCATTAAGATTTAAATTAAGGAAAATATTTAATTTCAAAATATCCTGTGCTAATTATCAAGGGTCTTTTGGAGATATATTTATGAAGCAAGATTGAAAAAAATTTAAGAGTGCAGACTACAAAACAAGAGAAATTTTATTGCGCCATAGGCAATAAAATCTATTAGAGGTAATATAATGATATACAGTTATATAAGCTTTATAAAATAACAAGACTCACAAGCAGAACTGAATTTATTCAGTTATTTGATTAATGATAATGATAGGAAAAACTTCAGTCTAGATCAGGGGTACTCGACCTTTCTTTTCCTTGGACCACATTTATATGACAGCTATTTTACATGGGCAGCAACATAAGGATTGATAGGAAAAAGACGGGGGGGAATACAACCAAAGGTTATACCAGACATTTAAAATGAGAAAAATTAATATCAAACAAAGCTGCCATACACTTTTAAATTTGATTTTTTCATTTGACAAATTCTCATTTATTTCAGTTTTTATATATTAATTTATCAAATATAGGATAGAAGTAAAAAGCTTTTACTGTATTTCAGACTGAAATCAATATTATTTTTTTATAATTCTAAGACCAAACATCAGCAGAAATTTTAATTCTTAAGAAAGGAGTTTATCAAAAATTTTAGAGGGAATTTAATTAATTTTTACAGATAAATCTATTGTCATATGGACTGCTTTAAAGTATTGTAAAGTTAAACAAGCAAATAAATATGCTATGCTTATTAACAACTTATCTGTTTTGAAGAGTTCTGAAAAATATCTACAGAAAATCAAATACAGAAGTTTTGAACTTAAGAAGCACTTTGAAGGAAATTCTCAAAATTGTTCAATCAGTTAGTTACATTTATTTAGGTATGTGCCCACAAAGGAATCAAGATTAATGTAGAAGTTGTTAAATTAGCTAAAGCTCTTCCAGACCCTTGGAATATTAACCCTAAGATTACAGAGGAAGATCTTCACTTTTATTAAAAGACTAGCTGGTATACTCGTTCTTCGCACGGGTGAATTGAAGCAATACAGACTGAAGGGTAAAGAAGTTTTTAATGAGTTAATTTTACGTGAATTGTAAATTAAACAAAAAGAAAAAAGCTTTTTGCATACCTCAGCTGAACAAAAAACCATGTTTGCTAAAATTTAAGTCTGTAGATATAATAGCTGATAAAAAAGATTTTTTTTTACTAACAACGCCCTGTAACTCTCTTAAGGATCGATTTTTGAAAACACCTTCCTTCTGCTCAGCAAAATTAACATATTGTTACAAATTTTGTGTAATAAATGCATTAAAATAATGTAAATAATTTGTATCTAGATGAGTAATACGTTAATATTACTTTCTGATGCATTTATTTTATGTTAAATAGCTGTTACCCGCGACTTCGTCCACGTGGAGTTTAACAAAAAAGTGTTTATTCAATTTGCAGAGTTTACGAAAACTTAATAATTATATATCCCATGTAAAGAAATACCTATGCTATAAGTATAATGCCATTCTTCTACTTTGTGAACCAATGTTTCTTTTTTGTTTTCTTTGTTTTTTGTTGAGCAAAGTGTGAGAGAGACGCATGACCTTTGATACTGTCGATGGGGTGAGGACTGTAAAATCATTGCAGTGTTTGGAAATGAAATAAACAATAGAGGTATGAAATTGGCTTACCTCTATTTAAATGTGGAGCCTTGTGAGAAGTCAAATGACTTAAAACCCAAAAACTTCCTAATTTTATTTGAAATGCTGTCTATGTCATGAAAAATAGATGTTGCTCAGTGTTCTTAAAAGAGAATGAAATCATTGAAATGATTATAAGCATTGAATGCAACAGTTCAAAACAGGTCTAAGTAGCAGTAGGGTGAAATGAATCTGCAAGCAGGGGGGAGAGGGTCGCATGACCTTTTACATTGTCGATGGGGTGAGGACTGGGCACTGTGAAACGAACACAAATGAAGCCACAAGCAAGGGGTAAGAAAGATGCATGACCTTTGACAGTGTCGATGGTGTGAAGACTGTTAAAATCATTAGTATCAGACATGAACGGGAGAAATCGCGAGTGTCAGTAACCTAATTAAACAAAAAAGTTTGATATAACTGCTAGAAACGTTGAGACAGAAGGCTCGCGAAATAAAACAATCCCTATTGACTAAAAATAATCCTTAATGAATAAAAATAATCCCTATTGAAATAAATAATCTTTATTTGAAACAGATATTGTCTGCCATTTCATTCGTTTTAATTTTACTTTTGCGGAACCCTAATTTTTTTTCTATAGTTAAAGTAGCCTAAGTTATTCCTTATAACATTAGCTATCTGCCAGTGAAAGTTTCGTCAAAATTGGTCCAGCCGTTTCAGAGATTAGCTGGAACAAACAGACAGAGAGAAAGACAGACAAAAATTTTAAAAATCGATTTTTTCATATAAGTACCATATATACTTTTAAATGCATTTAGTAAAAAGCTGTTAATTTCAAATTACAAACAGACACCTCATTTTTATTTATATGTATAGATGGTATACAGGAAAAAATGAAGAATGGACAAAAAGCAGAATTATAAAAATTTTAATTGCATTTCCTTTCTTGACATTTGATCGGCAAACAATAGCATTATAGTAATTTTGATTAATAAGATATGATCTAAAAAGTTAGTTTTACATAATATATATATGTTACCGGCAAAGTATGAAATGCCGGCATTCTATAGAATGCTGGATGTTTTTAGGCAAAGTATGAAATGATAGAATTAATTCATACTTTGCCTAGGGCATTGTATAGAATACCTAGGCAATCTGTAGAATGACTAAAGCTGTTTAGGCAAAGTATGAAATAAGGTCATGATAAGGTTACTACATCAATGACGTATATTTCTTAGAAATACAAATGCTATTGTAACAAAATAATGAAGGAATGTGGTCTAAGCAAGTTCTTAGGGCACAAAATAAATTGTGATTTCGCATATATTTGTTTTAAAATTCCTTCAGAAGTTCCAAGTCAATAGAAACCATTTTCCCCACTCGTTACAAATGCCGATATATTGGCATTCAGAAAAAAAAAATCATAAATTTCACAACAATGCCTTCTTTAAATAATTTTTCTGTCAAGGTTCCCAAAGTAGATGTACAGTTCAATATCATAACATGTAACGTTTTTGTATTTGGTTCAAAGTTCTTTCAGAATTCTATCATGTCTTCCATGTCCAATAGCCAAATGAGCTTCACGAAGAACTTAAAATAACTAAGAATCCGTGATGTAATAGTATAGAAGTGCTTACCAACCTTTTTATCCCCGTAGATTGGTAAATGTTTGATAATTTTACTTTGGCCTGCTGAAAGTGGGACGTTGTTTATATTTTTAAATGTTTAGATTTAATAATTTAATTTTATTTAAACATGCCTTCAGAATAAAATTCAGCTACTCCAAAACATGAATATGAAGTGATTTTACATGAAACATAAAACAATTTCCATGGAAAGTCAAACAAACACTACAGAAATCCACTCTAGTAAAAAAAAAATGGAAATAATTTAATACTCCTAGAGTGGCCCGATACCATTTGATGGATGGACCGAGGGTTGTGTCTGTGGGAACCATTCTGTATTGTGTACTGACGTCTTCTTTAACAAGTTACATGAGTTTACTTTTATTTTCACCAAACATCCCATCATAGCTATTCAGCAACCAATAGGACCTGGGTTCCTTTTTAGTAGTCAGTTTGGCTTTTTGTGCATCAGTTATTAACTTCTTATACATAGTTTCAGTTAAAAAAAAAAACCTTTTTTTGTAGGTTTAACTCAAGTTTTGGGCAGCTTGTCATCAAATAAATGTTTCATGCCCATAGATCGGGGTTGGCAACTTTTTAGCTGTGGCGTGTCAAAAATCAATCTACCAATTATGATTCAGTGTGCCGCACAGTAGGATATTTTTGAAACAATTCTATTCCCGCGATAATGTATGCATAGTTAGAGAATAGAGTTCAATTATATAGATTTACAGCTTTATCACACATTAATTTTGCATCAGTTACAAATATTTCTTAACATAAAAATAAACAGCAAAAAATATAACTATTTCTTCAACAAAAATAAAAAAACACCTTGAAAATGTACATATATTATGATTTCTAAACATATTAAAATAAGAAAAAGACAATGTAAAATATAAGTATTTCTCCCGATTACAGCTAAATAAAATTTTTAATGTGAACCTAGTGCTGCTTTGCTCTACTTTCATATCGCAAAAAAAGTGTGTGTGTGTGTACTTAGGTACGCACATAAGTTACACTTCTTTGGCGTAACAAGATTAAAATCTTGAACAGGGCAAGCTGGGCAAAGGATGAAAGGCAGTCATGAGCAGAGTTGAACGATACTAACCTTAAGTCAATCGGACCAACCAAACCCGAAATAACCACGATTTAAATAAATTTAAACACTTCCGCAAAGGGACAATATGACCAATAACATGGGGGGTTTTCGGCAGACTGTATCTGGAGATGAGGTGAACTGAATGTGACACCTGAGACCTCATATTGAATGTCTAGGCGGGAAGAATCGTTCTTGAGAAAATTAAGACATCCGCCTGAAGAGCCCCGAGCAACTGTGACGTAAATGGTCACGTACATCCCTACGATACACGGAGTAGTAGGTGATCCCAAAGTTTCATCCTTTATCTCTGTAATATCGTGACGTCATCAAAAGATCGAACCCCATGGGGGTTCTAATTTTAGTGATAACGCTCCCCTAGGCTCACTATCTACACACGAATTATAACATGAAAGAGCTCAACGAGGAGAACCTATGGTGCGAGTTTCATTAACGAAGCTCAAAAATCCTCGGAGCTATGTGGGATTTAAAAAAGTTTTAAACTTTAAAATAATTAAAAAATGATAAATATGGGTGAAGAAATGGGGTTATGGTCCTGAAAAAATATATCTCGGATGCTCATAGGGAGAGCAATCGAATCCGGTCAACCAAGGTGGCATAGGATTCGAGTTATTACTGGGGAAACCCTGTAGGGGAAGGGGTAGGACCAATTCCACGTAAAGCTCGAGCTAATACGAAAATATGGCGGACCTCCAAAAATCGTCCCAAGCTCAATTCCTGGGGGAGGGGTGAAACTTTTTCCAGTCCCCATAGGATTAACATGGGAGCATGAAATTTTAGTGCTTAAGCACTTCCCATGCCTACACAATGGGAATGTAGTAGATGACTGGATGGGTTTCGACAAGAGGAACAGTTGGTTCAAATCTCAAGTCCATAGACTCAAACAGGAGCCAAGATATTGTGAATTGAAACAAATTTAAAACAATTAAAAACTATGGAAGAAATAGCCCTATGAGCATGAAATTAAAAAACTGGAAGAGCACATAGAGAGGGATCGAATGATCCAGGTCTGAATGGACTGTCAGGCTCGGGTGCCGAGATATTGGCCAATAAGCTGTAGAGGGGGGAAGGAAATCAACGAGGGGATGCGTCCCAACAGATATTGTTTTTTACAATAGTTATTACGATCCCCCTAAATATCAGTCCCCTAGCACCAAAAAAGAGGCATGTTAAAATATTAAACAACGGTGTGCATGTGCATCGTAAAAAATTACCCTCATCCTTTTCCCCAAACGTGCAAAAAGAAGTAAAACTTCAAAAATGTAGTGCAATTTGTGACTTTTACTTTGACATGATTCTGAGCATTCAGTTGTTAAATAATTTCTTTTCGGATTTGAAATATTTTTCGTATGAGGAAAGATATTTTACTTAGATATGTAGAATTAAAAGCAGAACACATATGCAACTTTTCTCTCTTCAAATAATTAAATATCTCCAGCTATATCATTCAATAATTTACAAAAAAGATGTAAATTTGCCTTTAGTGTTATCTTTCAAATTTTTTCATAACTCCTTAATTGTCCAAATTCTGCAGATGTTCATCAAATAAGGTCTATTACAAATTTACGAAGTTCATTCAAAAATTAACTATTTGTTGATTAGTGCTGAGTGCCACTGATAATTGTACCGTGTGCCATAGGTTGCCTACCTTTGCTATAGACCATGACTCCTTCTCCAACACTACAACTTGTTTCTCCATTTTCATGTAGCACAGGAAAAAAACAATTTTTTGCTGAACAAGTTTAAGCGAAATTGAGTATATTTTAACACTCCCGAACAAACCACAAAGTGCAACTGACAAATTCTGAGCCTGAGGCACGCGTTAAAAGTCTTGTGCCTTGCCACACATTATTCGAAACAAATCAGAGATGTATTTCATACTTTGCTGGTTTCTCATTAGGCATTCTATAGAATGCCTAGGCAGTGTGTGAAATAAGAATCATTTCATACATTGCCAGCTAATTTTAGGCATTTTATACAATGCTTATACTTTGCCGGTAACATATATATATATAAACCCTTTAATACAATTTTAAAAAAGCTGATAAAGAAATAATTTTTTTTAACTTTCAGAAAACATATTTTAGAACCTTTGTTTTGGTAAAAAAAAAAAATTAAAAAAAACAAAATCAATCAAAATTTTAATTTTAGATTTTGCTCCACATTGCAGATAGCCAAATACTACAATATTACAAGTACATCGACTTTTATTACCTTTCTTTTTGAACTGCTATTTCGAAAAAAAACAACATTTTTCATCAATAAAAATATGCATTTATGCTTATTCACCAGAAATAATAAATAGTAGTATTTATTTATTTTTTTAAAAAAATTTAAATTTGTTTTGTGTGTGAAAAATTTGGAAGCAAGAGGTACAGTACATATGACAATATTTCAATATCTACACATATAACGAATTTCTTTTCCTATCCCTTTTAGCACAACACCTAGTGCAATATTTTGTGGAAGCATTTTCTTTAGGTGTAGGTGGAACAATACTGGGGAAAATGACATTCCATTAGTGGTAGATTCCAGAAGCTTTTGGTCAACTCAATCTTTTTATATTTGTATCACTACGATGGTTTCATATAAGTTTTTCTACTAATTTGCCTTTGAAATCCAAATTTTTCCACCTCCATTTTATATACACAAACATTTGATATTTCTAGATGAAATCATAAAGTATAAGAAGCACAATGGCCTTTATCTCAAACTCAGTGGCTTAACAGACCATGAGAGCCAGGGCCTACTGTGCCCATTCCAGTATATGTGACCATTGGGCGCTGAGGTGCATGAGCAGATGTCCCAATCAGGTGTTCCGTCTGAAGCAACACCACCCAGTGTTAATGTTCCCAAGCAAGCTTGGTACTCGGTTATCAAGTCCCTGCAGTAGGGATGAAAGGCTGAGTCGACCTTGCCCAGCCTGGGAATAGAACTTGGACCTGTGGTGTATAAGCGTGATATGTTACCATTCGACCACTAGGCCTTCGTCTAAATTTACGAAATTCTAACCAATTACAGTAGGTCTCGTGGGTGCTGAGAACTTTTTTACATGCAAGCATTAAAGTTTGGCCTGTTTAATGTGCTCGAATTATAGTTAAGGGGTTAAACAAATTGATCCTCCACTTTGTTCGGAATGTGGAGTTTCAGAGACTAGCAAACACTTCATGCTAACCTGCTATGAGTAGAAAGTTCAAAAAGAAATCTTGTAATCCCTTAATTCACAAGGTAAATTCTTACTCTTCAACAGTGAAATGTTAGTCAAAAGACCACATCTAAAGGGCTAAAAAGAGTCTGATATTGAAGAATGTGTTGGGTTGAAACTCAATTAGGATGCATTCCAATAAAACTTAACTGTTTTATTGTAGACGCATATTGGAAATCATTAGCGTGCTGAGTACTGTCTGGTATCTGATGCAAGATTGAATACACATGAAGATAGCCAAAATATATCTTGTGAACCTAACGGAGAAAACTGGTATTATTCTAAATGTACACTCCATTGCAAGGTGCTACCATCTAGTGAGTTAAATTATAGGATGTGCTACATTAGTATCCTCCCAGAGATGGAGAGAATCGAAAGAATGATATATGACATAAAGCAAATTATACGTTAACACCCAAGATATGTTTTCTGAATTATTGCAGAAAGTTCCTTATAAAAGCTGTTTGAGAGAGTGAGAGTTATATTAATGTCACAATTTTAGGCTACACGAGGGTAACAGGTGACAGACTTTGTACCATGGTCAAGTGACATGAACGACACCTAAGCTGGCAGCCCTCCTCTTCTAATTTTCACACCACATCAATATGAGGATGTTTGAGCCTAGACATATTTAACGTTGATCACTCCTCTCTACATAGTGGGTCTTCAGTGGCACTAGGCTTGAACTCATGACATGCCAGCCACGAGTCAGTGACCTTGACCATGAGGCTACTCCAGTCTCATGTTGCCGTCAAACATCCCCATTTCATGAGGTACTTTTTTAAAATGGAATTTTTATGTGAGTTTTGTAACAAAAGTTATAAATGGGAATACTTACTCAAGACTCCGAAAGAAGGAGAGAAACTCCTGTGATGCAAATAGCTAGCTGGTTAGTGCCTTATTATCCAAAAGTTGAAACCATGATTCACTTAAAACTTTCCTAAGCATGCCAACAATAGGTAAAAAAATATTTGCCCACTACATACATAACTTATAAATAAAAAAAATTCTTGAAATTTTACATTAAGCAGCTAGAAAAGCTTACATAGAAGTCAATTATTCTCTTAAAAAAGAAAGAATTGATGTGTAACATATGCTGGCACTCGGCAAAAGTAAGGACATTACATAAATCATGGGATTAGATACAGTTATGGATATTAGTGGATTTATTCTTAACTTTGAGAGAAGTATTGATAAAGTACTATCAGAATTGTGTGGGAATTATGAAAGTTGATAATGTGGAATATCACAGAAGGTAAAAAGGACATGTTAATGTGAGCGATAAAAATTTTGATGGAATATCTGCAGCCATGGAGATGCATGCAGCCCTAATGATATGGAGTCAATCAATTCATGAATGTCACAAATGAGAAGTTTTTATGCAAAGTTATGGTGACTTAAAATCCATCCACTTTTTAGTAAAAAATAACAATTATGGATCTGATGTCAAAATTGAAAAGGAGTTATCGAACTATATTGGAATGAGTCTGATTACATAAGCAAGGGTGCTTTATTGACAAAAATATCACGAAATTACAAAATTTTACAGAAATGCCATAAAAGAAAATGTATTAGATACCAAAAAAAAGTGTTTAATACATTGTTCTTAAAATATATAATTTCTTAGTGCAATGGGCCATGAACAGGCTATTCATTAAAACCAGCTGGGTCACAGGTTAAGTATTGCTGGTCTAGATGGAAAGTTGCTGTAATATAACTTCTAGAGAATTAACTTATTAGGTGTATGATACTAGATGTAAACCATCACATTTAGTTTAAAAAGAAACATTGATTTTTTGAAAGCACGACTTCATTCCATTCTGAGTATTTCCACTTTAGCACTGATAATAAAATAGGCATCTTTCCATTTTAAAAAACTGTTACCAATTTTCTTTTAAAATATCTGAAACTGAGATCTGACAAGAAAATCCCATATTATTCTAGTTTAAAACTAATTTTGAGGCAAAATGTAATAATATTAATTTGAGTCAAGCAATTAAAACCCAATATTAAAAATAAAATAATATAAAAATTAAAAAAAAATGAAATACATTACAGTGTATTCTCAACTTATTTAAAACTAAATCTTATTTTGTTAATAACAGAAGTACATTCTAACAATTTTAATTACTTGAAATATTTAAATTTAACTGTCGAAAAAATCATAGACAAACTACAAAAATGAATTGAAAAAAAAAAGGATAAATATTTGTGCTTACTTATTTCTTCTTACTTATTTCACTGACAGCCTGAAAAATATAAAAGTTAGTTTTAGAAAAGAATAAATGGGTATTAAACTAATACTAAAATTCTTAAAAAGCTTAAATATTTCAAAAGTTTGGTTAGTACAAAATTTAAACAGTAAGTAAGCCAGAATTACTATAATTTAAAAATATAAAAAATAGGTAAATATAATAAAGATAAGAGAGATTAATCTAACAAAAAGAAGTAATAAAAGTAAGAAGTAAACACAGTTTTAAGTAATTATCAAAATGTGCTTTCCTTCCTTTCATTGGAAACTTTTAAAAATTAATAATGAAAAGATAGCTTCAGACATTTTTTTAAAGAGAATACAACATTTAATTTGCAAAATTTTAGTTTCCTTTATTAGTTGCTCCAACATGATAGCTAGCTTTGAGGAGTTCTACAAAAAAAAAAAAAAAAAAAGCATTGAGGGACAATAATCTTAACTAAAGTGGTCATGATAAAATATGAATTAACACAATAATTTAATAGTATAAAATAATACGTCAAAGGAAGGTCCAAAAATTAGCACATAGAAGTAACTCATATTCATAGAGATATTTTCTTAACAGAAAAATAATTTATATACCTTACAGAAAATCTTTACTTGAGTAACACAACTGCATACTAAAAATGGTAATTGACTTGATATAGTAAAAAAAGAGCTGATTTTTGCTTGATTCTCAAAACATTAAAACTGGGTAACAGACTAATATCAAAACATCAGCCACAAGGATCTCATTAACAGGGCCTACCTATTTAACAGCCTTAAAGTAAGTGTTTATTGATGTTGTAAAGCAAGACAAAAGCTATCGATCATGGACCTTGTAATTTCGAGCTATGGTCAAGTGATAAAGACAGCATTTAACCCTTTACCTACTGATGGTACTTATAAGTACCACTCACTTTAAACTTACATAGAATAGCCATTTTTATGAATACTCTGGGGACACTTAGCAGGAATATTCTTTCAAATCCACTCTTCCAAGATATATGGTAGCATGGGTTCTAAGATGAGTATTTTAGAGGGAAAGGCGAATAGTTTTAAAGCAGAAATTGCTTTTACAGCTGACGGCATTTTTAGCACATTGCAAAGATTGTCATTTTTGTTCCAAAAAAAAAGTTAATGTCAAAATGCAAGCGCCTTATTTTTTTTGTATGTAAATGAAGACCCAAAGAAACGATTTGACTATTTATTTTAAGTGAACAGTGTATAGAATTAATTTTACAGTTGATTATCTTTAATTAATTAATTAGCTCTAATGAGTTAAATTTCCCAAAGTTGAGTATTTTTTTATGTATATCCCTTAATTTTCAATGTAGTGATTCAAAAAAAAAAACATTGCATGTGAAAAAAACTGCAGTAAATCATAATGCAGTAGATAAAGGGTTAAGTTAGCAACCCCCTCTCCAAACTTCCACACCATTCCAATAGAAGGACATGGAACCTCAACAGATTTAACGTGCATCAGCCCCCTTATGCTGTGGGTCTTCAATGGCATTAAGCTTGAACTCATGACATATCGGCCATGATTATGTGACCATTAATGCTAATCTACCACAGCTTTTTAATAGCCTCAGAGAATAAATTTTTACATGTTGTTTAAAATAATATATTTAATTTTTTTCTTTAAATAAAAATATGTTTAAGTTGTATCACTTAAGTTTCCCAAAACTTATAATTTACATTTTGTATAATGTTGAAATTTTTGTATTAACTTTTAATATCTTATAATTAAATATTTTATTTAGAAATTGTTTGTTTACAAACATCAAGTATCCAATAAATAAATATTACTTAAAAATATGATACATATAAGGGTCCATTTATTTAAATTAGGACTTGTGGGTTCACAGTCAAAAAAGTTGAAAACCTCTTTGAACTATAATATTTTATAAATTCCTAGAAATCTAGTTTTATACTACAGTAATTCGCATTTTACTCTGCAAAATTTGCAACAATTCTAGTATTTTTATAGCACACTATACATAAGCTTGCTAAGTCACTGTTGAATGTTTGTAATCTTAAAAATAGTCTTTAGTATTTCAATGAATATTTCACACTTATATTTTCAAAATATCTTCCTTCATGTTGTTTACTGTAAAAACAAGCATTTCCATTTATTGTTAAAATGAAGCTATATAGTCTTTCAATTATAAGTTTTTAAAATAAATTGACTCAGGATCTGTAAAAGTTAATATAGACCATCACTTTTAACACAACAGCCTTCTGACTTTAATTCAACGAAGCACCACTCACGAGGCTACTCATCATAAAGCAACCATGGTCCCCATCCTCATTAGTCAAAGCTAGAAAAATTAATACATATTTTACATGCCAGTTCCTTTAGTCAATGCACATATTTAGCCTAGCAGATTGCATTTATATCGACTCTCACTGTAAAATAAATACTCAGTTTAAGTATTTGAATAAAGCCTACTAACTTGTCAAAAGCAGGAGCAACTTCAAGCCTCTGACTGCCCAAGAAAACGCCTTCACATTTACTTGCCTGAAAAAATTGTCAGATTATTCCTTAATAAGTGATTTTTGTGTATACATATTATGTACAAAGGCAAATGAAAAATAAATATTGTGAGAAAGAATAGAAAACAATTACTAATTAAAATAATGCTCATTATTCTATAGTTGGAGAATTAAGTATCATTCAAATTTTAAGAAGTGAAACACTCATGAGATATTTTATTGCTTGCAGATAAAAGTACTCTCATACTGTAAATGAACCTTGAAAATTGAATACAGCATTAAAATATTGGAGCATAACATTTTGATTTTAAGCTGTATGAAATTAAAGGTGACATACTTCAATGGCTTTTTTAGCAGCTGCTTCTGTACTAAACGTAACAAATCCATATCTGAAAAAAAATTTAGAGAAACTTGTTGATTTCTAAATTCCTTACAAATGCAAAATTTTTTTTACATAATTATTAAATCAAACTGGAAATTAATATGATCTTCAAATTTGGATTAAATGTAATTGCTTTAGAAAGACATTTTAATCACATCCATAACATGGTAATGAACTTATTGCACAAAAATTCCTATTAAATAACTGTGGATGTAATTCTTAGATCTTCTCAATTTTAAAATACTATTATATTTATGTAATAGTTCTTGAAAATGGAAATAATTTGAGTCTAAACACTTACCCAGGAGGATTTATTCTTTTACTTTGAAAAACACTTGCAAATTTAACAATCCCATATTTCTTAAATAACTGTCTAAGATCAAAGTAATTAGTCTGGAAAAAAATTGAATCAAAAACATTCATAAAAATACAATGAATATTATTATTATTATCTGAACTCTAAAAATATTAACTTGATCAAGTTTGTGTTTATTTAAATGTCCTTTTAAAAGGATGAAATACTTGTATTTTATCAATGTTGCATCCCTCATCTGCCTCACAAGAACCACAATCATAGAAACAGATAATTATGTCCTGATAAAATAAAACCACAGTAAAATAGTAATTACTTTAACATTATTGTAAATTCCATAGTGCACCTTTCACATGCTCAGTGGACCACCAATGTCTGCACCAACCTCCTATATCAAGTTATAGCTCCTTGTGCATTTAGCTAGTTTTGAAATTTTTTTTTTTATTATTGTGTGTCCCTGGAATAAACTCCAACAGGCTGTTGACAATTAGCCTTGAAGTTCTGAACAAAGGTCAAAAAACTAAATGTTCACCACATCAATTTTTAACTTTTCACATTTACACATCATCGTAAGAGCTTTGAAGCCCAGTTCATCTCCACACTTCTTTTCTCAAATGGTAAGTTTAAGTAAAAAAACTTAAAATGTAAAACTGTGCCAAATATTTATGTCAAGGATTACACAGCCTTTGCTCTTTCCTTCTGAAAAACATTAACAAAATAATGTGAATATCTGTTTGTGAAGACATGTAAGAGGTTAATTACAATAATTTAAAATGATTTTTAGAATAAAAATTTCTTGTCAAAACTGAGTTTCGCAGTTTATGTTCTAATTAATAAATACCCTGATGTAATAATTTGTGATTTGGTTTAACACATAGGATGCAGGAAACTTATTTTAATGTGGGGTATTTTACAGTCCTTTACTTGAGTGTGGTCTCATAAAAGTATGCACTAATAGATTACTGTGGAGAGCTGGTATTGATTGATTAAGTAAAGAAAGAAAGCTCTATTGTTAACTAAATTTCTTATTGGCTCTACTTACAATACCTAACACTTTTATTGCGAGGGAGGAGATAACTCGTCTTCCAGGATCCAAAAATAAATCCTTATAGTGAGAATTGCTATTGATTATTATTTTTCAAAGTAAAATAAACAAGTTTTGAAGGAATTCTTGTTTTGTTTCATTTCTAGCATTGTGGAGAGTGGCACAGACCCTTAGTAAAGAAGGTGGAACAAAGGCGCACCATTGTTGTGATGAAAGTGTTAACCTGGAAGAAATCTGACTTAGAAAGAAAACAAGTTAAATTTTTGCTTTATTAGTGAACAATTATACAGCAGTTCATGCTAAATAAAGTAAGGTATTTACAAATCAGAGACAAAATTAAGGATGCAAAAGTTACTTAAAATAATATAAAAGGTGGTTTTTAGAATGACCATTCTTAGATAACACTGAGTCTAACTACTCCCTGCTTTTTAGAGGGCACTACAAAAGACTTTGGATTTAATTTATACAGTAATGCTCCAAACTCTTATGTGATAGGTGGGACTGAGTGATAACCATGTAAATCGAATTCGCATACGACGGGGTATAATTTCACATATAACTAAATTTTAGTTGGGGCCAGAGACAGAAAAAAGTTATAATTTAGAATAAAAAGTGTTTTTTTTAAATACAATCTTAGATAACACAAATTCAAAATATTAAATCAAAGATATTTTGATACAAAAAGTTTCATAAAAAAACTGAATAAAGATGTCTCTGCTGGCTCACAAAGAATTTTCTTCTCTCACAAAATTTCCTTGTAGCATGCTATTAATTTTTTTATTCCTTGTTTTGTTGAAAAAGTATGCTCTTCATTGGAATCTATATTTTCCAAAATTTGTAAACCTTTTATAATTAAACTGAGGCCTTCTGTCAAATTCCCAACACCATTCAATCTTGTGATTGAACTGGGTTAAAGACTCAAGTTCTACAATGTCTTACCCATACTCCATGCATTTCGACCAGCTCATCAATTATCAGTTCCAGCAGTTCTTGAATGTCATCACTATCTGCTTCTAAATTTATTTTCCAGCCAAAAGTGACAATCTCTTCAATCACATAACCAATTTCATCAAACTCTGACACTGATTCTGAGCAAGTTATGAAAATCGTGTAACTTCAGGTTCGCTTAAGTCAAGGTATCACTGTATTTAAGTTAACATAACTGTAGCCATCTATAATTACAGATGTTGTGGGTTGCAGGATTTTGTGCACTAGCTTATATTTTTATTTTGTCTCATGTATATCCTACAAGATTCATGTCTGGCAATTTAGGTGGCCAAATCATGTGTGCAAGAATTATTCAAAATGCTTCCTCTCTCAAATGCTAATCTCTAAATATGGAATACATTATTCATTCCTCTTTTGTATGTATAATCACTGCCATAATAAAGTTTTATGCACCATAACCTTAAAGGAACTTTTAATATATAAATAAGAAAATAAGAATTAAATAAATAAAAAAATCGTACGCCAAATGGAAGGTTGCCAACAAATATTTTTTTTGGTATGAAATTAGTTCCCGGAACATTATTCTCAGTTAAAGAACATTCTTTGGTTCCCCTTGCCTGGAAAAAAGAAAGCAATCAAGGATTAAATTTGGAAATAAGGATATAACTATAGAAATGTTATTTGAAAGAGAAAAGAAATACGAAAAAATTATTCATTTTGTTATTTGTAATATTCATTTTTTGCTAAAATCCAACAATTTGCCAAAAAAGATGTTTTAATCAAATTTCAATGAAAAAATTTTCTTTTTTTTAAATAGTCACAAAACAGATACTATACAGATAACTTGTACAAATATATGGTAAATAAAAACACATTATCAGTGCATCTTTATATCAGAAGTACACACTATTTCACATTTCAAATTTATAGTATATTATACATAAATTCGTTCAGAAAATTGGGTCTGTTTCATTTATTTGTGAATTTCACAGTTCCAATCAAACAAACCTTCAATTTTAAAAGGTTGGTAGTCACAAATATCGATTTGCATGTGTTTAACACAATTTTGATATATAATGAAATGCTATTTAAAATATTGTCAGTTTTATATATATATATGTCCACAAAATATTCTTATAAGAGCTTATAATATTCTTATAAGAGCACATAGTATTTATGAAACACATAACAAATATACAATCGAACCTCCATATATAATGAACATCTATATTGTGAATTTTTCTATATAGCAAATTTTGTCATAAAATAACCTCTCAATAGTGAAGTGTGCTTTCTATATAACATACTTTTTTTCTTGTGATTCAAATTTTTTCTACACATTTCAAATTATTCTCTCTTTTAACACATTTTATGGAGGTCATAAATCTTGAACTGGTTTTATTAGATGCCTAACTCGCCGAGAGCAATAGGATTTTGGGTGTTTCAGTTAAAAAGTGCAACCTTTAAATCCCATTGTCCAGTGCACTGGAAACATCTTCAATATTCCTTTTCACCCTCAGTGGAGTTGTCTTGTGTCCCTGAACTAGTCTCCATTCATTTGTAGTGTTGACCACTTGTGCTGGTAACTTCATTTCTAGCAGTTTGAAAATGTCAAAACTCAAGCAAAATGAACAGATTTTATGAGTAATTAAATTTAAGAATGCATGTGGTAATGTATGTTTAGAGTTTCTGGTTATAAAGCAATGAATATTTAAAACTACTTGTATGCTTTAAATTAGAAAATGTCCTTAAAATTCATAAATTTAAATATAAATTATTTTCTTAATGTTCAAAATACAGTGTATTTTTCGACATTCTTGTTTTTCTTGCAGTTTTTTTTTTTGGTGGATAAGATATATAAAATAAATCCATATTAATTTACAAAAAAGTGTGAATAATTACTTTAAAAAAATATATAGTGTTTATGAATTTAAAATATTTATTTTATGTGGTTTATAAAGCATATTGAAAGATGAACCTGTAAATACAGAATCTTCCACATAACGAACTTTTTTCGGGATTTAGCGACTTCGTTACACAGAGGTCCGACTGTAATAATAATCTTATATCAAACACAGAAATAAGTCATAAACAAGGGAGGGAAAAGATACCTTCTGTTTCCATTAAAAATGAATTAAAATAATGCAGAACATTTAGGTTACATTTTATAAAATTGACTAATTATTTCTGTCGCCCACTTTCAAAGATAAATTTAGAACATAGAGAAAGTTTAGTTATCTGGATATAAACACTTAATTCTATAGACTATAGAACTAAAATGATGTATCAGTTTTGAAAATGTGATTCAATGTTAAGGTTTGTTTCTAATTTTAAAGTAATTTTTAAAAAAAAAAAAAAACACCTAGAAATTAGATTTTGAATATCTTTTTCTCTCAATTTTCATTCTATAATTTCACTTCCTTTCATATTCATTTAAAAAAAAGGTTGAATTTTATTTTCGAAACAATCAATGAAAAAATTGCATAGACAAGCATAATGAGAAAGCCTCATTTCTTAAATTTTTTTTTTTAACTAAAAAATAAGTTCTTAAAAATATTTCCAAGTTTTGAATGAAACTGAACTGAAGCTTTGATTCACTTACTGTTGTTGGAACAGATCTATCATTTTGGTTGATATATAAATCATTAATGTATTTCTTTCCTTTAAACTTATATTTAAGAGCAGAACTTCGATTTCTTCTAGTACCTATGTACTAAACAAATACTAATTTTAAAACAATAAAATTAAAATAGGGCAAAAATAAATTAAAATGTTAATAAAATGAATGAAAACACTAATGATAAAAGCTATCTCCCCACCCCATAGCCATTTAAAACTCTTTCAAACACAATCTTTTAGCCAAAATACAGTCAAGAACATTGAAAATAGCGACCCAAGAAGGAAGGAAAGTACAATCACGAAACTTTGCAAATAAGTACATGCTCAGACACGCCGAGGTGACGCTACAATCAGGAAGAGGGTGCTATATAAGCCAGCGCAAATTCGAAGATTCATAAACGTGACGATTACCCGCCGATTGTAGGAAGACTGGTAAGCGAAACATGCCAGGTAAACATGCTAGAAGACATTTCTCCCAGTTAAGCAAGTTTGAGAGAGGCCTGATCATTGGGATGAAAACTGAAGGCTGGTTGACGTGCCGTGTTGCTGACCAGGTGGATTGTTCGGAGTGTGCCGTTAGAAATTGTTGAGAGCAGTGGACACGAGAAGGTACTCACGCGCAGAAAACTGGGTCTGGAGAACACGAGGAGAGAGGATCGTGCGGCAAGCACTTGTGGACCCCACAGTGACTCGTTCAACGATACGAGCAGACGTAGGCATAGCAATTGTTCCACAAACAATTTCCAGACACCTTGCAGAAGCAAATCTTAAATCCAAGCGCCCTTTCTGTGCACTCCCTTTAACACCGGAACATCGGCAACTGCTTCTACAGTGGTGCCAAGCCAGATCAATGTGGAATGTCACAGATTGGCAAAAGGTTGTGTTTAGTGATGAGTCCCGGTTTGTTTTGGGGACAGATGATAACCGTGTACGGGTGTGGAGGCGCCCTGGTGAGCAGTACAATTCCCCCCACACTGTTCTACGTCACACTGCCCGCACAGCTGGTGTAATGGTCTGGGGGTCATAGCCTATGATAGCCGGTCCACTTTAATTGTGATGTGTGGAACCTTAATGGGCCAACGTTACGTTGATGATATTCTTCGACCCTATGTAGGACCTTTCCTAGATGGTCACCCAGGGACAATTTTGCAGCAAGATAATGCTCATCTGCATACAGCAAGAGTTGCTCAAGACTTCCTACGTCATTTTCAGACTTTTCCATGGTCGGCTCGCTCCCCCGATTTGTCCCCTGTAGAGCACGTGTGGGATCAGCTAAAACGGCAGATGCCATCGTGTCACTCTGGACATGATTTAGAGTTGGCTGTTCAAGATTTGTGGGCCCATCTACCTCAAGACAACATAAGGTGTCTAATTAACTCAATGCTGGACCGTTTGGCGGCATGTATTGCAGCTGGAGGTGGTCCAACGCGCTATTGAAGTTTCCCAGTATTTGTGTCGTTGCACACCCTGTATTGGTTTAATTGTCTTGTTTTTGCGATCAAGTGAATGTTTAATCTGTGTCATTATGTGTATTAAATTTCATTTCAATCCGATGCTTTCTTCTTGGGTCGCTATTTTCAATGTTCCTGAGTGTATAAGAAATTCTGTGTTGCCAACATTTTATAAAAGAATATTTTGTTTGAAATCATTTTATTAAAACGGTACTTCTAAAAAATTGCCGTTTTAACTAATTTTTGACCGATTTTGAGCCATTTAAATGCCCACTTCCAATTTTTCTATTTTCATAAAAAAATTTGTGTGTGCAACTTGGTTTCTAGTCAACATAGAAACAAAATGAAACATGTTTTATAAAGCCAAAAAGATTGTTCCACTCAATAAAATAAAAAACAAAAATGTTTTTTGACAGAATTGGTCTTTTCCCTGTGTTTGGATACCTTAACTGGAAGTATCTTTAAAATAGTTGCCACCAGTCTTGAAATCCATAACACAAAATAAGGATTATTACTTCAGATTTACATGTAAATAGTTCTTCACAGACAGTTCTACTGAAAAATGCAACCCAGAATTAGCCTTAATCCTTAAAATCTGATATTGAAGAGAAATAAAATGTTTCAGTCCATTTTTCAAAATCTTATGTTAAAGATCCAAGACCATAAGTCAACAAAAAAAAAAACATCCTTTCTGAAAACAAATCTATCTTAGTCATGACATCCCTTATTCTGAAGCAAGCTATAATAAGGAAGTTAGAACACACATTACATTAAGAATTTGTCAATATTACATTCACAAATTTCACAATCAATATTAGTGAAACACATAATTCTGATGTCCCACAAAGATAAAATAATCAGAAAAAATCATTGCCAATGCATGAACCTGGATTTTGCAAATTACTACTCTTTGCCTGTGAAAACCATTTAAAATTTTCATTTTATTTATTTAGAAAATAATAATTTAATGTTGTTGAATTAAATAGAATGGAGTTCCTACCACATATGAAAAAAAGTTCGCATTTGTAGATTTCATTGTTGTATAAAAATATATTTTGGCTGCTTATTTTACAATATCATTGCACATTTATTAAAGTTAAAATCACATACTTTAATAATAAATACAGAAAAAAAAATGTGAAAATTGTTAATATGCATTACATGTGTGTGTGCATATTAATCTTTCAATGTTACAGAATAAAAAAATACATTATGATAAATTAAATGTTTACTTCTCAATGCTTACTAAACAGAAATAAGGTATCTTGTGCTTTGTTGATCTTTGATGTCGCAAAGCATTTAAGAAATAATTTTTACATGGCATATTCCTTTCATCTTTACCAAATTTAGTAATGAGGAAAAACAGAGGATTATTTATAATTCCCTCCAAGATTTCAGAGTTCTGTAGTAAAAAGAATTAAAACGAAATACAGCAAGGAAAAAAAAATGTATGGAAGAATACAGAAAAATTTCAAGTTTTATTTGCATATTGCCACACTCTACTCAACACGGTGCTGTCAACATTACTGACAGCACATATGCCATGCAGTTCTGTAACATCACATGACAAAGGGCGCACAAAAACTTGAGCCTAACGTAAAAGACCAAGTTTTCAGATAACAAGGAAAGGATAACACATGCTGTCAATAATGTTGAAAGTACTATGTTGAGTGTAGAGTGTGGCAGGAACTGGAATATCGCATTGATGCAAGTCATGTGACCAAGGGTTTACATGTAGAACATCTGTAAAATATGTAAACAAAACTTGAAATTTTTTCAGTATTCTTTCATATATATACATCGCAGGCTCTGCATTTTTAAGTGCAATTTTTAGATAAGTTACCTCTATCTTGTAATGGATTTAGATATTCCTATCCATTATTTACAGTAGGTTTTTGCTCAGTATTATTAACATAAAGGGGGAAGATTGGCTGACCACAAAACATGTTCAACCCCACTTTTATATAAACTATTTTATATAAAAGCTGTCTTAAGTCAGCAATGTTTATAATACAGCAGCATGCATTTTTAAATTTCGATTGCTCATGTGTCCTTCATTGAGTGGTTTTCTTACTGTCTCTGTTTTTCGATTTTGATTGATGAATGTTCATCTCTCGTTTATAGAAAATTAGACTATATATATAAATTTATCTACACCATTAAAATTCGTAGGTAAACAAACGTATCTATCTATATTTGTTTCTGCGTGCGTCTATCTTCTCACGAACCGTATGATGCAGAAACTTACTGAAGGTATCATAAGTTCGGGAATGATCCGAGGAATCTGTTTTGACCATTTATATTCCGATATTGCAATTAGTTAAAAAGGTATTAATTAAAAACCTTTGCTTTACTCTTGCGTGTTGTTTCTACCACCAAACAGGATGAAAAATCGCCAAACAGAATGAAAAACCCGGGAGATTTTTTTTATCCCCGACGTTTTTAAAAAACACAATCTAATTTTTTTTTATGAGACTCAGACAAAAAATAATTACAGAATCGCAAAGATAATTTATTTCGCCACGATACGGTATAATTTATTTTACAAAATAATGATATTTTCTATTTCTTACGATTTTTTCTAAAATGAGTCAAAATCGATACGTTTTTATGAAAATGATTTCTAAATCATTCCGTTTGAATTTTCTTTTGCGTTAATGAAATAATATTCTACACTAAAAAAGTTCATGCTTTTCTCTTTTAGAATCAGTCATTTAAAAAATAAAATGTCAAAAACTCTTCCTTCTTACGATTTTTCAAAAAATACTCAAATTTTTATTTAAATACTTAAAATAGCTTTTTGTTTAAAAATTACCGTTGTTTGCAATCGATATATGAAGTTTGGAGGCATTAACTTAAAAATGAAGCCCGAAAAAAATTAAAACTTTAACAAATAACGCAATTTTACAATAGCCAAGGGTTTAGCCGCAAAAAACCTGGTTGGCGCCAAATGACTCTTTTCTTCCCATCACGTTTGATGAAAGGTTACACTAGAAAAATAGATGCGCCTATAAATATTGAAAATCACCAGATTTGGCGACATTGAATATCTCTTTCCTTTTATTTTAAAGGTCTTTTTTTCACCCTTTTTTTCCGAAGATTTCGTGGCGCGATTGGAAGAGCGCTTGATTACTACCGTTTGTTTCCTGGTTCGAAGCAACATCATCGCTTAATTTTTATGATTTTTTAAAAAAAAATACTCAAAATTTTATTCAGCAATTTTGTAATTGGAAATATAATTTATTTCGTCACGATACTGTATGTTTTTTTTTTTTTACAAAACAACGATACTTAAAATATTTTATTATTTTTTTTCTAAAATGAATCAATAGTGATGCGTTTATATGAAAAATGATTTTTAAAGAACTCATACTTTGATCTTTTAGAGTTAGTGATTTAAAAAAATAAAACACCGAAAACCTTTTTTCACGAATTTTTAAAAATGCTCAAATTTTAAATATTTAATAACTACTTATCAAATTCGAATTTTTTATAACTTTTTCATTTATAAAAATAATTGTGTGAAACTTTTTTTCCGTGTATCGAACATTTCAAAAAATGCTCACACAATTTTAATTCAACATTTAATATAGTTCTGATATTTTGTAATTACAAAAATTTTTACTTTTACAACTATTTTTAAAAAGGTACATTTTGGTTTCTGGGGCCTGTTTTTTCCTCTAAATAAAAGAAATTTATCAGATCAGATACGCTTTAAGATATTCAACTCGAAAAGTGATAGCAAATATATAGTCAACTTTTATTCATGAAAGCCTTTAAGCAGTCTAAGGATCTCTCTCCCTCTCTCACACACACACACACAAAGAACAGCATAAATTAATTTAAAAAAAAAAAACAATTCATAGATATACCTTAATTTTATAATTTTCATATTAGAAAATACAGCTACAAACAGCAAATTTGGGGAAGAATTAATCAGCATAAGCGTATAATGAAAAAAAAAACACAGGATTTTTTTTACTGTAAACTTTACATTTTAAATAACTGAATTTATTTTAATTAGCATTATTTTTTAATTTCTACACAAAAATAATTGTGCTTGATGTATGAGCATCCTAAACATATAATTTTAAGATGCAACTGTTACAAATGCAAAAATATATATAATCCACACATTTCCATCTTGAATCTTTTTAAATTAAAAAAATACTTCCTTTTTTTTTATTATTATTTTGCATGAATAATCCAGTTTTTTTGTAATATTTAATACTTTGGCAAAAAAATTGATTTTTTTAAATAAATGTTATACATATAAGAAGTAAGCCTAGTGGCAGAGTGGTTAGTGCATCTAGCTTCTACTCCGCAGGTCCGAGGTTCAAACCCCGGGCTGGGCAAGGTCAACTCAGCCTTTCAATGGGTCGATAAAATGAGTACTAAGCATGCTTCGGAACTTAACACTGGGGGTTTTCGCATCAGACTGACCACCTGACAGGAACATCTGTTCATGCACCTCAGGGCCAAAGGTCACGTATTCTGATTTGGGCACAGTAGGCATTGTCCCTCATGGGATGTCGTGCCACTGAGTTAAGTTATACATATAAGAAACTTTCAATATTTCTGATAAAATAATTTTAAAAATTAATCAAATTAATCTGCTTAAGAGAGAACTCTAAACAATTTGTAAGCAATTAAATATCTTCTTCCCTTCTATTTTATTTCCATCATAAATACAAAATTTTATTAGAATTGCTCTCAAGACATATTTACATTCTAATAATAATTCTTAACAGAAATTTAATTCTTACAACAAATTACCAAGGTAAAGACAATATGAATCAGCTTTGACAATATGAATATACTTTCAAGTACCTTTATGCATTTATGTCTTTTCTGCATTGCAATATATCTCAGGAATTAGCAGATAAGGTGATAATTGAATCATAAAAAAAGACCTCCAACATTTTGTAAGACAGCAGAAAAAAATTAGATAGAAATTTATACACAGCAAAACCTTTTTTAAAATAAAGTAAATCACTCACTAATGTATTTAAAATTTCGAGCCTGCAATTTTATCTTGCAAAATAAATACCTTCTCAAATACAAATTCACTGTTAAATCTTAATAACCTCATCATATAGATATAATTCTTTGTTTAAAAAAAAATTCTAATGGGCTGTGGATTGGTGTTTTACCATTGCAGACCTAGTACATTCCCCAGAACCTGGTATTTCTTTTTAGTGCAGCATCAAATAGGAGGATACCAATCACCGCAGGTAATTTTGATGGCGTTTCCTCCCTAGAGGGAGGCACCTGAGCTCTGCCGATGCAAACCTGTGCTAGGATTTAATTTTGCCGAGAGCATCCAAGCCAAACAGACACTTTAGGGATCCTTTACATGCCATATAATCGTACAACATGGCCACTGTCGATTTTTTGCATCATGAAAATCCACATACGGGCTAGGGTTAAACCTGAAACCTTGGGTGCAGAAGGCCAGCGACAAACCAACCACGCCACCTAGCCAGCTATAAATAGAATTCTGTGCCTAGCAATTTGATTTTCTCTTCGTCATCAATATCCCATCAGCAATCCTTGCCATTGTCCTCGGTGCCATCCATAGCATTGGAAACCCTATACTTTTTGAAAGATTTGATCCCCACTTCTACTTTCACCTTTTCCCAAGACCTGATCAAGAAGTAGCGCAGTACATCAAATGATTTCAATATACGACTGACGGCACTTATCCATTTATTCCACTGCTTATGCGTGTGATCTTTGAATCATTTATTAAGAGAGATGTCTAGTGGTTGTTACATCAAATTTAAGCTACTTGTATAACAGCAATCTCAGTATGGATCCATATTAAGAGGACATGGTATGATTTAGAAAAAAAATCTTTGATTTAATGGATTTCAAAAAATTTTTTTGAGGCTTCCTATGTATATGTATTATGTAAAATGATTTTTGTGCTCAAAATAGCACAAGAAGCTAAACTTAGCTTAAAGCTTTAATTCTTTAAGGAAAATTAAAAAAAATTTTGAACTGATTTTAAAATGCTACTCCTCCTACTATAAAATGATATACACAAATGAAATTTGATTTACAAGCCCATTAAACTATGTGTAATAAAAGTTGGTATTGGTTTTGTGATAACATGATTGATATTCATAAAAATACATTTTTTAGGAATGTTTTTTGAAAAAAATAACTATTGCTTTGATTTAAATTTGCATACCAATTTTTTGTTACATGTATCAATAACAATGGTTAGACAAAATATTAAAGCCTTTGGAACAATAGAAAAAAAAAGCCTTCCCATTTTAAATGAATATATACTATTTTTCTCTTTCTGAGATAAATCAGTTTCAGGTTTTTATTTTTCATTGGGATGTGAATAAAAACGAACATAAAAGTTATAACTCTGTGTTTCTTTTTACTTAAAGCTTTTTAATTTTGTGAAATTATAGAAACATATATAAATAATAATTTAGGCTAAAGCAATTTGATTTTTGACCAATTATGTCAACTTAATTAAGAGAGAATTAATTAATTGTTCCCTTAAGCAATTTGTAGAGTTTTTAGTTTGTGAGGGTTGTTTTTTTATAAGATAGATTTATGTTAAAATTATAAAACTTTGAGAAAATTTACACTTTAGCTTATCAGTAGAAGCATACAATTTAAATTTAAGTTTAGCTAATCCTGATTAACTTCCTTACACTCAATTCCTAACATATCAGTAAAGTTCATGCTAATAAAGGACTCCTTGTTCAATAAAATAAAAATTTATAGTAAAATAAATAAAGACACATGAAATTGCAAAATATTAATTTCATACTATCTAAAACAGATAACGAAAACGGAAATACATATACTTACGTTAATTGCAGTAATAAAACTGAAATAAAACCCTAATCAATAAGAAGTTTTAGTTTGTCAAAATTATAATCCGCATTCTAAAGAAATAAATAAGCTGTAATTTGTAAGCAAAATCACAAACATAAACATCCCGCGAAAATACCTAAATGTTGCCAAAACAAAATTTTGTTGTTAAAAAAATAATCCTTAAAAAATGATTTACTGGAAAAATAATCCAAATTAAGTATCAAAGAATAGAAAAATTGAATAAATATTCCAACTGATAAACATAGCTATAGTAAAAATATTTAATAATCTTGAAAAACTGCGTGTAAAGTATAATTTTTCCACTTAGTGAGAAATGTGATATCATATGACGTCATACCACTGGAAAATCACTTAAAAATTAAATTTTAAAAAATTTAGAAAGAATTACGAACGCGAAACCTGTTTAAGAACCTTCCCCATGTAATTTTGTGTACGTGTGCCAAATTTCACGTTATTTGGTTATCTCGATCTTGAGTTATAAGGGAACAGACAACAAAATGGTACATGATTCTCTGTGTGCAACATTCGTTTCTCCTCCTTTTCTGTTCGGAGTGGCCAAAAATCAAGATGCAATCAGAGATGGTTCTTAAAGTTTAAGAAAAATATTCAGGATGGTTAAGATAAAGGGCAATGTATACTTAATTATTTGCGAATGACAGTACAATCAAATTTCAACATCGAGTAACAAAAGATCAATTCAAAAGGTACACCGTAATTTTCAAGAAAATGACAACTCACACTGTAATATTTTAAACATTATTTGATCATTGTATTATTATATTATCTCTGTATACGTGAAAAATAATGAAAAAAATGATAATAGTTCATTCTGCTTTAAATTTTCACTCCAATAAATGTTTTTTTGCTTTCAAATCTGATATAAAGGTACATAATTTTATGTACGGCCCACGAGATTATAATGTTTTTCTGTAGTGGCCCGCAAGGTCATTTGGGTTGGACACCCCTGTATTAACACATTGGATGCATAGTTGCGCCAATCGGCCACAGCTTGAGAAAAAATTCAGAGTTCCTTATGAATCTGAGTGAACGAGGAACGTCTGAAGAATTCATACATTAGAAGAAGAATGGTGGAAATTGGCAATTTGCTGCCCGAGAAAAATGAACTGAAGCGGATGGAAAATTTATTTCGACAGCGCGAATTTGCACGAGAAGATCCTCAGTAAAAGATTCGACCGTCAAATTTCATGGACTTATCGTAAATAACCTTCGTGTCACGGCCACATTTTTCGCATTGAATGACGGTCGAACAATTATAGTCTTTCATTTTTTACAATGCAAAGAGAAAAATTATCATAGTATTTAAATAACTCTAATTTCAATTTCCACGCCGAATCATTGTGAACAATACACTTCTTTGCCACTAGCATTATGCTATACTTCAGATTCGATAACGATTAAAAAATTAACGGTGTTATTTAAAAGAAAACTAAAATTCAAAATTTCCTTACCTGCAAATAACTACAATGACCTTCTTCCATTTGAGATGCACTAATGAAGTCCGGCTGAGAAGGATCAGAATCTGCAGAATTAAATCAGTAAACAAAAGCAATTTAAATTAAACAAAGACACTTAAAGTTCATTAAACAGAATATAATGTTATACAGTTACGCCTGGTAATTTACAAAAAAAGACAAAAAACATTTGGTTTTCTTTTAATTTAAATTTCTGAAGATATATCTGAAAAACAAAAACGAAACAAAGAATGTAATCTTAATAGAAATGTGCTATTATATATCTTCGAAAGAATTCACATAAATGTGTATGAAACTAGATGTAAAATAGTCACTACGAATAAAAGAAAATCCTCTAATTCTATCTTAAAATGGATTTTGAGACAATTGAAATTTTTTTCGAGTGATGAATATTTAAAGTTTTCAAAAAATAGAAAAAAAAAATATTGAAAAAAACTTAATATCGTTATTTTCTTAAAAATAAATCTTATTTCGATAATAACTTGAGCAATATGTTACTTCAAATAATATGAGTTTTAAATGTGTTAAAATATAAAAAAAAAGTACTGATAATAAAAAAAAAAAAGTTTTCTTACTTATTCCACTTGTGGCCAGCCTGTTGTATGCCTGTACCTGTGTCCCGAAAAATATCAAAATATATTTAAGAAATCATAATTTTTTCTGATGGATATTTAACTAATGCTGAAATTCTGGAAAAAAATAATTGAAAATTTTGACCAAAATTAGTTTTAAACAAGTATTACAAGAACATTAAACTAGAAAGAAACTACGAGATCAAAATGAGATTGAAATACGATAGCAGAAGGAAAACGATAAAAAAAAAAAAGTAATAAGAAACAGTGAAGAGTCTGTTTCAAAGAATTTGTAAAATGAAGTTAGCTTTCTTTCTCTGAGAAATTTTAAGAAATTAATTATTATCACATATAGTCTAACATTCTCTTACAAACTTAAGACCACAATTCATTTGTAAATTATTACATTTCGCTTTGTGAGCAGCTCTATACCAACAAACGGCTATTGAAATCTACTAGTTCTTAACAATCGAGTTCGCTATGATGGTCATTTACATTTTACTTTGGAAAATTAACAACAATAACAATATATCCTTATAACACGCTATACATACATGCTTGCTAAGTCGTCTGTGAACTAAGAATGCCATAATTGATCATTATTTTAATTGGATATTTCATACTCTCTATTTCGAAATTTGTTCCTTCACCTTGTTTACTCCAAAAATATGCACTTCCATATGCTGTCAAAAATTAAGTCATTTAGTCTTTTAGTTTTAAATTTTCTGAAATAATATCATTCTAGATGTATGTTGTGTGGAAGTTAGGAAATTGGGTATCAAGTCAGCTGTTGTCCTCGTCATTCGACCTAAGTTCAGAACAACGTAATTCTTCTACAAAAACTTTTGCGTTACATTAGAAAGTGACGATAATTAGAAAAAGAAAGCACACACACAAATCAAATCAAAAATAGTTCCAAATTAATCAGACCTTAAACATATAAATTTGTTTCATCATCGCATATTTTAAAGCTATCAGTCCGAATGCTTAACTACTATCATTACTAAAGGAACATTCAATTTAAATTTTTGAAAAATACTTACCTCTTCATTTAAGGCTAGGTCAATGGAAAGCTTTACGTCTCTAAAGAAGATACCTCCATTTATACTAGCCTAGAAAAAATTACACTCCATCATTTCGTAATGCATTAGTTTAAGTTTATTTGTAATATGTTAATGTAGAATAAAAATAGTATTAATTAAAATTATTTATATATACACGAAAAATTTACAAAGTCAAATGATGGTAAATATTCCCTTTCTAGAGAGTTCAGAATCGTTCCATTTTTTTAAAAATAAAAAACAAACAAAACTATCCTTTTATTTCTCATAGATAAAAGTATTCTACTAGCGCAAATGAATCTGCAAAATCAAATGACCCGTATTAAAATATTAGCATATAAGCTTTGGATTAAAAAATTATATTGAAAAGGCAACTTGCTTTGATGGCGTTTGAGCTTCCCTCTTCAGTACTGAAAGTAACAAATCCATATCTGAAAAAATTTTAAGAACGTTACTCACAGTTGCTCAATTTAATTCCTTATTAAAAGTATCGAACTTCTGTTAAATATAGTTTCAAGAATTTGATTCTACTCATTTTAGTACAGTTATTTTGATTATCAATAGTTTGGTAATGAACTTACAATACAAACTTTAAAAAAACACTCATAAAGTCTTTCCAATTTTAAAGAATAATAGCATTTTTTTTGTAACGAAATTCTTTAAAATGAACTAATTTCGAATGAATAATATTCTTACCCTGGACTAAATACCCTTCTTCCTCTAAAGAGTTGTGCATGTTTAACAGCACCATAAGTAGAAAATAGATTTATCAGATCTTCCTTTGTCATCTGGAAAAAAAAATATATATATAAACACACAATAAAACAAAAATATTTATTCCTTTTCAAGAAATTTAATTTACTCGTAGTTTACTTTGACCTCTTGTTATATCAATTTTGTTCAGCTAATTTACTTTAATCTCCTTCACCGAAAGATAAAATATTAAAACTACTTAAGTGATTTGAGCTGAAATTACAAGAATATATATATATAAACTTCTTAAAAACTTTTTAAACCAATGAAATAATGGAGTACCAACTCATTTAATATTAAGGTATCCGACTACGTTAGGAACCGTAATTTTAAAAAAGCGCATAAATGGATAATTTTCATGATATTTAGTCTCGCTTAGATTAGAATACACGTAAAAATTGTTTAAGGACATTTTTGGCAAAAAAAAAAAAAAAAAAAAAAAAAAAAAAAAAAAAAAAAATTAAATACAATATTTTGGCAAAAAGTTAACTTAGAATAACCTTTTTTTTTCAAAATGTTCTCCTTTTATAAAAAATGCTTCCAAAATAGTAATATTTTGCATATATAAAGTAAAGACTTCTCCAGAGAGTCTGAACTATTTTTTTTTAAAAATTCACATTTTATTTTCAGAGTTACAACCAATTGAAATAATTATCAGCGTTTTTGTCTTAAAATTTCTCCCCTCTGTTGTTATAAAACACACGGATAAACCCACTTTTAAGTTATATATTTCAAAATTCTAGTTGAGCCTCTGTAGAGAGGTCTGAGCTATATACAGGCAAAATATTATTATAATAAAAGCATTTTTCACAAAAGGAGAATATTTTGAAAATAGATAATTCTATGTTCATTTTTGTCCAAATATTGTACTTAAATAATTTTTTATTGTAATAATATTCTTAAAACCATTTTATATACATTTTCTAATCTAAGTGAGACTAAATATTATAAATATTATCCATTTATACGCTTTTGCAAAATCGTGGTTCCGAACGTAGTCGGATACCTTAAAATGTTTTTGTTGTGCGCGTGATATTTAATCTGAGAATAACAAGAATCTCGATGTTGTGTTATTGCACCACTGCACCATTATTGCACCTCTGATTTGCTTCAAATATATATGCAATTAAAAAGATAAATAACTTCTGAAAAGTCTGTGGTGGCACTTATCCGGAGCACTTATCCGAACCCGCAACCTACGGTTACGAAGCCGAGTAACATGACCACTATACAAAAACGATCACCTATGTCAGGAGGCTGTTACTGACTTATGAAGATACCGCTGCAAGTTAAATATCTAGCAGTAGTACTGCCTTCAAAGTCCACCTTATCTTTATATCTCTGATATATACTGTATATTAAAAAAAGACAAAGCTTTATACCAACGTCCTCTAGTAAGTGACGGTGACATTCAAAAATTTGACAAGTTTTCAGGAAACATCTTTTTAGAAGTCATCAGTAAGTTATGCAGTGAACATTTCAATTTGAAACTAGGGCGAAATGAAGAGAATGTCAACCGAATTGAATGTTCAGTTTCCGGATGTGCACATCAAATTACTTGAGGACTGTACTATCAATTCAGTTCAACTTTCATTTAATCAATTAAACTAATATAATTAAATGTTTAAAAGTTAAATGTGAATGTAAAAATGTGCAAAATATTTTTTAAATGGAGTGAAAAAAAGCCACTTCGGCTATCTATATCGATATATCCATATTAAAAAGCTTTATTCACAAACTTTATAATAGAAAACCCTGGAGAAAAAGTGAGTTAATATTAATGTCACCCTGTTCAGCAACACGATGACGGACCTCGTAATTTTTAACCATGGACTAGTCACGAGGACGACATCTGAGTTGGCACACCCTCTCCTAACTTCCACACCACACCAACGGAAGGACATTTGAGCCACGACAGATGTAACGTACATCATCCCAATGGCACACACAGGAATTTTTCAAGACGTGGGGGTCCAAAGTCGAAAAGTTTATCATTCTCGCATCATTTTTTTTAATACGCCGCCAACAAACATACTCGTTTGATTTTGTCGATTGTCAGCAACAAAAAACAGAAAAAAAAATTATTGAATAAATAATTAGCATTCATTAATAAAATTAACTATTAATAACAAATACTTAATTAAATTTTACGTACTATATACTTAGGTTTATAAGTACGGTATTCCCGGTAAAGCCTTGCGGTTAAAATGCAGGGGAAACGATGAAATTAGGGCTTTCATCAAATCCCTAAAGGAGATGATGAATTCACGCAAGATGTTAAAAAACCGTCTCTTTGATGTCTTTTCCCTGTTGTAAGTAAGTGAATTAGTTAAATCCCCGAACTGTTTTAATGAAATGAAAACAATATGCCACTTTTTTGGTGCTAGGGGACTGATATTTGGGGGATGGTAATAACTTTTGTTACGATTAGGATCTGCTAGGACGCA
Organism: Trichonephila clavipes; assembly: GCA_019973935.1. Classification (NCBI taxonomy): domain Eukaryota; kingdom Metazoa; phylum Arthropoda; class Arachnida; order Araneae; family Nephilidae; genus Trichonephila; species Trichonephila clavipes. Next base: position 68,914 of record BMAU01007009.1, on the reverse strand, counting down.
TCCCTCCGGTGCATTCCCGCCCTCTCTACAACTTTTTGGCCCGTATCTGACACCCGAGCCTCACAGTCCATTTCGGACCTGGCTCATTCGATCTCTCTCAAACTGCTCTTCCAGTTTTTCACTTTCACATGCTCATAGGGCTATTCATATAGTTTTTAATGGTTTTAAACTTTTTAAACTTTTTAAAATTTATTTAAATCCACAATATCTTGGTTCCTGTTTGAGTCTCGGTCTTGAGATTTGAACCTACTGTTCCACTCGTCAAGACCCATCCAGTCATATACTTGGCTCCCATTGGGTAACATGGGGAGGGTTTAAGCGCTAAAATATCATGCTCCCATGTTAATCCTATGTGGTCTGAGAAAAATTTCACCTTCTAAGGGAGTTGAGCTAGGGACTTGATTTTAAAGGTCCGCCATATTTTCGTGTATGCGCGAACTTTACGTGGAATTGGCACCCCTGGGGCTTCCATTAATAACTCGAATCCTATGCTACCTCGGTTGACCGCACCGACTGGATTCGATTGTTTCCTCTATGAGCTCTTCAAACCACGTAATCCCCGTAGCCCAATTCTTACCCCATTTTCACGTTTTTGAACAATTTTAAAATTTTAAATTTCTTAAAATTCCTCACATATCTACGAGGATTTTTTAACCTGTATTGGTTCGGAAGTACAGGACTCTGACCTCCCAGGTGTCTATTCCCCCGAACAGAATCTTGCCAATGCAAATCCGACTAGATCATTTCATCATTTCACTGAAACAGATCAGAGTTTGATAAAATCACTTACTTTCATCGTGGAAATGACATTGAAGAGACGTTATTTTAAAATATTGTCAAAATGCTGTCCGGGGGAGACACCTGGGAGGTCGAGTCCTTGTACTTCCGAACAATACAGGTAAAAAATCCTTGTAGCTATGGGGAATTTAAAAATTTTAAATTTTAAAATTGTTTAGAAACGTGAAATGGGGTAAGGAATGGGGCTATTGGGATAAAATTACGTATTTGAAGAGCTCATAGAGAGAACAATCGAATCCAGCCGGTGCGGTCGACCAAAATAGCATAGGATACGAGTTATTAATGGGGAAGCCGTGTAGGGGGGAGCACCGGGGGGGGGCAATTCCACGTAAAGCTTACGCGTACACGAAAATATGGCGTACCTCCAAAAATCAAGTCCCAAGCTCAAAATTAGACCCCATAGGATTAACATGGGAACATGATATTTTAGTGCTTAAGCCCTCCCCATGCCTACACAATGGGAGTCAAGTATATGACTGGATGGGTCCCGACGAATGGAACAGTTGGTTCAAATCTCAAGTCCGAGACTCAAACAGGAACCAAGATTATGTGGATTTAAATAAATTTTAAAAGTTTAAAGCAATTAAAAACTATATAAGGAATAGCCCTATGAGCATGAAATTATAATAACTGGAAGAGCAGTTAGAGAGGGATCGAATAAACTGTGAGGCTTGGGTGTCGAGAAATTGGCCAAAAAGCTGTAGAGGGGGTGAGAATGCACCGGGGGGGGATGTGTCCCAGCAGATCCTAACCATAACAAAAGTTATTACGATCTCTCAAATATCTGTCCCCTAGCACCAAAAAAGTGGCATATTATTTTCATTTCATTAAAACAGTTCGGGGATTTAACTAATTCTCTTACTTACAACAGGGAAAAGACATCAAAGAGACGTTATTTTAACATCTTGCGTGAATTCATCATCTCCTTTAGGGATTTGACGAAATCCCTAATTTCATCGTTTCTCTGCGACATGGTCAAGGTCACGGACTTGTGGCTGGCGTGTACTAAGTTCGAGCCTTATACCGCTGAAAACCTGCCTTGTAGAGGCGGAAAATGCTCTTTAAATATGTCGAGGCTCTAGCGTCCTCCCGGTGGAGTGGAAGTTAGGAGCGAGGGATTCCAGCTGAGGTGGCGTTCTCGTTACTTGATCATGGTTCGAAAATATGAGATATATGTCGCCAATAGCTCTTGTACAGCTTAGTAGTGTGACATTTTAATACAGCTCTCTCGCAACCGAATGTGAGAACAAAAGGTATTTAAAAATAATTGCTACATCTTTTTGAAAAAAAAATAAACTTAAAAAATTAGACTTCTATTTAGATCGGAATATTTTTTATTTTTTAAAAAAATGACATGCCTAATGAATTTAAAGGGTTGTTCTAGAAGTATACTAGATTTTTTTTCAAAAGTCTGAGATAATACCTCGAATAAATGACTTTAAAACATAAGAGCATTACACACATACATTTCAGGTTTCTTCGTAAAAAAAGGGGGTGCGTGTTATACGGTGGATACACCTAAAAATTAAAAAAATGCAGCTTGAAAGTATGGGTGCGTGTTATACGCCGGATTTTACGGTATTTCAAAAATAGTACGAGATACTTCATAGAATAGATTATACTCCATACACAATGTGTAATACTTTTTTCCTCCTTTGAGCGAATTTTTTGAAGTAATTTGCTTCTTTGAATCGAAATAATCTTTTTAAATTCTTTCACTCCCCTCCTAGCTTTATCAAATATTTCTAAGTATGGAATACAGCTTTTAATCCAAATTCATAACGCAGGTATGTCAGAATTTTATGATAATTTTTATTTTACAAACGAGGAAGAAATGAGAGTTAAATAACTAGAGAAATACTTACCACAATGGGAATCTGGCCAACAAAGATCTTTTTTCTGTTGAAAATATATTCTGGAAAGTCATTGAAGGTGAAAGATTTTTCCTGAATTCCACAAGCCTAGAAAAAGGAAAACAATCTGTCATGCAGCATACTTCCACGCAGCTCGAGTGGGTGAACAAGGGAAAAGGAGAGCAAGAAAAAAAGTTAAAAAAAAAAAGATTATGTAGAGCAGAGGTCCCCCAACTTTTTTCCCGTCTACCCCTTGTCATTTTTTTGGTTTTAGATGGACTCCTGCTTACCTAACAGTGAATTTTTGCAAATTTATCAACTTAAATGTCTTTTTGATGGCTAGTGTGTGTGTATAGAGCGACATACATTAAAAGATTTAAATTTCTAACTGCAATAAAGTATAGTGTTTAAAACTTAAGAAATTCCTGTTAATTAAATTGCAATGTAATTAATACATAAAACAATTGTTGCAATTAAATAACTGATCGACATACACATTTTTATAACGGGAGGGATGAATTCTGGTACTTCAAATTTTCAACATTTGGCATCAGTCTTGTCAGGTTTAACCCTAAATCTCCTTGGATAGTAGTGTCCACACAGTCTTTTATTCTCCTTCTTTCTTTTTTTAATTTGGAGTTTGACAACCACGGTGAAATTCCTTCTCATTCAGAAAAGCAATTAAAAACTTTCTCACAATACTTCATAATTCGGGATAAATAACAGCTATGTCTTTTTTAAGTCAAAATTGCTGACATCCGTTTCTAAACTTTACTTTAAGATCTCGGTTACTGCCTATTCCGATCAGTTGTAATATCACACTGCCTCTTGTAATATGACATTTTTTTCAAAAAGTGACCTTATGACTTCATTGCTTACTGTGGTAATTACCATAATCAAAGCATTCTCAAACCTAGATTCAAAGCCTGGATAAAGGTCCTTTAAATGTTGAACGTTGGTTAACCCTTTGACGTTCACTGGTTTCACACCGAAACCAAACATTAAACATTTATAAAAAAATGAAAGTTAAAATATTTTAATCACAATAAGAGTTGTTTTTGAATTTGTGTTCTTTTTTCTAGCAATAAATGGCAGCACAACGGCTATATTTAATGATTGAGACCTCCTAAATGGAAAACTATTGACGTCACTTTAACTTAAGTAAATTCCATTAGAGCTCTAAAGGTATTTAAAAAATAGTTATTTTAAATTATAGCACGCAATCTTACTAGGAATCTTTCTATTTATTAATTACAACTTTCAATGATTTTGATAAGTAAACAGAAGAGCAGAAAAATGAAATTAAAATTTACGGTTTCACTGTGAAACCAAACTCCAGTAAGAGGTGGTATAGCAAGTCTCTTGGCCCCCGCGCGTTCTAAAGCGAAAATTCTCTCAGCAGCTGACTTTTTGAAGCACTATTTGTTTATTGCATGTTCAGCAATATATTTATTTACTTTAAAATTATAGTGCGAAATATATATATATATATATATATATATTTATCCGCACTCGAAAATTCTGCCACTCTGTGGAACTGCACATGTTGCATATGCGACCCTGTGTATATACATAACAGATTTAAATATTCTGCCTTTATAGTTAAGGATGGAAAAACTATATGTATTGGCAATTTTTTATACTAAGAAATATAAATTATTTTAGTATGTAAATATATGTAGCTTTTTATGTACAAATTTGTATTAAATTTTTTAAAAATGCAGAAACATTTAAAAAATAATTAAAAACTTTTAAAATTATTTTTCCTTAGTTAATTTCGCTAAAATATAAAAGTTTTATAGTCATAAAATATGAGATTTTTATTCTGAATTATTTTTTGGATTGTTCAGTTTGAGTAGGAAAAAAGGACCGTTACTGTGTTCACTGGTTTCACAGTGAAATCATAAATTTCTTGAAATTGAAAAATGCTTAATTTTTTTTCTTTGTATATTTGCGATCACCTTCATGTCTAATAGTCATTTTTGAAATTATTTTGTTAATTCTTCAAAAGTTATATGGATTGAACTCTTTAAACGTCATTTTCCTAGCAGATTATCGATGGCCAATTGAGAAACTGGGAAAATTCACAGTGTCCAATATTATACTACTTTAGCTTAATTCGGACAAGAAACACTGAAATTATAGTCCTTTGTTTTGTCAATATCCTCACTCTCTAAGAGCTGTTCGGCAGCTACTGTGCGATGACATGGTGCATTGTTGTCCATGAAAAGGAACTGCAGACCCATAGCGCCTCTAAAAAGACGCACATATGGAAGAAGAATCTCGTTACAATAACGGGTCCCGTTGACTGAACCTGCGTCGAAGATGTGAAGGTCTGTACGACTACCAAGCATGATGCCTCCCCAAACGAAAACACCGCGACCTCCATACCTGTCCCTTTCAATGATGTTCGAGGGATGATTGCGGCTTCCCCACTCTCTCCAGATGAGTATGCGATGAGAATCGCTACTCAAACTGAATCTGCTCTCATCTGTTAAGAGTACTCGTCCCCATTCATTGTCTCTCCAATTCCGGTGTTCCCAGCACCACAGAGAACGCCTTATCCGATGGGCATGCGTTAAAGGTACACACCGTACAGGGCGTCGTGCCAACAGACCACCACCGTGCAGTCTTCTGGCCACGGTAAAACGCGATATCGGTCGTCCAGTCGCCTGTGTCGTGTGTCTAGCGATTTCTCCCGCTGTCTGCCGCCTGTTTCTTCTGGCCTGTAAGACAATGTACCGGTCATCTGCGGGTGTGGTTCCTCGTGGACGACCACTACTGAACCCCCGGATAGCTGTTCCTGTAGTTTGAAATTGTCTCCAAAGTCGTGAAACGATGCTGTGAGCAATTCGAACTCTGCAGCCACACTTGTCACACTGCGGCCTTCCTCCAACTTCCCAATGATTCGACCTCGGGTAAAAGCATCCAGATGTCGTCTAACAGATTGATTATTCGCCATTTCTCGCTGAGGCAGCAACTCGGTGTGATTTTAACTGCTATACGGCGTGCAATCTCTTTGCCAGAAATACTGATCTTACACCGACAACATGCTTTATACTACTCAGACACTCCCCCATTACGTCTACCTGCATATCTGCGCATATGCTACCGTACATCACCTTACTTAATCTCCTGATTGGTCTTTCTGTCCGCTCTGCCTCTTCGTTCAGCTGATATGCTAATTTTTCGACTTCGTCCTTAATTTTTGCACACCAGTGTATATTGCAATAAAAAGAGCAAGATTTGGCTTGAAGTTTTTCGTTCTTTGTGAAGCAGAAAGTAGGTACATTACAGATTTCCTCATATATACAGGTGAAGGAACAGTGTATAATCCGAAATACAGCCAATATTCAGTTTCCACCAAAATTGTTTTACACTTGATGGATCGATTCCTAGGAAATGGCTATTGTGTCACTATTGATAATTTTTATATCTCTCCACAGCTTGCAGACATCTTAGTTACATAAAAGACGGACACTTATGGGACAGTGAATAAAACCAGAAAAGACTTCCCTGTCAATTTTTCTAAAGAGAAAGTCTCCAAGGGGGAAATTGTTGCTTATCAAAGAGGTAAAGTCATGGCCCTGAAGTGGCAGGACAAGAAGAGTGTCTGCCTTATGAGTACTATTCACGATGCAAGCTCTTATTTGGTGACATGCAAATCTAAAAAGACTGTTATGAAACCAGTTGTCATTTGTGACTATAATAATACAATGGGTGGCGTCGACTTATGCGACCAAGAAATGTCCTAATACCCTACGCTCCGAAAACAACAAGGGAAGTATTATATCAAAATTTTCAAGCAGTTTTTAGATCAATCGTTGGCCTATGTATTTACTTTACAAAAAGCAAAACCCAACACATAATATAAAGCTTTTGGAATTTCGATTGCGAATGGTTGAAGAAAGTATCCAAAAGTATTCTAATAGAGATAACTGCAGTGGTCCAGGGAGACCGAGTTCTACTCCGAACCCTTTGCGATTGACAGCTCGCCATTTTGCAAACCACATACCACCTAACCCCATAAAATGAGAGCCTCGAAGACAATGTGCTGATTGCTGTTCAAGAAAAGATGCAAATGGAATCTGGTGCAAAGACTGTGAAGTTGGACTTTGCCTTGAACCCTGTTTCGAACTCTATCATACTAAACTGAATTTCAAAGGTATCTTTTTTATCTGTGCTTTATATTTTGTGGAATTTTATACATTTTACTTTTTTTTACTATGCAATAAATAGAAATTAACTATAAAATTTTATTGAAATTTACTAAAAAAAAATTATTTTTTTGGTGATAACATCTGAAATTGGTTTTTCTGGCAACTTAGTTTCTCATGATAAAATTCTGTATAAAAAATCTTTTCTAGAAAGAAAAAATGCATTTTTTAATTCTTCAATAATGTAGATTTAAAATATGCAAAAAAAAAATTACAGAATTTTTGAAGCGATTTCGGACCACAAATTGAGCAGTCAGAGGGTTAAAACATTTTCGAATGACATTGTTATTTAAACGAAAAAATATTATTTGCCTCTTGTATAAAAATTAACTTCTTTAGTCGCTTATAAAGGATGATGCAGATCATTTAAAATGCAAAACATTAATGAGTTTTTGAGTATATTCATTAATTATTTACCAAACATAAAGGATTCTAACAGCTATAGCTCGAACTTTAAATACAACGTAGTTATATTTAATATGATGATGTTTTGTAATCATAATATATTGTGATAATTTTGTTTAGTAATAAATGAACTAGTCCATAGTTACTAAATATTTCATTTATATTGCTTCAAACTGTTAAAAGAATTTTCAAAGAAAAAAATAAGTTAATTTTGCTTATATAGACACTTTTTTTCTTTTTATTGAATGTAATATGAGAAATAAATATATAATTTTTCTAATATATTCTAAGACTGTTAAGATAGCCACTATTTTGTAAGATTAAATTTTAAAAACTTGAACAATATTTTTTTTTCGCATGTTATTGCTATTTTAAGAAGAATTTGCACGATGCCTTTATAATTAAGATCTTTTCCACCAGTGATTCCCAAAGTGATCTATGACGACCTGCAAAGGGTTCACGTCAGCAAAAAATAATTTGGGGGTCAATGAGGTGTAAGTGGGGTCTATGTGATATTGGCCCTCATTAACTGGATCGTGACTCTAACTTTAAAAGAAAATTTAATCAAGTGGAAACCAAATTTTACTGATTTAGAAGATTTATTTACTAAATTTAATGAGGTTAATTTGCCGGTACAAGGAGATAGCATAATTTTTTTTAAAACGGGAACCATTTCAGCGTTTCTTTCCAGAGTTATACTAAGGAAATACAATACTCAAGGTCCGGAATTTTCTCAAATTAACCCAGACAATCTGTCTGCACGTTTTAATTTACTACGTTCAACATTTAACTGCCTTTTGTTGAGATTTTGAAATCAGGTTTGAGAATGCTTTGACTATAGTAACACCACAGTAGGCAATGAATTTATATAGTCATATTGGGAAAAAATGTCACATGACAACAGGAACTGATCGTGAAATGCACTAATGAAGATTTTAAAGTTTAGAAACGGATGCCAGCAATTTTGGCTTTTAAAAAAGGCAAACCTGTTGTTTGTCCCGAATTATGGAATATCGTGAGGAAGTTTTTAATTATTTTTTCTAGTAAGAAGGAGTTTCAGCGCGGTTGCCAATCTCCGAAACAAAAAAAGGAACTGGACACTACTAACAGAGGAGATTTAAGGTTAAACCTGACAAGATTGATACTAAATGTTGAAAATTTGTTATTGTGTAGCGCCAGATTGATCCCTCCCATTAAAATCAATTGTGTGTTGATTGGTTATTTTATATATTAACTTTTAATTTAATTAATTAACATATGCTTTTTAAACTTTTAACTCTATACTTCATTAGTTGTAAATTTAATTCTTTTAAAGTAGTAATAGTAGTACTAGCTGTGTGTCAAAAAGACATTTAAGTTGAAAAAGTTTCAAAAATTCAATATTAATTAAGCAGGTGTCTATTAGATAAAAAAGTTTGGGAACCTCTGTTTTACACGGACAATTTGAAGGAATATTTAATGCAGTCTAATAATTAATTATGTGTATAATTAATTATATATATTATGTGTCTAATTAATTATAAAATACATAAAAAATGTATAATATCTTTAAAATATTGTAAAACATTCTGTATACAACTAATAAAGTTAATCTAAATGCATATTTCGAAAAATTTTAAAAAATTAGTTGAATTTAAAGAAAATATTTAGAAGACTAAGATTTTTTTTAAACCAAAAAAAATACAAATATTTAACTCAATGCAAAAACATCCTTTAGATAAATTGCAAAATTTCAAGCGTGAATTTTAAATTTCGAAAGACGATTATTAAATAGATAATTAATTTGAATATATATAGTGATATCAAAATAACATAGAATTAGCAACCCTAAGCAAACAACAATGACTTTAAGCCTGAATAACTTCCAAAGCATTCTTAAAATTAAGTTTCAATCTTATTAAAATATGTTTTATTTGTGATTAATACGTAAAGGCTTTAATTATCAATCGTTTAATTGCAACGAATACAATTATAAAATACTTGGAATTCCTATTTCAATACCTTACCAAAAAAAAGTTTCAGAACATAACCACTCATCCAAGACATAAACAAGAGGCTCTTAATCAGTGTTCTGTAGAACACTGGAGCACTAAAAATTAAAAAGTCAGTGTTTTCAGTTTGGAATAGTTTTTATTTACTGTTTCATTTTACTATTATATTTTTCGTGATTGTGAAAAGGTTTAAAAGAGTTAGTATGTATATTTAAGAAAAAATTCTAGTAATAATAGGTTCCAATATATATAGCAATATTTAAAATCTTTAAAAAAGGCAACAATAAGAATGTCAAAATTATGACAGAAATTTCTTATAAAAAGCAGCAGAAAAAGGATTTAATTAAAGTTTTATTGTTACACAGAACAAAAATTAATGTGAAAGAATATAGGTACTATTTTGTGTTGTTGTGGGTGTTCCTGGTGTAAAACTATTTAATTAAAGTGGAAGCAAATTGTGCTCTACAGAAATAAAAATATGATGAACACAATTAATAAAGTAGATAAGTGATTTCAAACAAAATCGTTGGGAAAGTGGAATAGATGCATCAATACCACTGAGGTATCAAGTAGGAGGGATATACGATGCTTTACTTGCTGTTTGTAATAATTTGGAGTTTGACAAGATTGGAGATTATCAGAATTAAAAATGAGAGAAAAAAAAAAAAGACCCTTTTAAGTTTACCTCTCGGTTTAAATGTATTTTTAATACGTAATTAAGTTTTAAAATTTAGTGGTTCTATAATTTGTTTTAATATTTGTTTAATATTTGTATTTTATAAATATACACTGGAAATGACTTTTCTTTTTTTCTGTGCTACCCTAATTTTAATTTAGTGCCAAAAAACATAAATTAATAAATTAGTATTTTTTGCTTATCAAAACTTCAACATTATTGATAGCAATTTTTTTGCTCACGTTTTATTTTACCATTGAGCGTGGGAAGAGTTTAGGTCAGGGTTGGGCAGACTTTTTCAGGGTATGGGTTACTTTTAATTTTTTCAAGGTGTTGCGGTCCACTCAGTAACGTTGGTGTAATGAGGTAAAAGAAAGTCTACAATGCAGTTAGTTGGACCTCCATTTTACGAACCTCTATCTTGCGAGTTTCTTTATTTAGCGAACTTTTCCCAGGAGCCAAAAACATTTTACGATTTTCGTCGTTAAATAACCTCCAAATAGCGAATTGCAATTTCAATTAAACGAAATTAATTCTTACGATTCAATTTTTTTCCCCTCCATGTATTTAAAATATTTCTGGATAATCACATATGATGAAATGATTATAAAGTTTTAGTGAAGGTGGTCACCCCAAAATGTCTTGGCGGTCTACCGGTCGATCGCGTTCGACTTAATACTCCCCCTGGATTTAGGTTATCTCTTTTAATTTTTGTTAGAAACGGGTGACATTTTACCTCTTTGCCCGGGGCGGCGAAACTGCTAGCGCCGGCCCTGGTGGAATGCTTTCGTTTTATATCAGAAACTGGGAGGAAAGTGATCTAATTTGAATTTCAGGCTTAATATTACAGATCGCCTTATTGAAAGACATGGGGTGGTAAATGAGAAAAAAGGACGACCAGGAATTTTGCCCGGTCTCTTACGATTGACAGAAAAAAAAACTTTTTAGAAGTGTGTGTGAGAGAGAGATACCTCCCACCGAGACAAAAAATTGAGTCCAACAAGGCAATATTTTGTATGTTGGTTGAAAAGAAACGATTTTGTGGAAAATGGGTGAAAAAAGAAACACGATATTTTTGCGATGTTGGACTGTGCTTGTAATAATAGTTAGCTGTTAAGAGAATAGTTAGCTGTAAGTACACACAAAATATTATCTTTTTAAATCTAATATATTTTTTTGTAAAGTGTTCTTTTGAGTTCGCTTATTTCTTCCGAAAAAAGCCAATTTTAATAAAAAATGTTTTTACATTGAAAATAGAAATTATCACACACACACACACAATTCTTTAAATTCAATATTTATAACATTTCTGATTACTGATTTGAGTTTATATAATTGATTTCATCTTAAAAATGTTCACAAAAAATATGCTTATTTTTTGACATATGACAGAAAAAAGAAAGTGTTGAGTGATTAATTCAGAATTTTTTTCTCGACTTCGGGCTTTAAGGACTCGGGAATTTTGTAAATATAGGTATTTTTTCCCTTTCACCACCCGGTATTAATCGGATTTTACGCTCTTCAACATCAACGATTTGTACATTTCAGGAAAACAATGGTGCACCGGAAAACAAAGGGGCTGATTCTATAGGCTCTAAAACTTAAGTTTCAAGATAGCTTAAAAAAAGGGATTCAAATCTCCCACCTGTACTGCGCATTGGATTGATTGATTGATTGATTGAATATTAACGTCGCACTGTTCAGCTACACGAGGGCTTTTGGCGACGGACCACGTAATTTTGAACCATGGTCAAGTGCCGTGGACGACACCTGAGCTGGCACCCCCCTCTCCTAACTACCACACCACACCAACGGGAGGACGTTTCAGCTCTCGACAGATTTAACGTGCATCGCTGCCCTACACGGCACTACGCATTGGAAGTAGATGAATACTTTCTGAACGTGTATGATAAAAATATTTCGAAAAATCTGGTTTGGTTAAAGATGGACTTCTTTTTGGTTCTTAAAGTAATTATGATTGTGTATTCTCAGAAATATGGGGGATTTCTTAAGATTTTTGGTTTTACTAAGTTTTCTTTTCATTCATATTAAAAATAAATTTTCCCATTAAGTGCAACTTTCTCTTGTTGTTGTTGTTAATTGCTGCTGTCTGACGGTGTCAGATCGAGGTCCACAAAATTCATCGTGGTAAAGGGCTAACGTTACCCGTAGCTTTGAGCACCATCCAGGTGACAGAACGATTTGGCTAGGTTCCACCCCAATTTCGAAGGAGAACACCTTGGAAGTGGTCAGGGTCCTCCCACCTCTTTTCCCCTTCCACCAACCTCTTGAAAGGACTTGTGGGCCAACGGTTATTTCGAGTACCCCGATGCCACAAAGGCACTAAACAATTACACACAACCAGGCCCTACAGCACAGCAGTGAGCTTCACTAACCTTTATACTGGATATGTGTGTGTGTGTGTGTGTGGATAACTTTCTAATACTTACGTCTGAAACTTTTCGGATGACCATGCTTTTGAGAACGTGAAAAACATTTAATATAATTTTTTATGTTCGTTCCTGCATGAAGCTCCATTTAACAATGCATTGCTGATAAATTGTATTTAAGCTTGAAAGTGCGAGATTCACATGGAAGCTTTTTTGGAAGCGTTCAAATGTACTGCCAGAACTAAAATATTTAGTAGGAAAACAGATGAAAAATTAAAGTGCAAGTATTAAATTAATCTAACTGATTTATTATAGAATTTTCATACTTATTGAATATTTATATGAAGATCAGCAATTTCCAAGTTTTTTAAAGTTGTTAACATGTCATGAAAAGTCACGCATAATAATAATATCAATTGCTAATATTACTACTTCACTTAAAAAGAACAAACATTACAGTTATAAACACTTACCATGTTGCTCATCCGGTAGAGTGGTTAGCGACACTGATTGCTGTGCTGTTGGGCCTGGGTTCGATTTACGGAGAAGGCATAGATGTTTGTAAATGTATAATGCCTTCGTGGCATGGGGGTACTATAAAATAGCCGTCCAGCTGCCAGTCCTCTCGTGAGGTTGGTGGAAGGGGAAGAGAGGTGGGAGGCCTCTCAAAATTGGGGAGAAACCGAGCTAAAATCGTTCTGTCACCTGTATAATGCTCAAAACTACGGCTAACGGCAGGCGTCACTTAGCCTTTGGCCATGATGAACTTCGTGGGCCTTGATCTGGCCTTTTCTGATCAGGTGGCATTAGTAACAACAACGCTTACCATTCCACTTTCAAAAGAGATAATGAACAGAATCGGTTTATTTTAATGCTGTGAACAACGGGCAATAAATTCGTAGAGAAATTCAATCCGATATATACTAGAATCCAAATGGATAAACTGCCATCTCTCGATTCAAGAAAATCGGTTGATCTACACTTATCTTGAGAGATTTTAAGAAACGAAATTTGGATAAAAGATTTCCTCAGTTTGTGTGAATAAATATACCATTTTTATAAAATCGGAATCCCTTTGCGGCATGGAAGTATTCTAAATAACCGTCGAGCCTTAAGTCCTCTCGTGAGGTTGGTGGTAGGAGAAGAGAGATTGGAGGTCCCTATAAACAACCCCAGGGTTCTCTCCCTCAAAATTGGGATGGAATCGAGCCAAATAGTAATGTCACCTGTATGGTGCTCAAAGCTACGGATAACGGCAAGCGTAAATTATTAGCTCTTTGTCAAGATGAATTTCATGGACCTCCATCTGACAGGTAATATTAGAAACAACACAACAACAAAATCGGAATCATTCTGATAAAACTATTTTATTATATTTGTGCTGTTACACTTATGAAACGAAAATTTTGATTTAATACGAATTAATAATTCATATCCAGGATTGGAATTGTTTCGAACATAGGATCGACTTCTAGAGTTTCGAAAGAACTAAAAATTAAAACAATTTAAAAGACTACCCAATTAACGCAAGCTTTGATTACATATAGTAATTTATTGCCATTTGGGCAAAAAAATTGATTTACATAATTTTTAAATAAAAAAACTATACGCTATATACATTGAAGAGCCACCTAATTTTATTTCATACATATATGTGTTACATAATTATTAACGTTAAAAAGAAAAACGATTTTCTAAATGTATTTATAAGAAACTTAAAATTTTTTTGAACTTAAATTCTTTTACTAATTGCTTTCAATAATAAAAACAAGCCGTAGAAACAACCTTTACGATAAGGATTAAAGAAAAAACAACTTTTACTTAAAAATAGGAAATAAAAGAAAATTATTAAATATAAATTTTGTGCTTTGACGAAAGAGTTTTTTATTTTTAAATTCAAACACTTTCGAATGATCGTACATAAGATTTTGCGTACATGAAACATTTTAAATAGAATTTCCGATGGCTACTCGTGTTAAAAATGGCTGCTCGTTAAATCATTCTCGAACGAGGTTGCTCTTCCACAGCATTTTTTCTTTATAATACTTAATTCTCACAGAATTATTTTAGAAGCTTTCAAGTCTACATACACAAAAAATAAATTTCATTACTTAAATGCGATAGAGAACGAAAATTTAGAGCATTAAATAAATCAGTTTGCAGTAATTTGTGGAATATTTGTACCAAAATCTACATTTCTAAAAAATATCTATAGAATATTGCCTCAATACGAGAAACTTTGCAAATGAAATGATTATTCTTATACAAACATTTTACTTAAAAAGAACAAGTAACATAAGTACGAACACTTACCATTTTTCTTCTAACGAGGTAATGAACGAAATCAATTTATTCTAATAAGATGAACTACGGACAATATCTTCAGAGTGAAATTCAAGCAAATCTAAACTGGACACTAAATAAATAATCTGTCGCCTTTTGAGGTAAATAACTTATAAAATGCAGAAAAATTTTGGAAAGTGAGGTTCAAAGTAAAAAATTCTTTCAACCGTTGTAACTGTATTATGTAATGAGTCAGAATTGTTCTTATAGAAGTGTTCTGTTTGCCGAAACAGTTGCAGTTATATTGCGAGAAATTATTTTGAATATGAATTAATTATATATTAAAACATTTATTATGTATTAAACAGAATGAGAATTGTTCGTAAAATAGGGCCAGACTTTTGTCTTCGAGGGACCTGAAGTAATACAGGTTGAGATCTATCCAATTAAACCAAGTTTTGGTTTCGCGCGGCAATTTATTTGTAATTCTTGTTAAAAGTTGATTTTTAAAACTTTTTAAACAGAAAAGGACAAATCCAAGAGATATTAAAGAGTTTCGTTTTAAGAATTTTATTTCATAAATGTGTGAATGAATACATCTATATATTTAAAGGAGAAAAGCAACTCACTGACTGATCACAATATCTCCGAAACTATTAATTAAACCTACAGACTTAAAATTTGGTAAACAGATTAGTTTCAGGGAGTAGAGATACGTTAAGAGCGGATTTTACGAAAATCGACCCCCAAGGGATATTAAGGGGGCTTAAGGGGTGTTACACATAATTATCTCCATTTTTAAACTATTAGTCCCCCAGTCTTAAAATTTGGTAAGCAGATTAGTTTTATGGAGTAGAGATCCACTACAAAACGGTTTTTACGAAAATCGACCTCTAACGGGCGTTGTGGGGGCTTAAGGGGCGCTACACATAATTATTTCCTTTTAAAAACTAATAGACGTAGTCTTGAAATTTGGTAAGCATATTTCTTTCATTTAATGGAGATGCGCTACAAAATGGGTTTTGCGAAAATTGATCCCCAAGTGGCGTTGCGGGGATTGATGGGCGTTATAGATAATAATTTCCGTTTTTAAACTATTTGGCCTACCTGCTTCAAAATTACTAGGCATGTTCCTTTCATGAAATAGAGAACTCTAACAGAGAATTTTTTCTAAAATAGGTTACCAAGGGTTGTTGTAAAGGATCAATGGGGGGAGGGAGTATAGAAAATAATTCCTGTTTTTGAATTGCTAAAATTACATACTTGAAATTTGTTAAGTATGTTCCTTTTGTTGAATACAGATCCACTAAGAATGGATTTTACGGAAATCGATTTCTGGGGGGAGTGGGAGTTTACTGGGTAGTATTGACAAAAAAATCCTGTTTTCGAACTACTAGGACTATAGTAAGGAAAGTTGGTTTACATGTTTCTTTTGTTGAATTGAAATCCGCTAAGAATGGTTCTTTTGGAAATCGACTCTCAACGGGATTATGGAGTGTATTGATAGTAAAAATTTTGTTTTCACTCGATTAGATTTAGACTTGAAATTTGGCAGACATGTTTATTTTAAGGAGTACAGATCCACTAAAAATTGGTTTTACTGAAATCTACTTGGTTATTGGGTTACGAGAGCGCAAGAAAAAAAAACATTCTACTTCAAGGTTAGAGATTATTAGAAATTATTTAGAAGTTCTGTACTTTTTATATCAAGAGGCGAGAGTTACAGGTATAAGTATGTTTCAATACAATCGAATTCTTAATGCAGGGACTTGGATATCAATGATTTATATATATAAAAAAGTATATAGTTATACATCATGAAATACCCAGCGAAGTGGGTGGGTAACGGCTAGTATTTATGTAAAACTATAAAGGAAAAAAATTGTGTATGTATATATGTTATGGTAAATGTGTGTGATCAAGATCCAGTGATTGTTCATTATATCCAATTAAACATGGTAAATGTGATAAATTATTGAATGTTTATCATATTAAATGGTTTGTTAATATATTCCCGTATCTTAATTGGGAATGTGACAAAAGTCCATAACTTTACCGTACCGGACCTTACAGAGCAAGAAGTGATCCACGAAATTTGTTGGTAGGGGTATTCGAAGTTCAAAAGGAAGAGTTTTATCAATTTGGAGCAAATCAAGGAAAAATATCACAGTTAAATATCAGAAATCGGTTTAAAATTTTCTGAAAAGTAATTCATTTTGCTTAGTGATGTTCCAGATTTAGCAATAACACTTTGAGAATATATTACAAAATCATCCTTTTCTACAAATCAGTGCAAGAAAGCAGAGAGTTTTTACAAGGGTATGTCCAATAAATAGGTATGTAAAAAGTCTGGCAAGCTTTGTAATTCTAAATATCATAACAGTCTAATGTGTCTAAATAAGATAACTTGAAATGTTTAATAATTGTTAAAAAAGCAATAAATGTTTTATGTGTGAAAAGGCTTTTTCCCTAAGTTACGGATTTAATTTATTTTGGATATTTAACTACTTTTGTTTAAGTTCAAATAATAAAATTATTTCCTTTAGTAAAGTCTTTCGTTCGGGACACAAGCCAGGTCATCCCTTATAAGGTACTTGTTTTGACTGAGTTTCCGGCGCGATCACTTTTTTTTCAAAATATTTTCTGTGTTCATACTACATTCCCCCCAATGAATAACTTAGTGATTTTGATTGCCTTGTTGTACGACTTATTATGATTTGGTAAATGAGCATGATGAGCAGGTAAATGTTTGGTAAATGAGCAGAATATATATATTATATAAAGAAATGGGCATCTCTGATCTCTCTATTAAAGGAAGTTAAAACTGATAAAAAAAAAAAAAGGGACGAATCTGCTGAAATGATGCATATTAAAGTAAATTTAAGAAAAGCGATGAACATGAAACGAAAGGAAAATTTTCAAATGCTACCAAAATAACTCCATGAACTAAAATATGAAGCCATAAGTATCAGAAGACACACTTTGCTTTGTCAAAAGCACGCAAGTAAGCAAAAGTTCAACATGCTATTAGTCGAACATCAAAGGACAGTAAAATTACAATAACTTGAACAAAATATGACAGTCTTGCCTGCAAATAACATTCCTGTAATGCTATAGAAAAGTGTCTGGGATTTGTGTCTTTTTTAAGGTCACGCACGCACATTTGAAACATTTTAGTTCAGTTTTCTTAGATTTTTTCCTAAAATTATCAAAGAAAAATTGAAAAGTCCTTGAAAGTAGGTAAGTATATTTTCTCTTAATTAAATTATTCACTGGAATTACGATTTTTATTGTGTACTATAAAATAATTATAAAAAAAGGATTTGGGTGACTCAATAACCCCGCTCGACCAATAGTATCGAGTGCATGCCTGCTCCCGTTTAAAACACCTTGAAGTCTTTTCGCTTTAAATATTAAAAATAATACAATTATTCTGCATCGGAATTTTATATTATTGTTCATTATTTAATATCAATTCTAAATGCTAATTCTGTGAGGCTTAATATTACATTTCGCTTAAAACTAATTATAATTTGAACAATCCTTAAAAAACATTTTACATTTTTGTAAACATTGTCGCTCACTCTTCTTGCAATTCAGCTATTGTATCAATAATGTTTTATTTTCTTATAAATGAACTTGTGCAAAGAGCGGGTACTTCAGCCGGTATACTTTTAATTTATCAGTGCTGCATATAGTATTTTATAACTAATTAATTAATACTAAATTAAGAACAAGTTTAATAAGTATTAGCGACTTTGACGGGCTCACGTGTCTTTTTATTTAAATGTCCTTTGGGTTCTTTGGGGCCAGAATTAATGGCAACTCTTTTCCAACCAAATCCAAGAAGTGAAGCGTGAAGGAAAGATACAAATTAGGAAGCTTTTAAATATCAGAAGTTAGAGTAAGCTAGGTGGCAATTTGAGGAATGTAAAGATAATCCATGGTTCAAGCGTGAAGAGGTTTTGAAAACATTACGTGACAGCAATCAGAAGTTATGCGTGATAGAGAGCCCTTAAGTCAAGGAGCATACCTTTGCATTCGAGTAAATACGCAACTTGATCTAGGATTATTGTAATCGCTACTTCAGACTACATTAAAGGTAGGAGTGACTATTTGATATTCGGATCTGTGATAGTCTAGGAATAGAGCTTAGGCGAGTTAGTATTGATAGTGGTCCGATTTACGTTAGTTCGGAATTATTTATATTGTGTGTTTAGTCACTGTAGATTCTCTCACATATATTATTATCTAATTTGTAAGACGCTTAAGTTAAAGATCTTAATAAAGTCAGATTAAGATCATGGCTGCTTCTAGTTCTTCCATTAATCCTACACCTCTAGCTCACGCTAATAATCAAGGAGAAGGACACCCGAGGGGGCGCCCTCACAACATCCATGGGCTTGTCTTGCAGAGGAATGCTTATGATTAGAAATTTACCTTCTGAGTTCTTTTTCTATATTTAGTTGATATTTATATTTTGTCTTCTAATCAGCTACCGCATTTTGCAATATGTTCCGATTTAAAAATTAGAGAAAGGAAAACTAACATAATAATTATCTTATTTGTGACGAATCTGTATACGGAACCTTTCCTCTAATATTCTTAGGCGTCTTTTGGGGATTATAAATTCGCGTATATATATATATATATATAATATATACTATATATATATATATTTCCAATCAACTCCGAGAAGCGAACGGGATATGCAAAGTAGATAGGATATTTAAGTAGAGCGTTGTAAGCTAGCAAAGATGAAGGCTATTGAGCCAGTAGCAGTAGCCTCGAATTTAGAGGATTCAATTGGATTACGTTAGTCAAGCCTTATTGCTGTTATTCTACGAAAGAATCTTAAAAGCTAATTTACCAGGTGATATACTATAGTTTATTATCATTTAAAACAAGCGCTAGTTTAATAAGATTAGTTTAAATTAATGAAAGCTAATATTTCTCTGGAGTTACGTGTATTTCTCAGACTTCCTATTTCGGTAGACCTTATTGATCTTACGCGCAGTTATTGATTAATTTCATATTTCGTAATTTAATTTAATATATAAAAGTAAATTCCTTTTGTTTGACGTAACATAGAAATTTTATATGTCATTAGAGTTTCTAATATTTGAATCAAGTGAATAAATATAAGTTATTATTATACAAATGGCTCTTAGTGATTCTTTGCCTCAAATTAATCTTGGTGTCCAGGGTAGAACCCGGGGGGGGGTCTAACATATTACTTAATTTTTTTTTGCTTAAAAGTAGCATATTCAAAATTTAATATTTATGTTAATAATTTGTACAGTTTAAGATCGCGTATTGTAGCTTTAGCGTCAAAGTGCAATATTATTGCATTTAGTGCATTATTAATGTATAAGAGGGGGGTGATAAAAAAATTGTGATTGAAAAGGGGGTCGCCGGTAGTGAAAGTTTAAGAACCACTGTTTTAAGTTTATATATCTTATTAGCATTAAGCTTTCGATTGTACTCAAAAATTCTCATAGCCCTCGCCTCTGAATTGAAAGAGGACAAGATTTCAAATTCTTCCTTCTCTTTTTGTTGTATTTAGAGTCCCCGTAACCCACCCCCTCACTCTTTGGGAGTCGATTCTTAGTGGACCCGTTCTTAGGGAGATCTCTACTCAACAAAGGAAACATGCATGCTACATTTCGAGTCTGTGGTCTAAAAGATCAGGAGACTTCATGATGAGTAAGTGAGTCATTTTTCTTTTCTTTTTGAAAATTCCGAATATTTTAGGTCACTCTCTCCCTATATATATATATCTTGTTCAGATTTTCAATCGTTAATAAAATACTTTTCATTCACCCACTGAAGTTCAAATACATTTTTTAAACTTGTAATGGAGGACACTTGATGTTAATACAGTTTTTTCAAATATTAATTCATTAATTAAATTTTATTTTTTAATTTAAAATTTATTCTGCGTTATTTCTAATGAAGTTAGAACTGGCACCGACAGATGGCATCAGTAAGTTTTTCTAATGAATTTTTTCTTAGCTGCAAATATATTTTGTAAAATTTGCAATGCATGACACTTGATGCTGATATCAGGTTTTTTCAAATATCAATTCATTGATTGAATTTAACTAATTAAAATAAAATTTGTCTTTGTTGACCTAAGTAGGAATTGATTAAAAATTTTTTTTTACATTACTTGTTATATATATATATATAACTGGCAACTTTGTGTAATCAACAGTATGTTATAATTTTCCATAACATATATATCAAGTGTGAAATATATATTAAATTTAAATTCTATCAGCTATTACTTTCAGTAACAAAAAAAAATTGAGCAATTTCTTGTAAAAAGAATAAAAATTTGAAAAAAAACACTTTTTGTTACACATTAAATAAATGAGTCTTCTTGGAGAAATTTAATGCAAGCACTTTTTGTGAATTTGAAGATGTCTGTAAAGAGTAACGTTTCTTCTTTTTTACCCTGGGAATTCTTTTGTTTTGTCACATTATAATTATTTATTTAAACCACAGCTTAGGGGAAAATCATGAGTGATATATTTATATATTCTCTCATTTGTCAAAGTTATTCCAAATCTTTTTCCACATAAATTATCCGAACAAATTTCTATTGTTCTTCCTTTCAGATTTTCATTGGTAGCACTAATTTTTTTTAAAAAAATATTCCACAGCATTTCTAAACAGTATCAACAAATTTATTTTCATAAATTTCTTGAAAATATCTCCTCGCGAGTATTAAGAATCTAGTTCTCTTAGTTACATTTTAAATGAATGCATTTTATAACTAAATTATTGCCTAATTTAGACCCCCCAAAAAAAAAAAAAAACAAGCTCATGAAAAACATTTTTCCAAGTTAATGTTAATACCTTACTTAACTTAATTCAGTGGTACAACAGCCCATGAGGGTCAAGGCCTACTGGGCCACTCAGTATACGTAACCTTCGGGGCTGAGTGCATGAGCAGATGTTCCGGTAATGTTGTCTGACTCGGAACCCCCAGTGTTAAGTTCCCATGAAAGCTTGGTACTCATCCACTGAATAGATGAAAGACTGAGTCGACCTTACCCAGTTCGGGGTTTTAAGCTCGGACTTATGATGTGGAAGCGCGATGCACTACCACTCAGCCACTAGGCTTCTAATACCTTACTAATCTATTAAATATATTTAAACATTTGACTAAGTATTTCATAGATATTGCCTCATGCCCTAAATTTAATTTCTCTAATATAATTCTGATCTATTTCGTGTAGACTTTGATGCTCTGTTCTGCGAATTTTTTTTCTGCAAATTAATGGAAGTTTTGAAACATATTACATTCTTCCACTTAAATCCCTGTGTTCTTTTCCCAAATTAAAGCATAACTTTTGACTTTCTCTTTATATTCGCTTAGCTTCCTGCCTCATTGTTATCTAAAATTTTTAAGACTACATTCTAATGAGGTAAACAAAATTATTTTAATATTTATCTTAGCCTGGGATAGGCATTTTTTAAAAATTAAATTGAATTTCTTTAAAAAATCTTCCTCAAAAATAGTAAAAATTTAAATTTTCAAGTTTTGAAAAATATGATTCTCGTTAAAAAAATCAGTTTTATTAGCTATACTCTTAATAAAGGCTTTTAATGGATTCAAAACATTTTTAAAGTTTTAACAATTTCATAGTGATTAATATTTAGTCCATTTTTAGATTTGTATCAGATATTTGAGTTCCCTTTCATGGTTTAAAGTTTCGCACTTACAGATTAATTTTATCGTTTATCCTATAACTTATTATAACCTTATCGAATAAATATATTTTTAACGTTGACAAAAGACTGTTCCTCAAAATTGTCCTATCTGTTGGCAGTCCTATAATTTTTTAAAAAATTCTTGTCAGGAATAGTAAAAAGATATGGCTCTCTGAGAGAAATATTACCCGTTTTTTATTTAAAAAATGCAAGACTTCCGTACACCTTTATTCAAATTAGTATCATAATATAACTGCAAGGATCAATAAATCATCTTCAGTATTATCCACTGATTGTACATAAATGTATACTTTATGCGAGATTGACTTCCCCAGTTAATCTTCGTTTTGATTTATGTCCAAGATTATACAGAAATTTTACTGCATGACCGAATAAATATATCTCATACAATATGAAACCTATTGTAAATCAATATTGTTGTTATTGCCAAATTTATTTACATCTAATTGAAAATGTTGTAAATCCTCTAAAATTTTTTATTGTCTTACACAGCTACATATCTGATCATTTCCTTTATTGCTAACCAGCCGATATTGTTCAACGCTCTTCAGGTTAAAATGATGAGTCTCAGAAACTTTATAAAAACAGGACGAAAAAAAAAAAAAAGTTTTGAAAAATACTACTTGACGTATAATTTAAAAATTCAGTTGAGGCTGTCCTTGCTAAATGCACGAGAGCCTGAACTAAATGCGAAAAACACTTTCAGACAGAAAAATTACTCATGAAAATTTGCAGTTTTGTAATTCTGTTTAGTTTTGTAATTCTGTTTATAGTATATATATATATATATATATATATATATATATATATATATATATATATATATATAGCGTTTTTGAAATATGTACATATATATATATATATATATATATATATATATATATATATATATATATATAATATTTCAGAATATTTCATAAATAATATTTTTTTTTTTTCATTTT
This sequence comes from Trichonephila clavipes, assembly GCA_019973935.1. NCBI lineage: Eukaryota > Metazoa > Arthropoda > Arachnida > Araneae > Nephilidae > Trichonephila > Trichonephila clavipes. Next base: position 45,614 of record BMAU01007009.1, on the reverse strand, counting down.
TACGTGTAAAGAGATAGCTCGCTTAATATTACGGTATAGGAAAAAAGGATAAAAACATTTTATACCAGAAAAAATAAATCAGATCAGATAAAAATGAGTAGTAAGATTAAATAAGCTACTGTCTATAGGATAGTGAGGCCAAAATATAATATTAATGCTAGAATATGCTTTTATATTTGAAACAATATTACAAACATGCGGGTCCTGTTCTATAACATTATGTGAAGACAGCCTTAAAAACAGTAAAGAAGTCTTGAATATTTTAATAGCAGAAAATAAGTAATATATATACTGTTAAAATATTTGACTGATTTTTACTAAGTATAGTGATATAAATAATAAAAAAACAATGAGACATAGTGAAAACGGAAATAAAAAATATCAAAGATCAATTTTTTCAATTTCAGGTGCTCAAAATTAAGGCAGTTTTCATATTTAGTCAAATGTCTTGAAAAGTATTGAACAAAAGATGAATACTTCCAAACAATGGTGCAGACATCTAGTGCAGGGGTGGCGAACCTTCATGGATCAACGTGCCATTTTTTTAAAGAAATGCTTAATGAAGTATAGACGTGCCTTCAAATAATTTTGACTTGTGATTATATATTGGGAAAATAATAAAACTAAAAATACTAGCAATACACAAAACTCTTTATTTACTACAGTAAAATGCATTTTGTATTTTATAGTAGTAAATGTTTCAGTTAAACGTGTAATTTAAATTATATAAAGTAACATTACTCTGTAATTTCTGCTGTTGCAGATTAGAAGACAACTAAATTATATTAGGATTAGGTAAGATGTTACTTTGAGCAGAATGCATGCTGAATTGGAGTCATCTGCCAAATGGTTTCTAAGCGAGTCTTGAATGTTATCCTTCCCTGAAAATAATAGGTAGCATAGGTCGATGAAAATATGGTTAAAATAGCATGGGCCTGCTTCTTCAAACGGTTAAACGTATCTGGAATCAATTTTAATGTTTCCAAAATTTCGTTACTGGCATTTTTACTTATATTATTACTTATTCGTTACTGGCATTAGTTAATCTTTCTGTTTCAATCAATTCTAACTTTTTCCTTGTTTCAGTCCATTTTTGAATCCATATTGAATTAGACTAGAAATCAATAAGTTACATTTCAAAAATTCTTCAATTTCCAACCAATCGAATTGGAGCAAATTTTGTTCATGAAATGATGTCACATCAGGGTACATAATAAACTTGAACGTTTCTGATAATTCTTTGAACTGAGAAAATCTCACTGAAAATTCCTTGATTGAAGAATCAATCACGGTTGATCGTTTTGATCGGTGGCGTGCCCAAAATACTGTGCCACGTGCCATCAATGGCACGCGTGCCAATGGTTCGCCATCCCTGATCTAGTGCATATTAAGTAAGCTTACAAATACTGTAACGGGTCTATCCGCGAACATGTAACTAATCCTCTTGGGGTAAATTTATTTCTTTTTAACTGTTATTCTATTGAAAACTTTCTCACGAAGAAGAAGACTCGATTTATTCAAATGAATGGTTCTATTTGAGCATTGACTTTTTGATACGCGAAGTTAGTTAAGAGTAGTTGGGAGCTAGTCCAGAGTTATAGTCGACGAGTAATTTCTGGATGATCAAATATTGATAATTGACGATTAAGTCATAAGTTAGAGATTAATAGTAACGACCGGAGGTCGTACAACTAATAACAGAATTACGGTGAAATAGACCGTAGACATCCAAAGTGTTCTAAGAGTAAGTGAATTGGATTATACTCAAATATTAAGTATCCTTTTTGCCATGTGATTGCTCTTATGCTTATATTATTACTTATTCGTTTTTTAGTAGTGGTGTGCATTTCCTACCCTGAATTGTTTCAATTTAAGTTAGAGAAATAATAAATTGGAATTTGAACTGATTATATGGCTGATCTTTACTCGAACCCCCAAACACCAACAACCGCAACGCGGTTATTACAATACGTGTAATCGCTCTGCATTTAAGGTGAGGGAAATGCTTTGTGAGCGCACTTTTGCCGATGTCGGCGCTTTATTCGTTCACACACCTTGGGGACTTCCTTGACATTCACTTGTAACATACAACGAGAATAAAAAACGAACATTTAAAATGAATCTAAAATACATCTAAATAGAAATATAATATGTATCTATTTTTGAAGCATAGATAAACGCGACCTGTTTCGAAATAATGCTGTCCACAACTCGCTAATTACGAGAAATACTTGTAATCTAAGACCATGAAAAAAAATTTGATGTTTGAATTGCAATACTTTTTCTAAAAATTGAAAATGAGATATTCACAATGAAAAACCAAATTCATAATACTATCTAAAGAGTGTACAAATGTATTGTTTGAATTATACTTAACTGCATGTGATTTCTTCTAATCTTTGGTACAGCTGTTTTCTTCAGACGTAAAAAGTAAAAAGGTTGAAGCTTTTTTCTTCTTTTTATTCGATTTTTCTCACTAAAACTAGGATCAAATGTAATATTTGAAAGCAAATATTTTCTCTGCAGGAAATGCTTCAACATAGATAACTGACTACCTTCTTTATGTGCAATCAGAAACAAAATAACTGATGAAGGATATTAAAAAAGTGAGACCTGCAATGTATTATATATTTGGAATGTATATTATTTTTACCACATTTATTTTCTTTATTGATGAATTATGATACCGCGAAGTTTGCTATTGAATGTATCCTTACATGTATGTGAACATTAGACATATTTAAGAAATTTATTGACTGGAAAATATTCAGTTACGTTTCAATGATACATTACAAAACACCGATTTTTAAAAGTAAAAATATATGAAGATTCTCAATTATATATCTTCCGAGTAAGAAATATTTTAATTGATATCTCAAGCTCTAAAAATTTTCTTATAATATTCTGGTAAAATTATACATTGTTTATAAAATTTTAAAAACACATGTAAAAAAAGTTACAAAAGGCAATTTGAAGGTTGGTTTAAAGTGAAAAATTTATCTTTGAGCTTACATTGATGTCTGAAAAAATAGCTTTCAGCAAATAACTTACAGAAGACGTACAGATAAAAAAAATTGCATCATAACTATGTATAGTTTAGAATTAATTTGTAATTTTTATTTATTTTTTTTGACGATATTTCATTCATGATAAAGGATAAGGAAAAGATAATTCATTGGATTTTTATACGTAAAATGTTTATCCTTTCCGATTATTAAAATGAAACAAATTTAAAAAGATTTTTTAATCTTATGATTTACGTGTAATCTAGATTTTATCCAAAAAAAAATCATTTATAAACGAATTTAGAAAATATCTCCCCAAATCATGAAGAAATCCTGTGTGTGTGAATTATTTACTTATACATCAATAGTAATCATATCAACAAATAAACTAAACTTATAAAATTATTTAAAATATAGCCTATACCAGTTCAATATTTACACTCCTCACAGGATATTATAATATAATTTAATATTATGATATCTGAATATATACTCATTGAATTTTGTGCACACTGCTGCGCATTAAAATTGCAACACCACGAAGGAAAGCATATACAAAAAAGATGTTTATTGTACGTAAACGGTGTGAGCGACTTCTCTTAAGTTGCTCTCTCACCATCTTGCCTACCTATGGGTGTAGGAGGAATAAAAGCGGAACCAGAAACTTCCATTATAACAATTATTTATTTTACTCAAACACACTAATCAACAACAGTTTAATCTTTAAGTGAAAGTGTCCGAGGAGTGATAGAGAGAAAGCAATAAACATTAAGCGAACAAGCGCAAGTAACTAATTTAACTTAACCAAATCTATCGTTGATTACCAACCCCCAATCCCCTAATTTAATACAGTGGCAAACACCGCTCTTAATCTTAAGCTGCGAAAATCAACTTTACTTAATCTCACCTGCGTAGCGAATGCAACAGCTTCTCAGCTCCTTCTTACATAATTACAAACTCAGACTTTATATAGTCGAACTAATCTACATATCAAGGTTTCAGCTTGAGACGGAAGGCTGTGAATTAAACGCGAATGCTAGCCCAAAGAGATTCCCCAAGAGGATTAGTGTGAAGGTCGCGTAAAGATCCGTCACAACAGTATGGTATGAAAACAAAATTATTAAAATCAGAAGCAGTTTGGGGGCTTACAGGGGTGCGAAATTAGTAGAAACAGCTTCCACCCCTGGCAGCTGAAGCAGCCCTAACCTGGTTAGGCATGGAGTTGAATTGAGCTTGGGTGACAGAAATGGACAACTCATTCATACTGCTTTAAGTCTATGCCACACTTTATCAACCGTATTAGCTGGAGTAGGTTGCGGCCCAGTCTCTCAGCAACCCAAGACGAAGTGTTTTCAATGAATGTCAGATCTGTAAACCGGGCCGGCCAGGGTAACAATCGAAAACTCTGTGTATCGAGGAAGGTCAGAACACGACTCGTAACATTTGGTCTTGCATTATCTTGTCGATGGAGGGTATTTGGTACGCCTCAACGATAGGGCACAACCACTAGATAGAAGACGTCCGAAATGTACCGATCTGCTTTCAAATTATCATCGATCCGAACTAGAGATGTGCGTGCCGTTTACTTAATGGTTGCCTAAACCATCACACCAGGTGCAGGGCTTCTATGCCGATATAGAATGTAAGCAGTTGATGAACTATCTCCTCGGAGCCTCCAGACACGTATAAGGTCATCAGAATACTGCATGCAAAACCGGGACTCGTCTGAAAAAACGACATTGTGCCACTCCTGTATCCAGTTCTGTCGTTACGGGCTTCAGAGTCACCGTCTCTCTCTATGCTGCATTATCAACGGAAGCCGAAGTAATGGTCACCGTGCTGACAGTCCACGCTACTGCAAACGTCGTCACACCGTACGAGCGGATACTGGGTATGCTGCAAACATGCCCATTTCCTGACTAATGGTCCATGGTGTGGTTGTATGGTTTTGCAGTGCGGACCTCACAATATGTTTGGCCTCTCGGGCGTTAGTCATGGGAGAGCGTGGAGATCCTGAATGTCCATCGATTCCACCCTTAGAACCACCACATGATGGATTTTTAACAATTGGAAGAAAGGTTTATATAATACTAGCTGGTATATCCGTTCTTCGCACGGGTGAACTGAAAAATTAAACAACAGATTGAAGGATAAAGAAGTTTTTAATGAGTTATTTTACGTGAATTTCAAATTAAACAAACAAACAAAAAAAGCTTTTTGCATATCTCAGCTAAGCAAAAAAAAGAAAAAAAAACACCTTTGTTAAATTTTAAGCCTGTAGGTCTAATAGCTGATAAAAAATATTTTTTTTTATTTAAAACTAACTCCTCGCGTAACTCTCTTGAGGGTCGATTTTTGAAAATACCTCCCTAAGCTGATCTCTGCTCCGCAAAAGTAACACATTGTTAAAAGTTTTGTGACGCTTAAAATATTGTAAATAATTTATATATGAAAGTGTAATACATTGATATATTACTTTCTGTTTTATTTATTTTATGTTAAAATTACAATATTCGCAAGCAACGCCGTTTATTAAATTATAATGGCGATTCGATGAAAAACACAGCGAAATGTTGTCGATAGAGTCAAGTTGGCAAATGTCTAGCTACTTTAATAGATCGAGCTTTATTAGAGCTTTGAAAGACCCGCCGTGTAGGGGATCGATGCACGTTAATCCTTTATCCACCGCATTATGATTTACTGCAGTTTTTTTCATGCAGTATTTATTTTTTGGATCACTACATGGAAAATTAAGGGATATACATAAACAAAATACTCAACTTTGGGAAATTTAATCCGCGTTAGAGCTAATTAATTACTTAAACATATTCAACTGTAAAACTAATTATATACACCGTTCACTTAAAATAAATAGTCAAATCGTTTTCTAAGGTCTTCCTTAATATACAAAAACATAAGACACTTAAATTTTGACATGAACTATTTTTTCGGGGCAAAAAAGATAATCTTTGCAATCCGCTGAAAACGCCGTCTGCTGAAAACGAAATTTCTGCTACAAAACTATTCGCCTTCCCCGTTAAAATACTCATCATGGAATCCGCACTGCCATACATCTTGGAAGAGTGGATTTCAAAGAATATTCCTGCCAACTATTGGTAGAATATTCCTGCTAGGTTGGTGTGGTGTGGTAGTTAGGAGAAGGGGTGCCAGGTCAGGCGTTGTTCACGTCACTTGACCATGGTTTAAAATAACGTGAGCCGTCGCCAAAAGCCCTCGTGTAGCTGAACAGTGCGACGTTAATTTTGACTCACTCACTCTCTCCAAAAAATACAATACAGTAGTTATTATTTTTATACTTAAAAAAGGCAATATCTGCCTATTCAATTAAAATTATAGCATTATAATGAATTACTAACCACAAACAAATTATGTAGTGTGAAAGACAAAGTTTATTTACTTTAAGTACCAGAAGCGATAAAAGTATTTATTTTGATGTAAGCATTAATTTTTTTTTCTTATGTCTCACACATGAAAAAAATCATTAGTAGCTATTCAAATAAAGATATTTAAAACAACCTCTCCCTTCAAAACTTCGTTTTATTCTGAAATAAAAAAAAATAGGGATTACATTTATCACAGGAATTAGAAGCCAGTGCCTTGCGTAGACAAAACAAAAAATTTTATTCATAAATAAAAGATAGATAATGCTGTCGTGGGCTTTTTTGCAGCACACGCCAGAATTGCTTGCAGATGGCAGAATTTTTCCTACTTAACAAATATCGTTTTATTTTGGACACTTAATGCAATATCTTTATAAATTATAGCCTATGCCATAAGTTATAGCTTATGTGTTATTCTGATGTATAAGCTATATTACTGTAAAGTTTCATTAAAATACATTCAGTGGTTTTTGTGTGAAAGACCCCCAAACATCCTCACAAACTTTCGCATTTATAATATATATTAGATTTCCTTTGCTATCTATAATTATTGAAAGCCTTACAGAAAACAGTATTTTTCGACCGCTATGATATTTCCTATCATTCGACGAACTAAAATAGACTATGGACGCAGTAGCAATTTTTGTAAGTTTTGTATTTTTCCTTTTGATTTCTCGTTTTCAATATCAGAAGTTAACTAATCCTATCTGTGTTTATGTTGTTGAATTCAGAAATATTATGAAAAATATATAAGGAGTAACTGTTTAATTTCTAAACAACTCACAGTCACTTAATTACTCAAAGAAAATTATTTAAATTTACACGGAGTTTACTTTCAATATAATTTTTTATTCATACAATGTTAAGGTTAACAATAAAAATAAAATGGCAGAGAAAAGGGTACAAAATTACAAAAATGTTGGAAATCGAATTATTTTTATTTAGAGATGAAAAAGGATTTTATCTGTATATCATGAACAAAGCAACAATTAGTTGGGTAAATATATAATAATAAAAGGGCATTTTAATGTACATCACGAGAAACAATAGTCATGCTTCGAAGACAAATACTCGTTATAAAATGGGCCACAGTTAAAAAGGAGTTTAACATCTCTGCATTAGATCAACACAACGGACTTTGAAATTTTGACCCACTGTCAAAAGCCAAGGACATCGTGGTTGATTTATCTGGCGTTAAAAGTTTGCATTGTGCCTCAAGAAAGTTTAGAGGCCCAATTTTATTCAACATGTAATATTCTCCAATTTTCTTCACAATATCTTTGATAAAATTAAAATGAGAATCGAACTTCGTGTCTACCACGAAGTTTACAACTTTAATCGCTGGGTTACAGAGGCGAAGCAGTTCATGCATATATGACTTTATTAAGATAATCGACTACCCTAAAATTGTGAATTTGGCCAAAAATTGACAACTTTTTTTTATGGTTTTAGTTTATAGACCATCTTATTAGCTTTATAAAAATACCCTGTTTATTATTTTCCATTCGCTAGAACAAAAACTGCAAGTGTTCTAGTAAAGGCAGATGCCACCACTTTAAGTAAAATGTCATACTCTTTAAAATGCATTATAATCGAATTTTTTTTTTTGAAAATGCTCAAACGGGGCCAGTGATTACTCAAAAAGTATTGAAAATAATTAACACAAATTTTTTTGCATATGTTCTGTGTAATAGTAGAAGTGTTTTAACCTTCAGATTTATCAATTACTGTTCTATTACAAACTTTATAGTCCCTTAGGTGAATATAATCACTATTTTTTTAAGCAATTTCATATAATAACTGAGATAAAGTGCTCTAGTTTTTGTAAAAATTAAAATATCTCTTATCCTGAAGGTCATTTCAAAAATGAATAGCAAAAAAACACACCAAAAGCGAAAATTTAAAAATTTGTTCATAAACTTTTTGTACAGAATGAACCCCGTTTATGTCATTTGTTGTCAATTTTTACCAATTTTTTCCCATTTTAGTAATAAAAATTTCTTTTTATCTTCTTTTTAGCATATTTTTCTTAAAATATACTAAATAAATCTAAAAACCACAAAAAAAAATTCCCATATCTCCATTTTTTTAAAGTTGTCGCAAGTAGTTGGATACCTTATTTTAAAAGAAAAGAGTGTAAACTTAACATACTTTCTTTCGCTTTAATTTTTAAAGCTGTAATATTAATTTTTTTTTGAATGAATCAAAACATAAAAATGATGCTTTGAAATAATCAATGTTTTTAATAGCTGTCGTAATTAATGAAATCCATGTAGGTTGTGATAGGAAGAACAGTAACATCATACTGTCTATTGATAATAATTTATGACAGAGTGAAAACAATGTTGTGATCTATATTAAGATCTTAGAACAAATCATTTGACACACACACTGTACTTGTACAAATTTTACATAATTTATTACTATCTGCCAGAATATAATTTTCTGATTGCGTAGGACGCAAGAACAGAACGTTATGGGTTTTTTTTTTACGAGAAAGGAAGTAATTAAATGCAATAACTTGCAAACTATTTTGAGAATCTCCAATGAGCATCATTCTTATGTATTTAAAATACAGGATTTTCCATCGAGATAGATTAAGTAATTCACTTATTTTAAAAGAATGCTTCATGTTGCGAAAAAAAATTAATAAAGCAATAATTCCGAAAAAGAAAATTAAATTTAATGCAAATTTATGCAGAAAATATTTAAGAAAATATTTATAAACAAATACAATTTTTTTAAATATATCTAAAATATTAAATTTAACATATTTTAAAAATGTAGAACGCTTCTCAATTGGGTTTCAACTCTCTGCATCGAACGTATTACATAGATGACATTCGACTTAATCTGAGTTCTCTTTACGTTATAAATGCTTTTCCTTTGAGAAATTCTCAGAAACACTAACAAATCTGTCTGAATTGATTCAAGGTCTCACTCAGAAGTTACACAGGAACTATTAGTGACGGATCTCGTAACTTTAAACCACTGTTAAGAGACGAGCACGACACCTGAGCTGTTACCCCAATCTTCAAACTTTCACAACACAGCATTATGACTATATGTCTCGATTAAAAAAAAAAAAACAACTAAGGACACGTCAAAAAAAATATTCACCTTAGTTACATACGAAGTGAAGTCGTATTATTTGAAGTCACCATTTCTCTCTCTCTCTCTCTCTCTCTCTCTCTCTCTCTCTATATATATATATATATATATATATGACACTTATTTTTATTATACAATATTTTTTTAAAAATATTAAGTATTGCTAAGATCTCGAAAATAAAACAACGCCATTTTTTAACTATATTGATTCCTTACTCAAAGGCTACTCTTTCTGCTACTGGCTACATGGTGTATAAGTCCCCTGTTCCTATTAAAAATAGGTTAACAATTTATTTCATAACTTGTTTTTTAGGGATTACACAAATCGTCTAAGTAAAACCAATTATTGATTTTCAATAAAATATTTCTATATTTGAAAACAAAGCACAGTAAATTCACACGGTGCAATATGAAATTTAAAATCTGCTGTAACTTTCCTGGTGAGTTATAGGTACGAGTCCTGATGCGACTGAACAACAGCCATGTAGAGGGGTTAATGCACGTTAAATCTATCGAGGTTGAAAGTTCTCAAGTAGACGTGGTGGGGAAGTTTAGTGAGTGGGATATATATATATATATATATATATATATATATACCCTCGGATGTCATCCTTGTCACTTGCTTGTGGTTCAAAGTTACAGGATTCAACGCTAATAGTCCTCATGTTACTTACAAATTGTCGGCCTAGTTATCAAAATGCTTAACTCCACAAATTAACTAAATTTGAAATAGGAGTGCTACGCGCCAGCGTTGTTTGGCACGATTCCGTAATCGCGCCGTTATCCCCATAGCAGCAAAAGAGAACCAAACAATAGAAATATCAAAGTAACCATGTTGTAATGTTATCGCCCATCTTGGTGAACATAAACTACTTGGCGCGTAGCACTCCCATATCAAATTAGCACCCCAAATGGAGTTACGCATTCTGATAATTAGACCGACGAAATGCAACGTTAATTAACAATCAGTCAACCAACTGTCAATCATTACTTCACTCCCAGTAACATACATAGCGTGAAAAATCTGAAAAGTTTCATTAAAAATTTCCACTCTATATATAGAATTAATTATCTGTAGCTTTCTTTGGAAAACTAGGCATAAGCAATTGTTAACCCTTAACTTCGCAATTTTTTAAATTTCTATGAAAAAATTATATCAGCTAATTCTCAAGTAATAATAAAAGGGAAAAATATGATAAAAAAAGTAAGCAGCTTTAAACTGAATTTCAGTTATTTTTTTGTTTGTTGCAGAAATGCAACATTGCGCAGTAGTGCTGTAAATTACAAAACTTTTTTTTATATGAGAATTTTATTATTCATCATAAAATTTTTAAATTCATTACCTGGTAATTTATTTCGTCAATAAACAAGAGGAAGCATAAAATATAATGGATTCTTTTTATAGCAAAAACACAGTTCTTGAGGCATCCGATATTTTTTTATAATTGTTGTGATTTCTGGAAACAAAATGTACTTACATCTAGTGACAAAATTAGCATTTATTTCGTTGCAGTAATCTTTTTTTTTCTCAGATAAGTTATTTGTAGGTAATTAAAAAATATTGAGACTGTTAAATTAAAATAAACCGTATGTTGCAGAAATGCAACAGTGTGAAGTTAAGGGTTAAGTAAGTTAAAAAAAATTGTTTGATTTACAGTTTTTTTGTTTTATGTAAATGTGTTCTTTTATTAAACAAAGAGTTGTCCATAGATTTTACACTAAAAATCCAAAACTTATATAAAAAATCAAATTTTCTTTTAATAAATAAATTTTTTTTCATCAAAATATATCTTCGGATGATCAGCCTTACATTTATGTGACATAAATATTTGACAAAAGAGTTAAATAGAACTAGAGATTGATATTACCATACAGGTAGTATCAAGCTCTGAAGAAAACATTATTTATTTACTTTTATCGAATACAATGTTCTGCACCTTTTTATCTTCTAATGAAGACAAATGGAAACTTTGTGCTAAAAAGCCCGGTGTCAAGAGTTTCGTTATCGGTGGCTTTAGAGTCGAGTGTTGATTCTTCTAAAAAATCTATCGAAGAATAATAGATGCTGCTGTACATTAAATGCAACAGGGAAGTTAAGCACTCATAAAGTATGAAGAGATTTTTCAAGTATTAATGATAAACCACTTTAGGGGATATTTTGTATTGTTAAAAATAACAACATAAAATAAATTCACATAAAGCAATACATAACATTTAGAGGTATTTTTATCGTTTTTACTCAAACAAAATAAGGATAGTGAGATTCTGAGTTACTCAAAAAAGGATATTATTAAAAGCGCTCAGGGGTGAGTAAAATTTGTGCCTTGTTCTCTTTCAATCAGCACATGATCTGAATTACTTCTAAATAAATCGAGACTAGTACATAAATTTAATCATTTATTTATATACTGGTTATCTGTGAAACAAATTTCATTCAGTTTTGATAAGTCCATAACGATGTTGTAATTTTTATTCACACAAATGTATATTTTAAACAGGAAATTTGGTCAAAATTTTTCAACACAGGCAATGTGTGAATAATCGTGAAAGTTAATTCATTAAAACATAATATAAATATAGGAAATGAAATGAGAGAAAAAACAATTTCATAGTTGTGAAAAAACAGTAAAGAAAACTGTTGAAAAAAAAGTACGGTACCAGTACAGTAGGTTATAAGAATATGCGAGGTATAATTATAACCAGTGAAAGATACACACACACACAATACATACCAGCATACTAAAAGTTAACTGAGTGAGTGAATATTGACGTCGCACTGTTCAACTACACAGGGCTATTGGCGACGGACTACGTAATTTTGAACCATGGTCAAGTGACGTGGACGACACCTGAGCTGGCACCCCCTGCCCTAACTACCACACCACACCAAACCAACGGGAGGATGTTTGAGCTCTCGACATATTTAACATGCATCGCTGCCCTACGCGGCGGGTCTTTAGTGGTACAGGGTTCGAATTCGTGACAAGACCAGCCACGATCCGATACCTTGACCACTCGGCTACCGGGGCCATATTAAAAGTTAAAGTGAAACGTTTGCGAATTAGTTAAAACTTTTATTCACGATAGAACGAATTTTTAAAATAGGTTTGCGAACGATAATATCTACTTTGGAGAATCGCTTCTCTGAGGACTGATCAGTGGTCCCATTAGATTATTTGTGTGAACTGGTTTTTTTTCGAATGAAAAGTCAGTCATACGTTGTATGGCTGGAACGAAGAGTGTGCTTTGATACGAGTACAAAGAGAAACAAATACTCAAAAGTCAAAGCAACTTAATTAACTTTTAAGTGGCTTTTATTGCTACGATCGCTTTAGTTTAGTGATTATGCTTTTCTCAAATAATCGCAAATACAAAACAGATTGAAAAGTCAAATTATTGCAGGTATATATGTATAGGAAACATACGATATTTTTCACTATTACAAGGAATGTGCCACATGCCTGACATAACCAGATAGTTCACCTCTGCCTACAGTATTCAAATTGTAAGCCAATCCTAATCTATAAGTAAATCATGCAAATTATTGTTTTGTTCAGTGTCGTTTTTAAAAAGAAGAAAGTGAAACTATGCTGCTGTTTTTTATTTAGGTTTCCCAAATTAATGAACAAAATGTTCAGCCCGATGAATTCATTAAATCGTGGTCCGACTGTATGTGTATATGTATATATATATATATATATATATATATATATATATATATATATATATATATATATATATATATATACACTCGGGTCCAAAATTAAAGTCGCTGTAACGTTTGAAAGAATAACGGTAGCGTATTCTTGGTTAATTTAAATATGGAATTTATTTACGTCACAACTATTGAATATTATTTACAGAATGATACATTACAGTTATTAAAGTTAATTATAGATTGTTAGTGTCCACTATTTTGTGAGAGGAGGATTCGTTGGTCACCGCTCTCGTGCAAGTTCAAAGCATCTCTCCCCTCATCTTCCGGTCGACGAGCTAGATTCCTCGGGGGTCAAAAAGGGGTTGCGTTGCAGGTGCAAGATGCACGTGTGGGTGTCGGGTCCACAAAGAAGCCGACTAGATGTTGATGTTTCGGAGAAGTGACGTTACATCGCTAACATAAGATCTCTGAAAACTAACGAATTATTTACTGTGTAGCCACGAAATTTGGCAGATACATATAACAATATGAAAAAGAGTATAGCGACATAGCAATATGGAAAAGATTTTAATTTTGAATTAAGATACAGAGACAGTGGCGTAACGTACACCCCCAACCCCCGCACTAGGGGGCCCAAAGCTAGACTGACGCCATTAACGTAGAATTTCACAAAATTAGCTTTACATTTTTTTAATCCAATTTTTAAGCGATTTTTAAATTGGCGATCTAACATCATTCAAAATCAAAACTGGTTGGATCCTAATAAAACCCACCCCGGTTTTTGTGCTTTTTTGTCGCCAAGTTGGACGATAAGTTCGCCAAGCTGGAGAACCTTCTTGTTTTTAATTCTTTAAAATAAGAGACCGTTATTTGTGACCGTTAGGTATCGGCAATTAGTAATTTCCGTTAATTTCGTTAGCTTCAGCAACCCTACTAACTATGTATGAGTGGTAATGCCCGTTACCATTTATTCGACGCTTTGGGATTACCGGTTACGAGACGAAAGCAAAGTTTATTTTCTTTTAAAATTTTTTGTAAAAAAGGTGGTAATTATTAGATGTGGTGCTTTTCAAATGATGGAGATAACGTACGCTAGCAGGAAGGGATCCGAATGATGTAAGGAAAGGTACGTTGTTTGGCAAAAGCCGTTTGAGTAACTTTATAATGTGTTTCATATCTTTTTAAGAAACTAAATCATATAGGAATTTGTTCATGTTTCAATTTTTCTCCTTCGAACATCAATTCGCTCTTTTTAGAATGTACTTAATTTCCTTCGTTAAGAAGTTGAATTTTATCATTAATTTGTTCTTATTAACGCCTTAAAAATTTCAGTTTATCTAGATCGAGCTTCAATTCCTTTTCGGAATGTTCTTAATTACCTATTTTTTAAAAGTTAAGAAAAGAATTTTTCATTTCTGACCTTTGGCTGTAAATTTTTAATTATTAGAATGTCCTTAATTTCCTATTTTTAGAAGACAAGATTTTACTGAATTTGTTCGTAACGTTTGAAAAATTTCTCTTTCGAGCTTCCGATTCTTGTTTTTTCGGAATGTTCTCCATTTCCTATTTTTGAAAAGCTAAATTTTTCATGGAATTATTGTTTCGTAAGTTTTTTAAAAAGTATCTATTATCAGAAGCTAAATATGAATTATTTCTTTAAGTTTTAATGTTTTCCATTTCTGCTCCTTCGGACAAGACGCCATGTTTTTTCCTGTTTGCCTGGACGTGACTTTGAAAAACGCGCCTTTGCACCATTTTGGCGCTACTTGAAAAAACTTTCGCCAAGGGGTGGGCGGTGGCAATAGGAATTTACCCCCACGACGAAAGAGATACTTTTCTTTAGTGGGTTTTTTTTCCAAACCTAAATTACTAACATATAAAAAGAAAGTCAGACGGAAAATTGGATAAAATGCTAGAAAGATAAAAAAAATTCATCACTGTTTTTTTAGTATACTTCATGTTAACGGTAGGGAGAAAAAAAACACATGTTACTTTTTACTGAAGTAGCAAAGTAACTTATTGGCATCTTTAGCTCCCCCCCACATGTACTTCAGTTTCATTTAGCGAACTCGTAAATAATGTACATCTGTAAGGCTTTTTTCATGAAAAACAGTATTGCGGTACTTGAAAACAAATAGAGCATTTTAAATGATTACATGGTCTAGATTTATGATTTAGAAACCCATATGCCCACAGAAATTTCCGTAGATTTATGAGTATTCAATCAAATAAAGCATAATGAGAAATGTTTCACACAAAATTGTTTTAAAACATATGTATATATTTTTATATTCAATGCACTTCAATATAGGGAGTGTTCCTTCGCTGTTAAAACATTTTGATCTCACTTTTCTCTTGTAATATTAGAACTGTTTTTTGTAAACGGAATTAATTATTATGGTTCTTATATTGTGTTATTTTGTTAGTAAGTAAAGAAGAAACGCGGCCCTAAAATGAGTGGAGTTAAAAAAAACTGAGTGATTCTCAAAAACGAAAAATTCGAAAGGAAAAGGAGTATAATATTAATAGCAAATATGCAAAATTGGATAACTTTTTAATATCCGCAAGTTCATCATCTTGCGCAAGTGCTAGTAGTAGTAATGCCCGGGAACTTGATGAACAAGGTCAAGCTCATCCCGTTATTCATAAACGAAGAATTTGGTAAGTGATACCTTTTTTCTATCAAAAGGATCTGAAATCGAAAATATTATTTTACAGTGTTTGTGCTTTTCTTAGTGCATCGTTTTTATTTAAGTTACCAGGTTATCAGTCGACTGTTAGATTTTCCATTTTTTAAATACTATAAATACTCTCTAATGTTAAACGTTATTTACTTTATTTACTCAGACACAGGTTGATTTTATATTCAGTTATAAGTTTAATATTAAAATATTTTTACGTGATGTTTAAAGGTACGTTATGTTATGGTTTTGCAATTCTTTGTATATATATATACATCCGGCTTGGGGCCCAAGATCTGACCTTGTGGGGGCCCAATTATTTTCCGTTACGCCATTGTACAGAGAATATCAAAAAATGTGAAATCATGAATCAGAAATATAGCATTTAACTCGCGAAAAGTCTGTCTAATATGGAGTGCACAAGTATAAAGTCTCACAATGAGCTGTCATACTGTTTATGAGGATGCCAATAAATTTTTGTGGCAACAAAGTTCATTGTTCTGAAAGCGTGTCTTTTAACTCCTGAGGGGTCCTGAGTGGGGGGGACTACGCTGAAAAATGGCTCTTTTTAGATCATCCCAAACATGTGCAAAGGTTCCGATCTGGAGACCTAGCGAGCCAATCCATACGGCGAATATCCTCTTCTTCATGAAATTCACCAACAATATGAGCTCCGTGTGACCACGCATTATTGTTCACAAAAATGTAGTCAGGGCCCATAGCACACAGAATAACTTCGCGTAGGTTTCAAGGATCTCATCCTTAAAGTACTGTGAGTTGACAGTACCCGTATCGAAGACGTACAGGGTTTCGACTGCCCAACATTATGCCGTTCCACGCAAATATTCCTTTGACACCGAATATGTCGATTTTTGTTTCGTAAGAGGGAGGAAAGTGATCTCCACTTTCTCCAGATGAAGGCTCGACGAGAATTACTTTGTCTGGGAAATCTCGACTCATCACTGAAAAGAACACCTCCCTATTCTTGTAGTGTCTACGACTGATGTTTTCAGCTCCACAATAACCGATATTTCCTGTTGGATACAACCAAAGGGACATACAAGACTGGACGCCGGACAAAAATGATAGTCTCTGCAAAAAGTCTGTAGACTGTTTGCCTGGAAATTCTTTCAGACACAGCGGCAAGGTCACGAGCAAGTTGAGAACCTACTGTCTGCCTATGTTGTCGCGCGCTTAATACCAAGTAGTGATCCTGCGTAGATGCGGTTACTCTATAGCGGCCTTAGCCAACCTTCCTGGTGACAGTATCCTTGTTTGGAATTGACTTCACAGCCGGGAGACCATTTCCTTTGTAACTATCAAGCCGCCTCCGTTTGAAACTAGCCAGGCATGTAAAAGATCCGTTGAGTATCAATTTGACTCTGGTACTTTCGGCAAAATTAAATCATGGCATTTAGAATCTTGAATTTTAGATCGAGATCGGCATCTTGAATTAAATTAATCCAAGCGTCAAAATTTGGTAGCGAGAGCCGTCACTAGATGATGCCACCATGAAATAGCTCTCACATTTCGGAACTTGTAATGCCCGCAAAAGCTTTGTTGTCAATGTGCTTCCCATCAAAAAAATAATGGCATATTTATAGTACATTCTCCTTTTCCTATAGCCCAGTAGTATGGGCAAATTACGGCATTGTTTAAACCTACATTCTTGGTTCCTAAGGCCAAGAGTTTGCTACTGTACTACTGTGACTAATATTTCTCTCTGTACTGTCTAGTTATTCTTCTACTTATTCTTATTTAGGATTATAGCTATTATACACAGCTGTTTGTAAAAAATGCAACACCTTGAATGATTTATCAGAATTAAATGAACTTTGCAGCAAATATCAATTATAGGATGTTACGTAAAATAGTAAAGTTCCTGAGCCACCGCGCATGCGTGGTGTGCGCAGTGCCCTCTAAACTGATGCTGAAAGCGTTTAAATAGAGGGCTGTAGTGGTAGGTTGAAAATAGTTAATGATTATTATAATCACCCAGTAACCTGGTCTCAAAGCATGAAATACCTCGGTGTAATTTTAGATAAAACCTCACATTTAGACAACACATTACCCAAATTAAAGACAAGTTCCGGAAAGTATCGTGTAGTCTTTACCCCCTAATTTCTCGGAACTCAAATTTATCTATCAAAAACAAGATGCTTATCTATACTCTCATTATTAGACCAGCGATAGTTTACGCCTCACCAGTCTGCAATCTCTAATATTAGTATCCTAGAAAGAGCCCAGAATAAATTGATTAGGCAAGTTACTAACGCCAGATGGTTTATGAGAAACGATGATCTTACATCAGCGTTAAACCTTCAAACCATTCGGGAATTCATGAAGCAAATAGCCACTAAATTCCTTACTAATATTCCATTAATTGACAACAGAACTTTAAGAAAAATTGAAATCTATGATCCTGATCCCCCTCCTTTAATAGACCTCGCAATATTCTTCTTTAATTATTTTTCTGCTTTTTTATTATTAACACTTAAGGTATCCGAACACGTTGAAAATGACCAAATTCGGTCAAGACAAATTTTTGTTTTCTCTTTTATTGAATAGAGCCATCTTTTGGCCTTACAAAACATATTTTGTTTTGTTTCTACTCTTCCTAGAGGCCAAGCTACAATCAATTTTATTTAGAAAAACCGGAAGTGGGTCTTTGATCAACCAGAAGTGGGCATTTAAATTACTCGAAATCTATCATGGCGAGTCTGATTACTCAAAACATTACAAATGTATTTCTATAAAACTTTTTGAACCTGCTATTTCCTAAAGAATGTACTAAAATATTTCTTATTGTACGAATATTTTTTGAGTTAGGGCTTGTTATTTAAGTAATGGTCTCATAAAGAATGTGATTTTTCTTATAATGTTTACTCAATCAACTCTAAAATTTTCAAATTTTAATAAAACATTAAAATTTTAGTACATTCTCTAGATAACTGCATCTAGATTGCTTTGGTAATACTTATACTAATATAAGTTTATTACTTTGTTCTTTAATTACTTTAAAGTTTTACAAAAATGTTGCTAAAATTTCACTCATAATTGTGATTTCTGTGAAATTTAGGCAATTTATTTTTTAAATATTGTTAGTTAAATATTAGTATTTATTGGTATTGAGTCCTATAAAAAAGCCTTTATAATGTTTAAATATGTTATTTTGTTAAAAAGTGCTGCGAACGTGTTCGGATACCTTAATTTCTTATTCTTTGCCTATTTTATTCCACTCTAACCGCTCTCACTACCGTGACTCGCTCCCCTCCAATAGGAGGCGAGCAGCCCGGCCAATAGAGAGAGGCGCTCTTGTCCTCTCTCAACCCGATTTTCGCTTCAATCCTCGATCCCCAAATAACTTCCATGACACGTTCCCCCCCAACAAAAGCAGCCACCAGACTGGTCGAGACTACTGTTCCCCTAATCAGCTTACACCGAAGACGCTCTCCGGTGCTCAGTCAGAGCCGGTTGCCTAGCCGCTTTCCCTTCACTCAATGATTTATCGGCTGCTCGCACACCTCCGTACGGAGGCTACGTCAGTCGACAGCTTTTCACTTTTACAACACAAACAACAGCTCCAGCAATTCTGATTATTTTTTATCCCTTTTTATTATTATTCGTCACGATCTTAAATTTAATTTCTAACTTTTACTTTTAACTTTTTCATTTTTCTCACTACCCCCCCAAACATGGCAAATCATCCTCTAATGCTCACTCACAACTTTTAGATAGGGGATTAAGACCCCTTTTGAGATCATGTGCCCCAACAACTATTCAACTGTTCAACTGTTATTGATTATTTGTTAGTGGCGAACTTTTAGTGAGTCTTAAGTATGCCTCCACGACGAAATAAGGAGAAATTCCAACAAATTACGGAGTTTGAGCAGGAGAGGATTATCGGCCTCTAAGAAGGAGGATTTTCCTATCGCGCAATAGAAGCTCGTGTGCAGCGGAACAGCTCCACAGTGATACGAGTTTAGAAACAGTGGACCGACGAGCACCGAACAACTCATGAAAATGGCAGTAGACGATGGAAGATGACGTCAGCGCGTGACGATCGATACCTGCTCCGCATGGTGGTGAATGACTGTACAGCTTCTTCCAGGCAGTTGGCAGCACGTTAGTATACTGCTACAAGTGTGCAAATGTCGGCTTCGTCAATTCGTTGACATCTGCTGCACCGTGGATTGCGTGGCCGCGGTAGCCGAGTGGTATAGGTATCGGACCGTGGCTTGCTTTGTCACAGGTTCGAGCCCAGTACCACTAAAGACCCGCCGTATAGGGCAGCGATGCACGTTAAATCTGTCGAGAGCTGAAACGTCCTCCCGTTGGTGTGGTGTGGTAGTTAGGAGAGGGGGGTGCCAGCTCAGGTGTCGTCCACGTCACTTGACCATGGTACAAAATTAAGTGGTCCGTCGCCAAAAGCCCTCGTGTAGCTGAAAAGTGCGACGTTAATATTCAATCAATCAATCAATCAAGCACCGTGGATTGCGTACAAGGGTGTCTTTATACAGGATTTCCCTCATGGCAAACCATCGACGGTTACATCTGCAATGGGCTCATGAGCACAGAGCCTGGCAAGCTGATTGGCACCAAGTTGTCTTTTCAGATGAATCACGCTTCAATTTGTAGGAAGATGATGGCTGTATTCATGTTAGACGCTATGCCGGTGAACGCTGCCTTCAAGAGTGCGTTATCGAACGACATAGTGGCCTAACACCCGGAGTCATGGTTAGGGGTGCGATTTCGTATCATGGGCGTTTCAATTTGCTACGAATTGAGGGTAATTTCAATAGTAACAGGTACGTCCGTGAAGTGCTACAGCCCGAAGTCGTTCTCTTCCTTCAAGGCGTCCCTGGAGCCATCTTTCAGCAGGATAATGCACGCCCACATGTTGCAAAGACTGTTCGAGACTTCTGTTCAGCCCAACACATGCAACTTCTTCCTTGGCCTGTTTATTCACCGGATATGTCACCTATTGAGCATGTGTGGGATTTTGTTGGTAGGCGTCTCGCTCGTGATCCGCGTCCTGCAGCTTCAAAAGACGAACTTTTGATGCGCATACAAGCAATATGGAATTCTCTTCCACACGCAGATATTCAAAATCTTTTTGACTCCATGCCGCGTCGTATAGCAGCACTTGGTGGCTACACCAAATACTGATTTCGGACACTTAATATTGTTTTTTGCTATGAAAATTTCGTCATTTATTTGTACTAATACAAATCGTTTGTTCATTAACTTTCATTTAATTCTGATAATTCCTTCATGGTGTTGCATTTTTTACAATCAGCAGTTTATATTACTATTATTATGGATTGCACACACGCACGCACACATGCTGTTCTCAGTCACCATTGTTTATAATACTGCACAGCGTCCCTCTTTTAAGGTTCCCATATCTGTATGATTCTTTTAACTTTAATGTTCAAGTAATGTTTGTCTTTCTAGTAGAGATTGTGAAATATTATATGTATGTATGTATTTGAAAGATTTGGGAAAAGGGAAGTATTTCTTCTGCTTATTTTATTTTTGAGACTATTGAAAGTATTTTTAGGATCATTTTAGCACGCCAGGTGAGATTTTCGCATCCTTAATAAAGAGCCCAAAACCTTTGCCTAGCTTAGAAAAATGTAATAAAAGAACCAAAATAATATATATATATATATATATATATATATATTGCTATTTTTCCAAAGAGATTTTACTTAATGCACTTAAATGTAATAGTCTTAATTTGAGGCAATAATTACAGCTTCATTTAAGTTTAAAATTATGCGCTGAAGCTTTAGTTAGCAGAACTTACGTAACATCTGCATTAACACACTTATCGCTGAAAAGTTTTGATGTATTTATTATAGGTTAAAATAGGTAAAAGTGTTTCAAATGCAGTTAATTCCCATTTTGACTTAAGTAGCTACCTCAGTAGCAAAATATTTTTTAAAAAACAGGCTTTCTATTGTGGTGGCAAAACCCCGAAGGTTGGCACCCGATTGCTTGAAAATTGCGAAAACAGAATTTCAAAATATGATGCATCTGGGGCATTTACGACCATCGAAAAGTAATTATACTTCCCCACTTCA
The DNA here is from genome assembly GCA_019973935.1 of Trichonephila clavipes. Lineage (NCBI taxonomy): Eukaryota > Metazoa > Arthropoda > Arachnida > Araneae > Nephilidae > Trichonephila > Trichonephila clavipes. Next base: position 23,669 of record BMAU01007009.1, on the reverse strand, counting down.
CATGGTTCCTAAGAAAGGTATTTCGGATTGGAGACCTGTTGGCGATTATACAGCTTTAAATTCTCCAACATTAAAAGATAAATACCCCATTCCTGGTATTGCTGATTTTACAGCTGAATTACATGGCTCAAAAATTTTTAGTCGAATTGATCTAGTAAAAGCCTATCATCAAATTCCTATTCATCCAGATGATATCCACAAAACGGCAATTTGCACCCCGTTTGGTTTATTTGAAAGTACACAAATGCAGTTTGGAATGTGTAACGCATACGCAACGTTTTATAGATGAAGTCACTCGTGGTTTACCTGGTATTTATGCACTTGTCGACGACATTTTAAATGCATCTAAAAATCTTCAGGAACATTATCAACATTTAAAAAACCTTTTTTCAAAACTAAATGAATACGGTCTTAGCATTAATGTTTCTAAAGGCATATTTGGTGCTAAGACAATAGACTTTTCAGGTTTCAATCTGTCAGAAAATGGAATTAAACCTCTACCTGATAAAGTTAAATGTATTCTAAACGTTCCTAAGCCAAATATTTTAACTCAGTTGCGTAGATTTTTAGGCATGTTTAACTTTTACAAATGTTTTTTACCAAAAGCCGCACATATAATTGCTTCCATTGTTCAGTTTTTAGAAGGACATACAAATCAAAAGAAATCTCATTCCAGTGTTCGCAAATCATCTGAACCGTTAACATGGAATGAAAACTCAGAACAAAAAAAAAAGCTTTTCATGCAGCGAAAAACGCTATTGCAGAAGCTACCTTTTTAGGACAAACTATTCCAGGGGCTCAGTTGAGTCTATGGGTGGACGCTTCAGATATTGCTAATGGAGGCACTTTATCTCAATCATCACAACGGAAATGGGAACCAATAGCCTTTTTCTCCATGAAACTTAACAAAAGTCAGCAAAAGTGGTCGACTTACGACAGGGAACTATTTTCAATTTATTCGGCTATAAGAAAGTTCAAAGATATGTTAGAAGGCAGAAACTTCATTCTATATACTCACCAAAAGCCCCTAATTTATGCTTTTAAACAAAACCCGAATAAATGTTCTCCTCGGCAATTACGCCACTTAGATTTCCGAATATTCTACCGACATTCGGCATGTGCAAGGTTCCGAGAACAAAGTTGCTGATGCTCTTTCAAGAATCGAAATTGATTCCATTACTAAATCTCCAGTTTTAAATTTTAATGAATTTGCATTAGCACAGAAAAATTATCCAGACGTTCAAAAATTTCTTCAGAATGATGGATCATCTCTTAAATTAGAACTGAAACCATGTCAAACCTCAGATTGCAATTTGCTTTGCGATACTTCTACAGGAGTTCCACGTCCTTTTGTCTCTGCATCGTTTCGAAGAACAATATTTGACCATCTTCACAATCTTTCACTTCTAGGGATAGCAGCTTTGACAAAACTCATCTGCTCTCGCTCTACGTGTGGCCTGGCATGAAGTGCCAAATAAAGCAATGGGTCCGGTGTTGTGAATCGTGTCAAAAGTCGAAAATCCAAAGGCACACTAAAACACCTCTAGGAAGGTTCTCTCTTCATGATACTAGAGATTCACTCATTCACATACATACTGTCAGTCCCTTGCCACCATCTGAAGGTCATTATTACCTTCTTACGATAATCGAACGCTTCTCCAGATGGCCAGAAGCAATCCCTATTCCAGACATGCTAGCGAAAACCATTTTCCACGCAATTTTCGACACGTGGATCTCTCGTTTTGGTTGCCCATCGGTAAGCACCTCAGATCAAGGAACCCAGATGCGCTCCTCAATGTACGCTGAATTTATTCACATGCTAGGAACTGAAAAGATCAAAACTACAACATATCATCCGAAATCAAATGGAATTGTGGAACGTTTCCATCGGCATTTAAAATCGGCCATTAAACCCCATGAAAGTGATATATGGTCTGAAATAGTCCCCATCATTCTTCTCGGCATACGAACTGCAATTAAAGAAGATCTACAATCTTCTGGTGCTGAAATTGCTTACGGTACAAACCTACGTCTGCCTAGTGACATGAATGTGTCAAACATTCCTTTTTGTGACAATAATTTCATTACTAATCTTCGTAACAGAATGCAACAACTGAATCCTGTGGCAACATCTGCTCATTGCAGTGATCTCGATTCCTACATTCATCCTTCACTACAATCATCATCTCATAACTTTTTAAGGATCGATCATGTGCAACCCCCTTTACGTCAACCGTATACTGGACTACATAAAGTTCTGTCCAGAGCAGACAAAACCATCATCATTGACGTTAATGGTCGTAAAACTATCGCGTAAAATCCACACATCTTCTCTCTCAGAAACTGTGTGTGAATCTCTACCTACAGTGAGCAAAAGCATAAAAGATGATAAATTATCTACTAATGACTAACCAATCTTTATTACAAAATCAGGAAGACGTATCCGTTTTCGAAAAAAACTAGCCATTATGTCATATAATTTTTTTTCTCCTTCTAGAAGAACTTTCAGTTGGAATTTTTTTCTTTGTATATATTTCATTTATATGTATTATTTTTGTGCATATATCTCATATTCAAAATTGTTAATGTATTTTTTTCCAGTTCAGATTCTGAAAACAATAGTAATAATAATGTTTATAAAATTTTAAACTAATGTCGTTCCCATGGTTTGTCACCCTCAGTCACTGGGGGATACTCTTTGGTAAACCCGATCATGGGTTTCGAATTGAATATGGCAACCCTTTAGAATAGGTTTGAGAATCTGCCCTGGCAGATACAGTCGGTCGAAAAAATAGCTGAGCACCGTGACCCTTTCAAAAAATGATTGGAAATGGAAAACGACCTTTTTTGAAATGACCTTTGTTGAAACTCTCTCACTTGAAATTAATCATGAAAACCATCTCACTTGAAATTAATCATGAAAACTGTCATTTGAATTGAAAATCTCATTTTAAACGAAAACCCTCTCCTTTGAATCAATCTCCACACCGTATTTTTGTTCCCCCTTTTCGTTTCCAATGATTGATTGATTGAACATTAACGTCGCACTGTTCAGCTACACGAGGGCTTTTGGCGACGGACCACGTAATTTGAACCATGGTCAAGTGACGTGGACGACACCTGAGCTGGCACCCCCTCTCCTAACTACCACACCACACCAACGGGAGGACGTTTCAGCTCTCGACAGATTTAACGTGCATCGCTGCCCTACACGGCGGGTCTTTAGTGGTACTGGGCTCGAACCTGTGACAAAGCAAGCCACGGTCCGATACCTATACCACTCGGCTACCGCGGCCCCCTTTTCGTTTCCAACGACTCTTTTTATGACTTGTCCATTTTGCACCCACTTTTTATCCAAACCATGTATTTAACGTTTCCATCCCAAAGAAAAGTTCAAACGGTTCTTTTTGTATGAATCGTGTCTATTTTCACCCGTTTTTATACCCCAACGTTGTTTTTAGGGTCTCGATCAAAGTATCCCTCAAAGTTCCCCTGAGAGCGATCATGTATGTATGAACAGCATAAAATTTTTCAAATTTCACACAAAAAGATTTTTCAGGGCCGAGAGAAAATTTTTCATTCCACCCCAGAGCGACGAGGGGTCAAATGAAATTCTTGACAGGTCAAATGAAACAGGTCTCCCAAAAAAAGTTTTAACACGGGGGTCAAATGAAATGCTGGACAGGTCCAATGAAATATTTGGTGAGGGCCACCTCATTCCAATCTAGGTGACGATTCACAGGTAATTTGATGCATCTAGGGGGACCACCTCATTCCAATCTTGGTGACGATTCACAGTGATACATCTAGGTGAGAAGGCCTCCCATCTTGGTGATGAGGGTCCAATCTTGGTGTATGAATGGACCCGAAAAAAAGAGGGGGAACTGCCCCCCCTATTTTCGGTCTTGGAAGATTTTTGCTAAAAAACATTTAATGTTAAGTCTGCCAGAATTTGAGATGTAAACAAGACTCCAAATCCTGATAGTCTTAACAAAAAACATTTAGCCATTCAAAAGCACTCCGAGGTATGACTGCTGGCCTTTTATACTCTAATGAGGTCACGTGAAACAATTTCTATTGGCTGGTCCTTCCAACGTTGTCTTGAAAAACCGAGTCGACTCGATTGGCCCAGAAAGATTATTCAGCTTAAATGAGCGCACATTAGCTGAACGATCCAATCTTGGTATACCCCGAAAAAAGGGGGACTCAGTCAACTCGACCCCCCTTTTTCCGGGTCCAATTTTTTTTTACAAAATTGAAACGCCAAAGTTGGGTTAAAAAAAAGGGTGTAAGGATACTCTGACGCGTGACTCGATCCGGCCACCGACCCAGATTTCCAAATACGATAGTGGTGGTCCAACAAGTGTTGTACCAAAACCATTCTGATAAAATATGAGACTTGATCCATTATTTATTGAAAAAATATATACAATGAACTACAGGCAACTATTGACAGACAGATCCATGGGTTGGATGGCGCCGATAGATTTTTTGACACAAGTCTGGTCATACAAAAAATATATACAATGAACTACAGGCAATTATTGACAGACAGTTGGTTGGATGGGTTTAAATCCGATAGTTTTTGACACAAGAGTTTAGTCTGGGCACTATCAAGTCCATAGGTGCCCTTTCAAATTTATCCACGAAGGAGAAGAGATTCCCATCAAAAATAGAGGGTACCGTGTGAAGCAGCTGGAGTTCTTGGGGTCCAAATACGAACGACATGAGCTGGTCGAATGCATCTGTCGACTCCAAAACGTCGAGCTCTGGGAGAATCTGCATAGGTTCTGGGAGACTCTGCACAGGGGACACTGGAATTTGCACAGGTGGTTCAGGGACATGTGGAATTTGCACAGGTTCTAGGACATCTGGAATCTGCACAGGTGCCATCGGTAGCTCAGATCGTCTGGACACACGTCTCATGACGGGAGTGATGCGCACTTTGGATCGTTTCTTGGAGAAAGGTAGAGATTTTTCTTCCAAAGGTCGCTTTTCGGCCGGTACATGAATCGGGGTAGGTGGAGGTAGCTTGTAAGGAGTTTGATCAAACTTTTTCATTTTCCGGAAATCTCCCACGTGGAATCCCTTCTGAATGAGCTGGGGGAGAAGGGATTCGGGGATAATGTCCAGTCTGTCAAATATGTTTTTGAACAATGGTCAGTTACATAAAGTAGGCACTGTAAGCTAAATAAAATATATAGTAAACTTCCTGATATTTACTAAACTCGAAGTTAACAGATTAAACAAGATGAAAGACGAAATTGACTCCCTAGAAACAGTTAATAAAAAAGCACCCAAAATTAAATAAATATGTCCAATACCCAAAGAATTCATTTAAAAAATCTAGTATGGCAGATGAAAAGAATAGTCTGGTTACCTTATAGAAATTGGCCACTTTTAATGCTCAATCCTAAACAATTAGCTAAATGTGGATTTTATTATACAGGTGTATTAGATGTTGTGACATGCTACTGCTGTAATGGATCTTTAGGTAATTGGAAAAGTGATGACCCATTAACAGAGCACGAAAAATTCTTTCCTCATTGTGAATATATGGATTTGATCAGAATGAAATTAAATAACAAAACTAAATGTCTTAAAAATCAAGTACTTCAAGAAACTTGCAAAATATTTTCAACGTTAAAAGCACAAGTTGCAGCTTCAAGAAACACAGGACAAAGAGAAAAAGTTGCAATTTCAAGAAACACAGGACAAAGAGAAAAAGTTGCAATTTCAAGAAACACAGGACAAAGAGAAAAAGTTGCAATTTCAAGAAACACAGGACAAAGAGAAGACACGGGAGCAGAAAATACAATAATTTGTAAAATATGCATGAATGATGAGATGAATGTCGTATTTCAACAATGTTCTCATTTCATTTCTTGCCATATTTGCGCTGAAAAGATTTTTGATTGTCCTCTGTGTAGAAATCCAGTGATACACAAAATAAAGGCATTTAGAGGTTAAAACAATTTGTTTTCGTCAATAAAAAAACTTTTTTTCTTCATCGTCTTTTTCAGTTATCATATAAATATATTCTCAAATAAAATTTTGTTTACATTTTCTTATGGTTTATAGTATTATACCCTGGTTTTATTTTTTTGAATTTAGGTTAGTATTTTTTCCACTTGTAAATTGAGGTAATTTTTAGAGTACTCTTTCAATGTTACTAAAATCCTTTCTACTTATGTTTTGTTAATTAAAGCCCAATTTTTTATTTGACTTTCTGAGGGGTAACTAATATTTTTTGAATGAATTACCGATAGATTTTCATGTGCGTGAATACAAATATTTTAAATAAAAACCATTCATAACATTTTTAAGTCAATACTTGTTAAATTGCTCCAATTTAAAACTGATTTATTTTTATGAAAATACAATAGCTATTAATATTATGCAAAAATATAATTTAAATTAATTAAAGGACGACATTAAAAGTTATAAATTTTAATCTGAAATATATAAGGCATGCTTAAGATAGAATCTTGTAGGTTTTATTTTTTATGTGTAATTGTAGGTTTCATTTTTCATGCGTAATTGTAGGTTTTATTTTTTATGCATAATTGTATGCTGCAATAAGACAAGAGAAATAATATAAAAAATGGATTTTATTTAATATGATAAATCATTATGTCGCTAAACAGTTTGCATGTGAAACGTAAAGTATCTGCATCTAACGTTATGCCGACTTTAGACCTAAAAAAATATTTATATTACTGTAAAGTTTCATTAAAATACATTTTTGCATGAACCAAATTTTAATATTTATAATATTAGCATCATAAAAAATATTTATTACCCATTATTTTACCTTTTTAAAGTGTAAAACAAAGGAATTTTATTAGAGCGTTCTCCATACGTTCTCCCCATGTTTTATAAATTTATCCATAAATCTTTTTAATATTCCATACTTGAATAATTCTATTCCTTGCGGTAATTCCACTGTAAAAAAAACAAAAAAAAATCGTTTTTACAAAAATTTTATACACTGAAATACATTTTACATATATGCACATTAAAAATAATGAGGCGGAAAGTTTATTTAATCGCTATTTAGTTTGCCCTCTGACCAGGAGGTGCTCAAAGCTACGGCTAATGACGTGATAAAAATGAAATTATAATTTTTTTCCTCCAATCCCTATATATAAGGAGACATTTTATTTACGATAGGAGTAACAAAACACTTCAAATATTTTTTTTTAAGATTATCATTGAATCCGTGCTATAATATATCTTGGAATGTCTTTATCTCCTGTTGTAGGAGTTATTTCATTTGAACATAATTCGAATGCTTTAAGAAGTGTAAAAAAATTTACAGTTTATAACTTATTACAGTATTTAACTGTAGCATGTGATACAAATTGGTGTAAAAATTTACATGTTCATATAGAAAAAAACCAGTATTATACGTGCCAAGTTATTTTTATTACATATATTTGAAGCAATTTTTACCGGACACCGTTAAAGGCTGAATTTACAAAATGTTACACATTTACAAATGTTCTTCAAATAAAGTTTTACATGCTATTCGACAGATTTGTAATATTAGTTTCGAACCATAAGTATAAAAAAAAACAACTCCCGTTTACTAATTATTTTAATGCTTTCAAATTTCATTTACCTAAATATAAGTTGAACCGTAAATATAAAAAGCTTTTTTCTCCTAATTAGAGCTTTTCTGCTGAATTTGTCTTCCAGTTGTGAAACTAGTTTTACAAATGATTGGCAGAGAAAAAACATCACGTTCAATCCAGTATTGAAAGAGCATAAAAAAAGTTTCTGCAGCTAAAAACATCTTACATTGTTGAATTTTACTCGATAGCTACTTTTTTGAAAACGAAAGTAAAAAAATGTTTTTTTAAAGTATGGCTTAAATAGCGAGATCTTTTTATTGCTGCTGAAAATTTTCATTTAAAATGGGTGAGAGAAAAACACCAATGAAATGCCTCAAAATTTTAAAATTATGATAAATATCGAATTTATACCATTATGATGATAAATATTGAATTTGTACCATTATGATGATAAATATCGAATTTATACCATTATGGTGATAAATATCAAATTTATACCATTATGATGATAAATATCAAATTTATACCATTATAATGATAAATATCAAATTTATACCATTATAATGATAAATATCAAATTTATACCATTATGATTATAAATATCAAATTCACAAAAAAGAAGATATTTTTGTTTATTTATAAAGCTTACTATTAACATAGCGTAATGTTGGCGATAGAGGCTTGAAACTTAGAAGGGAACCACTAAAGACCCACCGTGTAGATGAAGGTTTACCCGTGCCGTGGACTAAATTATCCTTGTATGGTTAAAAATGCAAAATCAGTAAAAATATAGATATGACAGTTTCACATTTTTATTTTTTGATAATATTCCAATTTATCTTTTCAAGCCAACAGTAACATTTGATTCTTTTTACACATTTCTTGTGATGTACCGACTCATCCCGCATGATAAACATAATTCTTTTTTTTTTTTTTACTGTAAAATATTTCTCAGGTTCGTGAAAAACTTTTACAATCTGAAATATGAAATCCATTTTTGTTTAGTACCACCTCGACGGAAACGGTAAATAGTTTCAAGAGTTCATGAAATTTTGCAACATTTGCTAAACGTTCTAATTTGTGTCTGTAAAACGACATTTTTTAAGGCATTTTCTCGCAAAGCTGTGATTATGTTTTTTTTTTCTAATTCATTAATTAAAGTGTGTATTGAAGGAACCATTATTATGAGTGATTTAAATAAAACTGAAATGATTTTAGAGCTATTTATTACCCATACACTATTTAAAAAAATACTATTTTAAATAATGAAAAATTTAATTTATTTATATTCTCGATTCAATAAATAAAAATTATATGAGAGGCTTTGCTCTGTTTGCGTTTAAAAAAAAGTGTACAAAAAAAAAAAAAACAAGGTTATTATAACAATAATGGAAACTACAATAAAAAAAGCCAGAATTACATTTAAAGGTGTTAATGAATGAAAATTGCAACGACTTTTTAAGATTAAAAGAGAAGAAATAGTGTATATACCTCCTGAACAATGGTATAGTAAACGCGTATAATCAATGGCATATGGTACCACGGCTAATGGCTTTTTTTGGTGAAAAAGGATTAAGTTATATGTTTTCTAATAACACATTTAAAGCTAAGAAACCTGTTCCAATTATCAGAAAGTATGAATATAAAGCAAATAATTTAATACAAATGGAAAAACAACTCAATTTTTGCATTGTAAATGAATATAGAAATGGGTTTGATACAATTGGGTTACATAGGGATAACGAGAAGGATTTAAATTTAAATTATCAATTATTAGTTTTCCTTCGGCTAATGGCTTTTTTGGTGAAAAAGGATTAAGTTATATGTTTTCTAATAACACATTTAAAGCTAAGAAACCTGTTCCAATTATCAGAAAGTATGAATATAAAGCAAATAATTTAATACAAATGGAAAAACAACTCAATTTTTGCGTTGTAAATGAATATAGAAATGGGTTTGATACAATTGGGTTACATAGGGATAACGAGAAGGATTTAAATTTAAATTATCCAATTATTAGTTTTTCCTTTCGGAGCGACAAGGGATATAATTTTTAAAAGAAAGGGTTACGAAAATGTTTCAATACCCTTAAAAAATGGAAGCGTTTTAATTATGTACCCTCCCACAAATAATTTTTGGTACCACGAAATACCGATTAGGAAAAGATTTAAAGAATCCAGAATTAGTTTGACCTTTAGAAGAATCAAGGTTTAATAAATAAAATTTTTCAATAGCGTTGAGGCCCGTAATTTTTTTTTTGTGTTGGGGTGTTTTGAATTCTAAAATAGCATATAGAAATACTTTGGTAAAATCTATAACATTGGTTTTGTGTAAAATCGGTGCCCAGAGAATTAAACTTCCTGGTAAAAAAAAAAGATTCCAATAAAGTTTTTTTAATCCTAGTAATAAAAAAATAATTTAAGAAATACAAAAATTATAATTTTTTTAATGTTCTGTTACGTATATAAGAGAAACGGTTAACATTCAACGTATGACATTTTGCGGATTTCAACAGTCTGTAAACACCATGGCTTCTGTTTCACCGGTAGTTGGATTTTTATCTTTTGAATTTAACAACAACCCTCTTAGGACTTAAAAAAGTCGTTATTGCTAATTTAACTAATTCAGTAACAATATTATGTAATCCAAATTGGCTTAATGAGTTGCGATTACATGTAATGAATTTAAAAATTACGAAACTATACGTTCAAAATACTTTTCATTTCAAGTTCGTTGAACCATTTATCCCGGATGGAATTGTATGTCACAGTTATAAAAGACAAAGACTCAATCGATGTAAATCTTGTAAGAGGTTTTCTTGTGCCAGTGTGAAAATTACAGATTGTATAAAGCAATTGTACACAATTTAGACTTGAACATAAAATGTGAATAATTGTTTGTTTATAATTGTTTTTTATTATTTCAAATTTAGTAGAAAAAAATTAGTTTGATACAAAAACTATGTTTTTTTTATCTTTCTTTGCATCTATTGTTTGAAAATTTGGAAATGATATGAAACCAATGCTTTTTTGAAAATATGCTTACTTTGATCTTTTACTTCAATTTCTCCTGTACATCTGTTAGGACTTCTTGAACGATGATACAGACTCTTTGAAAATTTGGAAATGATACGAAACAAATGTTTTTTTTACTTACTTTCCTCTTTTACTTCAATTTCTCTTGTACATCTGTTAGGACTACGATAACCTTAACATACACTTATCAATTAATATTACATGAATTTATAAACTAAATGAATTACAAAAAAAAAAATTACATAACTTTACTCCTAAAAAATTATTAAATTTGTTGGGGTAGACCGCTTAAAAATTATACAAAAAGTTAATAAATATGTATAACCTTACCTAGAGAGATCGCCGTTTCACTTATACCACTACTTGACATAGCTTCACTTAACATGTCTTTACGAAATAAGCCACCTAAATATAAAAAAATTTATATTTACTGTAAAAAATATTTTACAATTGAAATACTTCTTTTGAACAAAACTATTTATAAATTTGGAACAGCATTTAGTAACAAATATATATAACATGAGTAAAAAAAACTTACGCGGAAATGGTATTTGTGCCGTATTGCTCGTCGATGGGATAGGACTCACTACAAAAATTGGAAATATAATTTTTTTTTTTTAATTATCTAATGTTAAAACTTTATTGCTTTGAAACAAACAGTTATTTAAAACTTGCGAAAATGACATTTGAGCCATTTCATTGCTTGTTGATGGTACTGGGCTATCTAAAAAAATAAAAATAAAACTTTTCATTATAAATATTAGAAACTATTTATAAATTTTAAACAATATATAGCATTAAAAACTTACAAATGGGGTTTATCTCTTTCGTGGATTGAATAGGAAGCATATTGTTCGAATTATAGCTTGTACCTTCAAAAAAAAAAAAAACTTTTTTTAATTGAATTTATTTTTATCTTAAAAAATAATTTGTAAAAAACAGAGCTTAATAGTCGAGTAATTACAGTTAAAAAAAAAAAATAAACAGCTATTTCGGTTATAGCGAATCTCTTGGAGAAAAATAACATGTTAAAAAAATTAGAGATTTAGTTGCAAAAAAGTTTGCATATATAATCCAAAAAAAAAAAAAAAAAAAGAAATTGTTGAACAATTAGCATTGGTAAAAACAAAAATATTAAGAGAATTAAATATACTTTCGAAGACTTGATAAAGAGAAATTTTGTACTTACTGTCCATAACGTACGGTAACTTCTCAGAGAATGTTTACTTTTCAAATCACTGACTTTTATACAAAATTCATTTCTTAAATGTAACAAGGTCTACTTAAATAAGTCCCACGTAATGTCATTATATATCCTTCTTCCGCAGTCATTAACACAAATTCACAGTAATTGTCACTTTTTAAGTTTTATTAAGCATTATTTAGTTCGTGACACCACAAGGCGCACTTAATGTCATATTTCCTTTTCAGCATCCGAGGTCATTTATTGTGTATCGATGAATGGATTTAACATCTAATTAGCATGAATTCACAGTAATTGTTACTTTTTCTTTCAGTTTTATTAAGCATTATTTAGTTCGTGACACCACGAAATGTCATTATATTTCCTTCTTTCGCCTCTGAAGTCATTTACCATCTAATTAACATGAATTCACAGTAATTGTTACTTTTTCTTTCTTATTTCGTATCTGTTCCGTATTTTGATAGTCATTTATTGTGTATCGTATTTTAATAAGGTCACCTTTGCTGTATATAAAAAGATTTCTTACAACGATTCATTTATTTATGCTTTTTTAAAAGTAAAGCTTTTCTATTTTTTTTTAAATAATTTTTTCCTGTTGAGAAAATAATAAAGGAATAAAAAAAAGAATTAACACAGCTAAATTTAAAATTAGTTATCGCTCGTTAATATTCACTCAATAATATTTAACTGTGTTCATATAAATTAACGTATAAAAAATCTTTATTTTTTGGAATCTGCTCGTTGAAACATTTATTGGTCAAAAAATTAAATTAAATTTTTTTTTAGCCTAATTTTTTTTTTAAATTCTTTTTCTATAATCTCACAAAATTTGAAAGCTCTAAGCGAAAAAAACCGCAGAATTTTGCTTTAACATTAGTTTTTATTCACCGTTAAGATTTTATGTTGAGCATAAATTTACATTAGCTTTTATTCCCTGTTAAGATTTTATGTTGAGTATAAATTTTTTTTATATAGCACAGATGTTTACTTGAAGGTTAGTAAGAGTTTAGCATTTGAATCATTTTGTTTAAAAATAATAATTTAAAGGTGAAGTGTAATTCAGGATGATACTAGACTGAGTTTTGGTGCACATGCAGCTGGGGTAAGTTATTCTTATTTGAGAGTTTGTGTGCTCGACACCTTCAGGTTTGTGAATAAACCAGGGGGCAATTGGTGAATTACGAGCTAATGGTGCTCTAATGAGTTGAGAATCAAGGAGCGACTCATATAGGTCCCAATGAGAAAACTTGAAGTATGAGAAATGGATTACCCTTCTGATGAAACGAAAAGAATTACAAGAAGGAAAAGAAGGTTTACATTTTTGAAGCTCACTCCTAACAGCTAATTCAAGCCCCCAGCAAAGTTCAGCAATCCCATTGATCACTGACATCAAAACCGTGCCGCACAACACCAGGTCTACTCAATTTCTGGATAAAACAGGACAGGATCTGAATTATCTCCAGTGCCTTTACAAGAAAAAAGGAGATCAAAAAAGGCGAGGGCGTTTTTTTTTTTTAAAACAGAGAAAGGTGGATCTTGGGAGTTTTTGGACCGTGATGCTGACCAGAGCGAGAATAGAAAAACACCTTGTGGATGGTGCCGAGACAAACTGTGTAGAAATCGACGTTTACTTTAATTTAATTACCCTGTAGGAGAAAAATAAAGTATTTTTTTACTTCCTCAACTTGTTGTGAGTGTTTTTTTTGCGCTACTTTCTCACGCGTCACAGCAAAATCTAATATTAACAGTTTTTTTTTTTTTCGTAACTAGTGACCTTGACCTTTTTTTTTTTTTTAACATTTCTTGTATTTTTTTAGTTTAAAAATATTTAAGAGAACAAGGACATCATATACTTTGAAAAAATCAATTTTTAGTTCTGAAAAATAGTGCTTATTTTCTGAACCTTTCGTTTGAGAGGCCTGATCATTGGGATGAAAACTGCAGGCTGGTTGGCGTGCCGTGTTGCTGGCCAGGTGGATTGTTCGAGTGTGCCGTTAGAAATTGTTGAGAGCAGTGGACACGAGAAGGTACCCACGCAGAAAACTGGATCTGGAGCGACCAGGAAGATCAAGAGGAGAGAGGATCGTGCAGCAAGCACTTGTGGACCCCACAGTGACTCGTTCAACGATACGAGCAGGCGTAGGCATAGCAATTGTTCCACAAACAATTTCCAGACACCTTGCAGAAGCAAATCTTAAATCCAGCGCCCTTTCCGTGCACTCCCTTTAACACCGGAACATCGACAACTCGTCTACAGTGGTGCCAAGCCAGATCAATGTGGAATGTCACAGATTGGTATGTGATGAGTCCCGGTTTGTTTTGGGGACAGATGATAACCGTGTACGGGTGTGGAGGCGCCCTGGTGAGCGGTACAATTCCCCCACACTGTTCTATGTCACATTGCCCGCACAGCTGGTGTAATGGTCTGGGGGTCATAGCCTATGATAGCCGGTCCACTTTAATTGTGATGTGTGGAACCTTAATGGGCCAACGATCGTTGATGATATTCTTCGACCCTATGTAGGACCTTTCCTAGATGGTCACCCAGGGACAATTTTGCAGCAAGATAATGCTCATCCGCATACAGCAAGAGTTGCTCAAGACTTCTTACGTCATTTTCAGACTTTTCCATGGTCGGCTCGCTCCCCCGATTTGTCCCCTGTAGAGCACGTGTGGGATCAGCTAAAACGGCAGATGCCATCGTGTCACTCTGTACATGATTTAGAGTTGGCTGTTCAAGATTTGTGGGCCCATCTGCCTCAAGACAACATAAGGTGTCTAATTAACTCAATGCCGGACCGTTTGGCGGCATGTATTGCAGCTGGAGGTGGTCCAACGCGCTATTGAAGTTTCCCAGTATTTGTGTTGCTGCACACCCTGTATTCGTTTAATTGTCTTGTTTTTGCGATCAAGTGAATGTTTAATCTGTGTCATTATGTGTATTAAATTTCATTTCAATCCGATGCTTTCTTCTTGGGTCGCTATTTTCAATGTTCCTGAGTGTATAAGAAATTCTGTGTTGCCAACATTTTATAAAAGAATATTTTGTTTGAAATCATTTTATTAAAACGGTACTTCTAAAAAATTGCCGTTTTAACTAATTTTTGACCGATTTTGAGCCATTTAAATGCCCACTTCCAATTTTTCTATTTTCATAAAAAATTTTGTGGTGTGTGCAACTTGGTTTCTAGTCAACATAGAAACAAAATGAAACATGTTTTATAAAGCCAAAAAAGATTGTTCCACTCAATAAAATAAAAACAAAAATTTTTTTGACAGAATTGGTCTTTTCCCTGTGTTTGGATACCTTATAACTGGAAGTATCTTTAAAATAGTTGCCACCAGTCTTGAAATCCATAACACAAAATAAGGATTATTACTTCAGATTTACATGTAAATAGTTCTTCTGAGACAGTTCTACTGAAAAATGCAACCCAGAATTAGCCTTAATCCTTAAAATCTGACATTGAAGAGAAATAAAATGTTTCAGTCCATTTTTCAAAATCTTATGTTAAAGATCCAAGACCATAAGTCAACAAAAAAAAAAAAAAACATCCTTTCTGAAAACAAATCTATCTTAGTCATGACATCCCCTTATTCTGAAGCAAGCTATAATAAGGAAGTTAGAACACACATTACATTAAGAATTTGTCAATATTACATTGACAAATTTCACAATCAATATTAGTGAAACACATAATTCTGATGTCCCACAAAGATAAAATAATCAGAAAAAATCATTGCCAATGCATGAACCTGGATTTTGCAAATTACTACTCTTTGCCTGTGAAAACCATTTAAAATTTTCATTTTATTTATTTAGAAAATAATAATTTAATGTTGTTGAATTAAATAGAATGGAGTTCCTACCACATATGAAAAAAAGAGTTCGCATTTGTATATTTCATTGTTGTATAAAAATATATTTTGGCTGCTTATTTTACAATATCATTGCACATTTATTAAAGTTAAAATCACATACTTTAATAATAAATACAGAAAAAAATGTGAAAATTGTTAATATGCATTACATGTGTGTGCATATTAATCTTTCAATGTTACAGAATAAAAAAATACATTATAAATTAAATGTTTACTTCTCAATGCTTACTAAACAGAAATAAGGTATCTTGTGCTTTGTTGATCTTTGATGTCGCAAAGCATTTAAGAAATAATTTTTACATGGCATATTCCTTTCATCTTTACCAAATTTAGTAATGAGGAAAAACAGAGGATTATTTATAATTCCCTCCAAGATTTCAGAGTTCTGTAGTAAAAAGAATTAAAACGAAATACAGCAAGGGAAAAAAAATGTATGGAAGAATACAGAAAAATTTCAAGTTTTATTTGCATATTGCCACACTCTACTCAACACGGTGCTGTCAACATTACTGACAGCACATATGCCATGCAGTTCTGTAACATCACATGACAAAGGGCGCACAAAAACTTGAGCCTAACGTAAAAGACCAAGTTTTCAGATAACAAGGAAAGGATAACACATGCTGTCAATAATGTTGAAAGTACTATGTTGAGTAGAGTGTGGCAGGAACTGGAATATCGCATTGATGCAAGTCATGTAACCAAGGGTTTACATATAGAACACCTGTAAAATATGTAAACAAAACTTGAAATTTTTTCAGTATTCTTTCATTTATATACATCGCAGGCTCTGCATATTTTTAAGTGCAATTTTTAGATAAGTTACCTCTATCTTGTAATGGATTTAGATATTCCTATCCATTATTTACAGTAGGATTTTGCTCTGTATTATTAACATAAAGGGGGAAGATTGGCTGACCACAAAACATGTTCAACCCCACTTTTATATAAACTATTTTATATAAAAAAGCTGTCTTAAGTCAGCAATGTTTATAATACAGCAGCATCCATTTTTAAATTTCGATTGCTCATGTGTCCTTCATTGAGTGGTTTTCTTACTGTCTCTGTTTTTCAATTTTGATTGATGAATGTTCATCTCTCGTTTATAGAAAATTATAGACTATATATATAAATTTATCTACACCATTAAAATTCGTAGGTAAACAAACGTATCTATCTATATTTGTTTCTGCGTGCGTCTATCTCCTCACGAACCGTATGATGCAGAAACTTGCTGAAGGTATCAAAAGTTCGGGAATGATCCGAGAATCGTTTTGACCATTTATATTCCGATATTGCAATTAGTTAAAAAGGTATTAATTAAAAACCTTTGCTTTACTCTTTGCGTGTTGTTTCTACTGCCAAACAGGATGAAAAATCGCCAAACAGAATGAAAAACCCGGAGTTTTTTTTTTTTTTATCCCCGACGTTTTTTAAAAACACAATCTAATTTTTTTTTTTATGAGACTCAGACAAAAATAATTACAGAATCGCAAAGATAATTTATTTCGCCATGATACGGTATAATTTATTTTACAAAATAATGATATTTTCTATTTCTTACGATTTTTTCTAAAATGAGTCAAAATCGATACGTTTTTATGAAAATGATTTCTAAATCATTCCGTTTGAATTTTCTTTTTGCGTTAATGAAATAATATTCTACACTAAAAAAAAAGTTCATGCTTTTCTCTTTAGAATCAGTCATTTAAAAATAAACTGTCAAAAACTCTTCCTTCTTACGATTTTTCAAAAATACTCAAATTTTTATTCAAATACTTAAAATAGCTTTTTGTTTAAAAATTACCGTTGTTTGCAATCGATATATGAAGTTTGAATTGATTGATTGATTGATTGAATATTAACGTCGCACTGTTCAGCTACACGAGGGCGGTAAAATCCTAGGAGGACCCACTGCTGTTTTTGGCGCCAAAAATTTTTCGCCAAAAAGCGCCAAATTGAAGGTTTTCAAAAAGGCGTCAATGACGAAAAACTCTTG
Source organism: Trichonephila clavipes (assembly GCA_019973935.1). Taxonomy (NCBI): domain Eukaryota; kingdom Metazoa; phylum Arthropoda; class Arachnida; order Araneae; family Nephilidae; genus Trichonephila; species Trichonephila clavipes. The sequence goes on along the minus strand of BMAU01007009.1, from coordinate 5,972 downwards.
GGAAGCGCATGCGTCAGCGGGAGATGAAATGGGCGTTTCGCAAAGATGAAAACGAATAAATACATTAAATTAATCATTATATAAAGAAAAAAACGGAGAAAGCAATGAAATTCATTTTAAAAAGCATTCTAAAACCAGTGTGTACAACATGATTTATATTTTTAAAAAAGGACGAAAGGGGCGTTTCACAAATATAAAATTGAAGAAATACATGAAATCAATCATTTTAAAAAATTTTAAAAGGCACTTACCTTACGCTTGCATTTCGTCATGTTCCGTTGGTGGATACACCCTTGCGATGGATGCAAGGAATTCATGAAAATTGTCATCCACCAACTTGTGACCTATTCTTATTAACTTTCAAGTCATTCACCACGAACGCATTCATGCTCTTGCCATACCAATATCTGGTCAAACGCAAGATAATTATTATAGCAAGTTTGCTTTCGCTAAACCAACTGCCCTTTCTCACACTCCGAACAACGTCGTGGCGATTATCTTTCGACTGGTTGCGGCAACGCCATTCGTAGCCGTCAACCGTTCCCTTTCGTTCTTACAAACGCATATTTTTTTTAAACCTCGGACATTCATAACGAGAAGCAATTAAATTAGCTTTCATACACCATTCTAATGTCTCTTTCTTCCCCTTTGTGCCCAGGAGCACAAAGAAACCTGTCGTAGCCTCACTTTCAAATTATTTCCTTTCACACGCCATTCTTAACAACAACCGGTGGAGAGCAAACGAAGTCAAATGTCAAAATGACGTTTTTTCGGAAAAGGCGAAAAACGTTGTACTTTTTTAGGGTTGCCATTTTTTAGGTGATTTGAAAATCCAAATTTTCAATGAAATGGAAGGGTTACCATATTGTAACCTTTATCGCTCAAAATTTGGCGACAAAAAAATGTGGCGACCAAAAGTGGGTCCTCCTAGATTCAACCCACGAGGGCTTTGGCGATGGACCACGTAATTTTGAACCATGGTCAAGTGACGTGGACGACACCTGAGCTGGCACCCCCTCTCCTAACTACCACACTACACCAACGGGATGACGTTTCAGCTCTCGACAGATTTAACGTGCATCGCTGCCCTACCGGCGGGTCTTTAGTGGTACAGGGTTCGAACCCGTGACAAAGCAAGCCACGGTCCGATACCTTTACCACTCGGCTACCGCGGCCTATATGAAGTTTGAAGGCATTAACTTAAAAATGAAGCCCGAAAAAAAAAAAGTAAAACTTTAACAAATAAAGCAATTTTACAATAGCCAAGGGTTTAGCCGCAAAAACCTGGTTGGCGCCAAATGACTCTTTTCTTCCCGTCACGTTTGATGAAAGGTTACACTAGAAAAATAGATGCGCCTATAAATATTGAAAATCACCAGATTTGGCGACATTGAATATCTCTTCCTTTTATTTTAAAGGTCTTTTCACTCCTTTTTTTCCGAAGATTTCGTGGCGCGATTGGAAGTGCGCTTGATTACTACCGTTTGTTTCCTGGTTCAAAGCAACATCATCGCTTAATTTTTACGATTTTTTAAAAAATACTCAAAATTTTATTCAGCAATTTTGTAATTGGAAATATAATTTATTTCGTCATGAGATACAGTATGTTTTTTTTTTACAAAACAACGATACTTAAAATATTTTATTATTTTTTTTTCTAAAATGAATCAATAGTGATGCGTTTATATGAAAATGATTTTTAAAGAACTCATACTTTGATCTTTTAGAGTTAGTGATTTAAAAAATAAAACACCGAAAACCTTTTTTTTACGAATTTTTAAAAATGCTCAAATTTTAAATATTTAATAACTACTTATCAAATTCGAATTTTTTATAACTTTTTCATTTATAAAAATAATTGTGTGAAACTTTTTTTCCGTGTATCGAACATTTCAAAAAATGCTCACACAATTTTAATTCAACATTTAATATAGCTCTGATATTTTGTAATTACAAAAATTTTTACTTTTTACAACTATTTTTAAAAAGGTACATTTTGGTTTCTGGGGCCTGTTTTTTTCCTCTAAATAAAAGAAATTTATCAGATCAGATACGCTTTAAGATATTCAACTCGAAAAGTGATAGCAAATATATAGTCAACTTTTATTCATGAAAGCCTTTAAGCAGTCTAAGGATCTCTCTCCCTCTCTCACACACACACACACACAAGAACAGCATAAATTAATTTAAAAAAAAAAACAATTCATAGATATACCTTAATTTTATAATTTTCATATTAGAAAATACAGCTACAAACAGCAAATTTGGGGAAGAATTAATCAGCATAAGCGTATAATGAAAAAAAAACACAGGATTTTTTTTTTACTGTAAACTTTACATTTTAAATAACTGAATTTATTTTTAATTAGCATTATTTTTAATTTCTACACAAAAATAATTGTGCTTGATGTATGAGCATCCTAAACATATAATTTTAAGATGCAACTGTTACAAATGCAAAAATATATATAATCACATTTCCATCTTGAATCTTTTTAAATTAAAAAAATACTTCCTTTTTTTTATTATTATTTTGCATGAATAATCCAGTTTTTTGTAATATTTAATACTTTGGCAAAAAAATTGATTTTTTTTAAATAAATGTTATACATATAAGAAGTAAGCCTAGTGGCAGAGTGGTTAGTGCATCTAGCTTCTACTCCGCAGGTCCGAGGTTCAAACCCGGGCTGGGCAAGGTCAACTCAGCCTTTCAATGGGTCGATAAAATGAGTACTAAGCATGCTTCGAACTTAACACTGGGGGTTTTCGCATCAGACTGACCACCTGACAGGAACATCTGTTCATGCACCTCAGGGCCAAAGGTCACGTATTCTGATTTGGGCACAGTAGGCATTGTCCCTCATGGGATGTCGTGCCACTGAGTTAAGTTATACATATAAGAAACTTTCAATATTTCTGATAAAATAATTTTAAAAATTAATCAAATTAATCTGCTTAAGAGAGAACTCTAAACAATTTGTAAGCAATTAAATATCTTCTTCCCTTCTATTTTATTTCCATCATAAATACAAAATTTTATTAGAATTGCTCTCAAGACATATTTACATTCTAATAATAATTCTTAACAGAAATTTAATTCTTACAACAAATGACCAAGGTAAAGACAATATGAATCAGCTTTGACAATATGAATATACTTTCAAGTACCTTTATGCATTTATGTCTTTTTCTGCATTGCAATATATCTCAGGAATTAGCAGATAAGGTGATAATTGAATCATAAAAAAGACCTCCAACATTTTGTAAGACAGCAGAAAAATTAGATAGAAATTTATACACAGCAAAACCTTTTTAAAATAAAGTAAATCACTCACTAATGTATTTAAAATTTCGAGCCTGCAATTTTATCTTGCAAAATAAATACCTTCTCAAATACAAATTCACTGTTAAATCTTAATAACCTCATCATATAGATATAATTCTTTGTTTAAAAAAAAATTCTAATGGGCTGTGGATTGGTGTTTTACCATTGCAGACCTAGTACATTCCCCAGAACCTGGTATTTCTTTTTAGTGCAGCATCAAATAGGAGGATACCAATCACCGCAGGTAATTTTGATGGCGTTTCCTCCCTAGAGGGAGGCACCTGAGCTCTGCCGATGCAAACCTGTGCTAGGATTTAATTTTGCCGAGAGCATCCAAGCCAAACAGACACTTTAGGGATCCTTTACATGCCATATAATCGTACAACATGGCCACTGTCGATTTTTTGCATCATGAAAATCCACATACGGGCTAGGGTTAAACCTGAAACCTTGGGTGCAGAAGGCCAGCGACAAACCAACCACGCCACCTAGCCAGCTATAAATAGAATTCTGTGCCTAGCAATTTGATTTTTCTCTTCGTCATCAATATCCCATCAGCAATCCTTTACCATTGTCCTCGGTGCCATCCATAGCATTGGAAACCCTATACTTTTTGAAAGATTTGATCCCCACTTCTACTTTCACCTTTTCCCAAGACCTGATCAAGAAGTAGCGCAGTACATCAAATGATTTCAATATACGACTGACGGCACTTATCCATTTATTCCACTGCTTATGCGTGTGATCTTTGAATCATTTATTAAGAGATGTCTAGTGGTTGTTACATCAAATTTAAGCTACTTGTATAACAGCAATCTCAGTATGGATCCATATTAAGAGGACATGGTATGATTTAGAAAAAAAATCTTTGATTTAATGGATTTCAAAAAATTTTTTTGAGGCTTCCTATGTATATGTATTATGTAAAATGATTTTTGTGCTCAAAATAGCACAAGAAGCTAAACTTAGCTTAAAGCTTTAATTCTTTAAGGAAAATTAAAAAAAATTTTGAACTGATTTTAAAATGCTACTCCTCCTACTATAAAATGATATACACAAATGAAATTTGATTTACAAGCCCATTAAACTATGTGTAATAAAAGTTGGTATTGGTTTTGTGATAACATGATTGATATTCATAAAATACATTTTTTAGGAATGTTTTTTGAAAAAAAATAACTATTGCTTTGATTTAAATTTGCATACCAATTTTTGTTACATGTATCAATAACAATGGTTAGACAAAATATTAAAGCCTTTGGAACAATAGAAAAAAAAAGCCTTCCCATTTTAAATGAATATATACTATTTTTCTCTTTTTCTGAGATAAATCAGTTTCAGGTTTTTATTTTTCATTGGGATGTGAATAAAAACGAACATAAAAGTTATAACTCTGTGTTTCTTTTTACTTAAAGCTTTTTAATTTTGTGAAATTATAGAAACATATATAAATAATAATTTAGGCTAAAGCAATTTGATTTTTGACCAATTATGTCAACTTAATTAAGAGAGAATTAATTAATTGTTCCCTTAAGCAATTTGTAGAGTTTTTAGTTTGTGAGGGTTGTTTTTTTATAAGATAGATTTATGTTAAAATTATAAAACTTTGAGAAAATTTACACTTTAGCTTATCAGTAGAAGCATACAATTTAAATTTAAGTTTAGCTAATCCTGATTAACTTCCTTACACTCAATTCTAACATATCAGTAAAGTTCATGCTAATAAAGGACTCCTTGTTCAATAAAATAAAAATTTATAGTAAAATAAACTGTAATTTACCTTCAAAACGATTACATTTCTTTTAATATGCCTAAAACATTAAAGCTACTTTGTTAAAATTATAAATGATAAACTATTGGCACACACATTAAGTACTCAAAAAGAAGGCATTTTGTGTGTGTGTGTGTGTCTATAAACATCATAGGATGATAAAACCAGAAATATTAAAAACTTCACAAGCTTGATATGATTTTGAAAAACAACCTGAATAATTACTACAGTCATATGAACAGTGCACTTAATTTCTGGCACAGGTTAATAATTATGAGAATACACTCATCCATGCACACAGTGATATACACAAGGGGGGGTAAAATTATTCAAAGTATATATATCCCGAGCATAAAAATAAATTTAAAAATGAAGTACAATACTAACATTAACTGACATTAATAGAACTGAACTAACTTTATCAATGCAAATGCATAATTTTGAACGCTGGCGATTGTTAGGATAGTACATAAGTTCCAAAAATAATTTATCTTACGACTAACTGCTTCCTCAACAGGTATTTAAGCCATTTGTCTGTTTTGCTCATTCTCTGATGCCTATTCCAGTTTGATATGTAATTACTACCAACACTGCGTTTTCTTTGGCAGTATGATTACCCAAGTTTGATTTTCTACAAGGCAATTTTATGCACTGAAGCCAATAGTATGTCCTTAAAGGTTAAAATAAAGACACATGAAATTGCAAAATATTATTAATTTCATACTATCTAAAACAGATAACGAAAACGGAAATACATATACTTACGTTAATTGCAGTAATAAAACCCTAATCAATAAGAAGTTTTAGTTTGTCAAAATTATAATCCGCATTCTAAAGAAATAAATAAGCTGTAATTTGTAAGCAAAATCACAAACA
>BMAU01007008.1:0-14837 GCA_019973935.1 Trichonephila clavipes | reverse complement strand
GATATAAACTCTTAGTTCTCCCAGAGTAGAAAAGTACTTCGCGTAAAAGAGGGAGACCATTTATTAACTTGAAGTCCTGGGACCAACTCTCGCATACCGTCGCATTAACAGAACCGTCATCAGGGTTTTTCTAAGTAAAGATAAATATGTCCTAATTCTGGATCTTCCCTTTGTTCCTTAATGAATTGTTCACGTGAATTTATTGCGAGGGCTCTAAGATCTGCGCACGAAATTTGTGACCCCTCGACACTGTCTACTGGATTTCTCGATAAAAGTTTGAACCACGTTTGAACCACGAGCTCGACCACGTTTTGAACGCCAGGCCTGTGCTCCCATTCTATGTTAAACTCTGACAATTTCAATGCCCATCGGATCATCCTACTTGATAAATTCTTACCATTGGTTAACTTTGTTAACGCTGCGTGATCTGTGATCACTTTCACAGGTAGGGGTCAAAAATAAGTTTTAAACTTATTTAGAGCCCATATTACCGCCAAACATTCTCTTTCGGTAACCGTATAATTACGTTCTGCTTTATTAAGGGTTCGAGACGCGAAAGCAATAGGTTTTTGATTTTGTTGAAGCACAGCACCAATTCCGACCCCACTAGCATCAGTGAATAAATTGAACTGTTCAGAAAAATTTGGTAATTGTAAAATCGGTGCTCTGCGTTAGTGTGCGTTTGATCTGATCAAAAGAATCCTGTGCTTCTCCAGACCAGTTAAACTTCGCCCCCTTTTTCTTTAATTGGTACAATGGTTTCGCATATATCTGCGTATCGCGGGATAAATTTTTTGGTACCAACCCGTCATCTAAAAATTTTTGACACTTCTCTATTATTTTTGGGAGGTTTCATTTCCGTAATTGCCCTAATTTTCTTTTACTGTCAGTTTCGATTCCTTCTTTACTAATAATCAGGCCTAAATATTTGAGTTTGTCACGGACGAAGTGACATTTTTCCTTATTTAACGTTAGCCCTGCGTCTCACAATAAGGTAAAAACCTGAGTTAAATGATCTGGATGGTCTTTAAACGATGGTGATGTAATAATAACATCATCCATATACACCAACACGAAACGCCCAATAACAGGTTTGAGAATAATGTCGATGGCCCGTTGGAAATTAGGTGCTGCCCCAGAAATACCAAAAGGCATGCGTAGGAACGCAAAAGTGCCATTGCGAGTGATAAACGCGGTTTTTTCTATATCCCTTGGACTAATCGCCAATTGAAAATAGCCACTTCTGAGATCTAGAGTGGACATAACGTTGGTGTGAGGAATATTGGTGAGTAAGTCATCAATCACCAGTAATGGATATCGAGGATATTTGGTAATTCCATTTAATTTGCGATAATCGATCGCGAAACAATACGCCTCGGGAGAATCTGGAGGAAGGTCATTTTTCTTTCGTGTTAGAACGACTGGAGATGCATAAGGCGAATTAATAGGACAAATTGTACCATCCCGTAACATCTTATCGATGTGATAATCAATAATGCCTTGTTTGACCCGGTCGTACCTGTATGGTCTCGACACTACCGGTCCCTTGTATCCAGTATCTATCTCATGATATAGAACATGCGTTAATCCCGGCTGATCGGAAAATAACCCCTTAAAATTATTAAATAAAGCTTTTAATTGCCTCTGTTGCTCGTCACCAAGTTTTGATTCTGTGAGATCAATATCAACCGGTTTCTCTTCTTTCGGCAATTGTTTGATCAGATTATCGGGAATGATCAAGGATTTCTGATCAAAATCCAATGTTAATCGTGACGCCTTCATAAAATCGATACCCAAAATACTTTGATACTGCATGTTGTCTAGAATATGGAATTCCCAGGGTTTCTGAAATTCCCTGATCCTAATCTAATCCCAAATACCCGACCTAAATGACTGCATGGGGCTCCTTGTGCTGTCACGACTCTGTCTTTCGTCTTTTGACGAGGTCGGTATGAAAATATTTGCGGTATACCTCCTCCGAAATAAAAGATTTCTCCGCGTGTCCCATAGTGCTGTAATAAAAGTTTCATTCAATAGAATAGGACATACGGTAATTCGACTGCGGTCATTCTTATAGAGGATACTCTGATAGGCCGATGATCCGAAACTGGAGGATTTTCCGTACCCTCGCCATCGATTACCCCCATATTCACATCGATCGCTTAAAAGTTTAAATTTCTACTTCGTTCATTTTGACCTCGAAATGAACTATTTCTCGACCCACTTTGTCGACCACCCTGATTGTGGAATCGCTGTTCCGATTGTCCACCTTGGCGTCTACCCTCGAATCTGCGATTATTTGCGAAACCTTGGTTTTCGAATCGATTAAATTCTCCTTGTGGTCGGCTATTATTGGCGTATCTCGCATTATTTCTGTTTTCCCTCCAATTTTCTTGTCTATGCCGGGTATTAAAACGATTGCCTTCATTAGGGCCTGAACTTCTAAATCCTTCACTCGAACCTCTGATCTGTCTATGCATAAAACGTTCTTCGTATTTATCAACGATTTGTAGGAGATTGACAGTATTTCGTGGATGTCTAACTTCGACATAATCCAAAATTTGAGGTTCTAATCGACTAACGACGTGATCAATTAATTTTTCCTCAGACATTTCTAGCTTAAGGACTTTATGAATTTTCAATAATTCATAAATAAAGTCTGAAGGCTGTTGATCACGCCTTTGCGATGCTCAGGTGTCGTCCACGTCACTTGACCATGGTTCAAAATTACGTGGTCCGTCGCCAAAAGCCATCGTGTAGCTGAACAGTGCGACGTTAATATTCAATCAATCACGCCTTTGCGATGAGGAATAAAATCGCGTTTCTAGTTCCGACCTGTTTCTGACCACGGGGAATTGTTCCGACAATGCCTGCTTTAAGTGCGCGTAGTCTGTTGTCTTATCTTCAATTACCCTATAACAGTGTTTCTCAAAGTGTGGGGCGCCAAATTAAAGAAAAAAAACATTGTTTTATTTGCTGTATTTCCTCAATGAGAGATTTTTTTATTATGTTTTAACATAAAATATTACTCGTTAAAAGAAAAAACGAAACCCAGACCCTGAGAAAAATTCTAAGAAGATAAACAATTCACCACTGTAGTTATTATTGAAATACTGTACATTAGTTGTAGAAAAAGAAAAGGAAGTCATGATTCACTTTTCAGCCAGGCTGCATAGTACGTTTGCTAATCATTTGATTGACCTTCAATCTTATGGTATGGTTATTATCAATATTAGTTCCCTCCCATCTTTTATGCGTTTGCTTTTCGCTTAGGGAAATTGTAAATAATTGAGTTTTTGCGATATTTGGAAAAGAATTGATTGGTTTAACATTTCTGTAGGATAATTGAAAAGTGTCTGATTTGCATCCTTTATTATGATCTTGTACTTTTGAATCATTTTAGTTCAGTTTTATTGGATTTTTTCTCAAATCATCAAAGAATTGAATAGTCCTTGAAAGAAGGTAAGTATACTTTCTATAAATTAAAATATTCACTAGAATTCGATTTGTATCGTGTACAGTAAAAAAATAATTCTAAACAAATGATTGGGGTGGTTGAGTCCCCCGCACTACCATTAATGTTAGTATCGAGTACGCGCCTGCTCCCGGGTTAAAACATTTTGAAGTCTTCTCGCTTTAAATGTTAAAAACAAACACAATTATTCTTCCTCGGAATTTTATATTCTTTTTAATAATTTAACATTAATTCTAAATGCTAATTGTGTGAGGTTTAAAATTACAGTTCTTTTAAACAGTTATTTACAATTATAGCATTTATCTAAAAAAATCATTTTACATTTTTGTATACAATGTCGTGCACACAGTTTTACTCTCCTTACAGTTCAGCTATTATATCAAGAATAATGTTTTATTTTTTTAAAAAATGAACTCGTGCGAAGAGTCGGTGTTTCAGCCAGTGTACGTTTGATGTATCAGTACTGAAGAAGGTATTTTATAAATTTCTTATTACTGAATTTGGCCGCGGTAGCCGAGTGGTATAGGTATCGGATCGTGGCTTGCCTTGTCACGAGTTCGAGCCCAGTGCCACTAAAGACCCGCCGTGTAGGGCAGCGATGCACGTTAAATCTGTTGAGAGTTGAAACGTTTTCCCGTTGGTGTGGTGTGGTAGTTAGGAGAGAGGGGTGCCAGCTCAGGTGTCATACACGTCACTTGACCATGGTTCAAAATTACGTGGTCCGTCGTCAAAAGCCCTCATGCAGCTGAACAGTGCGACGTTAATATTCAATCAATCAATCTTATTACTAAATTAAGAACAAGTTTAATAATTATTAGGGACTTTCACGGGCTTTTCTTGTAGAGGAAAGTTTTTCAAAGGAAGGTTTTAATATCAGAAATTGACACTTAAAGAGTTATTTTTCTATATTTAGCTGAGATCTATATTTTGTCTTCAAGGCATCCACTGCAGAAAATCCGGTTTGAAAAGGTAGGATGTTGAAAAAATGGTAATAGTATACGAAGTGCTATTGTTTTCAGTACAGATAATTCCTCATCCACCTCTACCCCAAATTCAAAGAGCGATTTATTACAAAATTGCCTTTTAATTTTTCACTGGATGTGAAATCTATGAAGATTTCTTCTTCGGAAGTTGAGAGTCCTTCTGAGTATCTTGAAATAGATCCCTAATCCACTCGTAACGCTACCAAGCTGTCCTCATCCAGAAAATACTTTTTAAAAATTCTTTCCAACATAGCTAAATGATTTTACATGTTTTAAAAACAACTTTCACATGTTGTTCTACAGATTTGTAAGTTTTAACACATATCGAGCTGGGGCTTTTTTTTCCATCATTTACTTCTGTAGTGGTAAATCCAAAATTTAAGTATTTTGAGAAGATCGCCTTGATTTAATTTTCGGAACCATGCTCGTCTGTGTACTTGTTGATTCTTTATTATGGTCGAATGTTTGCTTACGACTTAAAAATGTATGTATGATATTGTTTCATCTACTGCCGTAAATACTTAATTACCGTGAATTACAATTAACGTGGAAATTAAAAAAATGTACATTCAAGCTAGATTCGGTAGCTATAGGAGTATCGAGTCGACCAAACTGACTGAATTGTACGAGGAAAAGCATTTTTACATGTTTTGCGCAGACGTCCGATAGGTTGCCCAGACTCACGCAAACGTACCCTATAATGCCAGATGTGATGGATATGATAGAGAGCGACATTGACTATACTATTTTTTTAATGACATTTGTACTTTGAGAAATAAATATATGGTGAAGGAAATAAATCTTTAATTAAATACATCATTTTGCGATCTGTTCCAATTTAAAAATTAGAGAAAGAAAAATAACATAATTCTAAGTAATATATATATTTAAAGTAATTGTCTTAAAATATATATATATATATATATATATTACTTAAAAGTTACATATACACAAAATTTAATATACTTATCGTATTAATTTGTACGGTTTATAATTAAGATCGTATTGTAACTTTAGCGTTTCTCTCTCAAAGTGCATTTTTATTGCAGTTAATACATTATTGTTGTACAGGGGGGCGAGACAAAATTATGATTGAAAATTGGGTCGCCAGTATTGAAAGTTTGAGAAACACTGCTTTTAATGTATGAGTGGTACACAGAGTATTTTATGACTAATTAATTAATACTAAATTAAGAACAAGTTTAATAATTATTAGCTACTTCCATGGGCTTGTCTCACAGAGCAAAGTTTTTGAAAGGAGTTTTAAGATAAGAAATTGACCCTCTGAGTTCATTTTCTATATTTAGCTGATATCTATATTTTGTCTTCTAAGCAACCACCGCATTTTGTAATACGTTCCAATTTAAAAATCAGAGAAAGGAAAAATAACTTTGTAATTATCCTATTACTTAACTTTTTTTTTGCTTAAAAGTAACATATACAAAATTTAATACTTATTTCATGAATTTCTACGGTTTATAATAAATATTGTTGCTTTATCGTAAAAGTGCATTATTATTGCATTCAGTAAATTATTATGTATAAGGGGGGCGCGATTAAAATTGTGATTGAAAAGGGGGGCGCCAGTATTGAAAGTATGAGAAGCACTGCCCTATAACCAAGAACTTCGAACCAGTCGAGTGCCCGTCCTTTGAGATGACCCTTCAAGTAAGCACACGCTAGTTGTGCAGGTATCTCATAATAAGCAAGATTATGATCAATATTCTCCAAAAAATCATCTATATTCTCAATCCCCGAAAAATATTGTTCCGGAATGATTCTAAAACTGGATCCGACTCTATTCTCGGGATTTATTCGTTGGGCGCCATTGTGATGATCTCCTAGGACCTCACTTTGAGAACGAGAATAAATAGGAGTCAGATAAGAACCAGTAGCCATTTTTATAAACAACTTTCTTTATTTGGTTATCTTATCCAAATAGAATCAAAGACTTATTAACAAATATATCTAACTAGTATTATGAGGTTTTAAAAGTAATATCCTTTAAATTAACTTAATTAATGACCCAATTAATTAACAATTAAATAACGATCACGCAGAGATTACCACGATAAGAGATCCCAGATTTATATTCAATGTTCTTATTGAACATTTAATTTTTAATTTCACTCCTAAAATAAATCTTTAATGAGACTTTAATTATAAATCAATATTTACTACACGGAATCTCAACTCTTCTTGAGATTAAATTATCCAACAAGAAATCTTCAATTTAACTTCACTATAACTTTCAACTTCAATCTCTCTCTCCTACTGCTCCAACTTTACTATTCCGTTTGACTTAAATACTTTATCTAATCTGCATATAACAAGGAATCCTGTCCTCTTTTTGGAGTTGATTGGAAATAGGTAGGGAATTAAATTTCCCTAAAAAGGACGACTCAGAAGGTTAGTGATAAAGTTCCGTATAGATTTGTCACAACTGTATGGAACCTATGGTAAATACTGTAAAATGAGAAATGTAACTTATTTTACAGTTATTACCGTAGGCTAATGGTTTAGTGGCAATAAAACACCGGCACCTTGGAAATACCGCAGCATTGTGCCGTTACCACAATACCGGGGCCCACACATTGTGCCATTTCCACAATGAGCGACATACGCTAATGGGACATGGGGAGGCTACGCAAATGGAAGCATGCAATGAGTAATCTCATGGGATCAAACGGGAAATGAATGGTCCCACTTGCAGATGGATTCTTTGGGGCCAAAAGGAGGGATTTAAACGAAATGAGCGTAAAGAGAAGAGTAACAAATGAATGATTTAGCATCCCGAGGGCCTCGTCAACCATGAACGACCCACGGGAGGACCTATTGAAAGGAAACGGAAATTTCTGTAGGGTGTCAGGCAAATTGTGCACGATACCTGGAAGGACTGTAAAAAGGATGCCCAAAAGTTGTACGGGACACTTTGCAACAAAGACTAGGAGAGAGACACTCATTGAATGGCAAGAACTGTAAAAACAGGTGAGAGGGTTTTGAAACACACAATGAATGTAGAAAGTAGACTGTGCACTCCAAAAAAGGGTTTACAGTTTTGCACACTTTTATTGCAGTAATTACCATAGGCTAATGATAAAATTGGGAATATTCCAGGGTACTGAGAAATTTCTGAAATTATTCACTTGAAAGGCAAAATTTAGAAGCTACAGAAAATAAATTGTAAATATTCCAGGGTACCGGGAAATTTCTAATAACACGAAAATCAACATTTAAAAGCCACAGAAAAAGTTGAAAGGCAAGAGACATTTAAGGCTATAATTAAAAAGAAATTTTTTTTTTTTTTTGTAATAACCTCATACCACACATGTATTTTTCCAGTATATTTATTTTTGCAATGAATCTGAAAACATTTGAGTCACATTGTGTGTGTGTGTGTGTGTGTGTGTGTGTGCGTGCGTGCGTGCGTGTGTGTGTGTGTGTGTGTGTGTGTGTGTGTGTGTGTGTGTGTGTGTGTGTGTGTGTGTGTGTGTGTGTGTGTGGTGAGCATTCTCTTCAGTCCACAATTTTCCAACAACAAATTATCCCTTTCGGTTTTTAACACATTTCTATCGGCTTTAAAGATATCTCTTTCGGCTTTAAAGATATCTCTTTCAGATTTAAGAACATCTCTCTCAGCTTTCCATTCATTTTCTTTTGATTTCAATTCGTTCTTAAATACGTCTCGTTCCATCTTCAAATCCGCCACTTTTGTTTTCCAATAATTATCCTGTTCCATTAGCACCTTTTCCTTAATTTCCTTGAGTTGCTTCATGACATTCTGTTGCTTAGGGGATAAAACGTATATTTCGTCCTTGAGAATCTGAAGTGAATATCCAGGTGTGAAATATATTTCCTTGTCCCCGTGCAGCGTCAAATACCTTTCTTCTTGGCCATTGAAGGGAACTTGACAATGGATAAACTTCCACCCCGTCACTTTAATAGGGACTACCCATTTTAAATGACGCCCCTTGTCTGGACCACGTTGAGCATGGATATCCCATAGTACCACATTCTTTCGACTGTTTTGTTCCGCGAGTAACCGTTCTATCCCGTTGGGAAACAGAGTGCATAAAAATGCAATACTGTGTTCATGCATAGGTCGATTGATATGAAAATGGGAGGTATGGTTCCCTTCTTCTACATTTTCTGGGATTCTACCATCACACATGGCCTTGGGTTGGCTCACGTACACAATGGTGCGGGCCAAGTGAAAAGTATCTCGAATTTTCACGCATTTCTTGGCGCGTCCCTTGTTTGGAAAATCATAATGAATTTTGTGTTTCCAAATGTCTTTAAACGAGCTCTCTGGCTCACAGGCCAGAATCATGTGTCTGTGTTGTATTTTACCTTCCAATCCATCTCACAGACACCAGAAGGGTAAAAGGACAAATTCATCCCGAATCTTTTCCATCTCCTGACAAAATATGGGAAAGGCGTCGTGTTTCACCATAATGTGAAACCAGTCCATGTCTTGAGACAGGTAGCGTTGGAGGATTCCGTGAACGTCCTTTCCCAAACCACTCGCTTCACTAAATTCTAGTCCACGTGGCCACATGTCGGGTTTTTCAAACACCGAATCGTAAAATCCCACATATGTGGGGTCTTTACTACGATCATGCAGGGAGTGGGGCATCGAGATGAAATACTTGCACTCGCACGTGACACCTTCAAAAGAGTCGTAATCCGGGAGTTGGTCATCCTCTTTCCTTTGAGCCACAAAGCCTTTCAAGCATTCCAATACATGCTGTACATTCTCACGCTTCATTTTTTGTCCATGAGGCCAAGATTTCAATCCCATGCGAAAAACGCACTCTTTACGATTTTTCAAAAAATGTTCTTGCAAAGCATGTTGGTGATAGTAATGTCCAAAGGTCATGGATTCAAAGCAAAGGGGACAACAAACGACAATATCCGAAGATGAATCTATAAGCTTGTAAAGCTTCTTGATAGACATGCGCTGAAGAGAGAATATAACTAGTCAACAATAAACTTGACATACATACAGTTATTTCCATAGGTTAATGGTATAGTGATAATAGCACCGGGACCTTCGCCTGTATTTTATTAAATTATATATATATATATATATATATATATATATATATATATTCATCATGACACTCACCTTTTATACATAAATTTATGACGTCATATACCCGAAACCTCAAAGGTTCCTTATTATAGTACGAACTGCGATAATGGGCATGTTTTGAGCAGGTAAATAGGCATGTAAAGAGTCAAATTTTGTGTAGTTTTCAGGTAAATACTAGAGATTTGAAACAAAATTGAACCATTTTGAAGGATGGAAAGGGTTTGACAAAAATCATGAAAAGGATCGAGGTGGATTCGGAAAATTTGGAAGAAGCATTGGACAAGGGTGGAAGGGAAGCCATCAGACCATAGAGATTATTCAACGTGGATGGACGTCGCACGGTTCAGCTGCACGAGGGTTTTGGGCAACGTAATGTTGAACGGAGGGGTTTCAATCGAGTCCCGTCTTTTCCCAAGGAGGGTATGTATCGCTCAAAGGACGTCGTTCAAATGGAAAGGGGAAAACTCAAAGGGGTCAAGCATGAAACAGGGGCAACTCACAGGGACAAGCGTGAAACGAACAAACTTTAAATATCAAATGGGAAAAGGGGCAACTCACAGGGTTAAGCGTGAAACGAACAAACTTTAAATATCAAATGGGAAAAGGAGATCCAAGCATGCAAGGGAAATAGGCCAAATATCAAATGGGAAAAGGAGATCCAAACAGGTCAAAAAACAAATCAAATTTGGATTTGTTTTCCAATGCTTCGATAATCAAGGTGAATATTCATTTGTTACACAATCATTTTTGGACAGCGACATGTTCAAATCCTCTACTTCTTTCTACAGACATCTCGGTAGATGGTCCAACACTCTCGTGTCCTGCCCTGAATGTCAAGAGCCAATGACCGTACGTCACTTTTATAGTAAACATGCGGCCCAAAAATATAATCTGGATTGTCGTAAGCAATGCCTGTTTTGTTTCGGAAAGAAACATTGGCCTTACGGGCAAAAGAATCGTCCCGAAAACGTAAACCATGTCACGGCATGCTTGCAACGATTCGTAGAGGATGCCAAGATACATAAGGAAACGGAAGAAGAGGAGACAGAGGAAGTAGTGTGTGGATGTAGACACTTTCGACCCATGCCTCGTGGAATGCGGGGTCGTCGCAAAGACAGATTGAGCGAATACGTAGGGTTTTACGATTCCCTGTTGAAAAAACCCGAGATGTAGGAGGAGGGGGTAACATTTCAGAATGGCTTGGGAAAAGATGTGTGGGGAATGGTTCAGCGCTATCTGAGGCAAGACTTGATGTGGTTTCATATTATGGTAAAACATGATGTTTTTGATACATTCCGTAAGGAGATGGAAAAGATTCGGATATAAGATTTTATATAATAGTGGTACAAATTGGAATAAAACAATAGGCGAAATGCAAGAATCTTTAAATAAAATTTCAGTCTGGTGTAAAAAATGGAAATTATCCACTTCTCCAGAAAAAAGCAGTCTAATCAACTTTTCCAGAAAAAGAAGCACAATACCTCCATTACTTAAAATATGCGACAAACCTATTCTCGAAGTGAAGAGTCTGAAAAAAAAATCCTGGGTATCATCTTCGACCCCAATATCACCTGGAAAAATCACATTAATTACCTGCGTCAAAGGATTTAAATATTTAAATGCCATTAAAGCCTTATCTTCTCCGAGAATAGGAACAAGATCTGATCATCTTTTAAATATTATTAATGCCACAATCCGTTCTATCTTTGACTATGGAAGTCAACTATTTTCCTTTTCTAGCAATAGCAACAGACAGAAACTAGAACCGATTTACAATGCTGCCTTACGTTTAGCCCTAGGTCTCCCAAGAATTACCCCGTTGGATTTATTAAGAGCAGAGTCTATGAATGGAAGTATAAATACTCGCCATAATTTTGTGGAGAGTTTCAAAACCTCTCCCGTCTTGCATGTTCAAGACTCTCCCGTCTCCAATTCAATCTTGGTGAGACTGTGGGTCCAAACCTTTATCCAAAAGGTGCAAGACATGCGTCGGATGCAAAATGAATCCAAACCCTCAATACAGATGGTTTATGAGGCCTGCTTGAGGGCTGAGAGACTTGCTCAAAGACCTGAAAGAATGCCTACTCTACCTGAGAGACTTGCTCAAAGACCTGAAAGAATGCCTACTCCACCTGCTGAACCTGAAAGAATACCTACTCCCTCTGCTCAAAGACCTGAGAGACCTGTTGAACCTGAGAGGCCTGCCGAACCAGAGAGACCTGCTGACCCTGAGGGGTCTCTTTGGTGGATTCCTCTGTTTTCATGGATAATGTCGAGGTGACTCCACCCCTGATCCCTCGTTGTGACAAGGGTACCCAGACCCTTTCCCCCTACCTCCACGTCAAACGCCTCGATCTTGGAAAGAGACGCATGGAACAACCCTTGGCCCCTAAAAGACTCAAACAGGAACCCTCGGAGGGTTCAAACAATATTGTTTTGTGGGTGCCTAGAAATCATCCTCTCATGACATTGGGCAACAATGGATTCATTACTCAACCCACCAATGTAAATGGTATCAATAAATGATTGATGGTTCAACCCTGTCTTTCCTTTTTACTCGAAAGCCCTTATCACACATTTCCTTCTCTCTTATCAGTCGACTTCCTCCTTCTGTCCACTATAAAAGCAGGGCTCAGAAGCCAGTCGCATCATTTTACTCAGAGACATGGAACACGAATTAGCATTCACACTGCATCTTGCCATGTACCAAGAGGCAGACCTTGGGGATTACATCACCTTCATGATGAATTTTCGGGGCGTTTTAATTCGTTTAAAACCTTCCGAGGTGATTGAACTGGAAACCATCTATGCTGTAAACATTATCGATTTGATGATGGAAATCTTACCTTACCACGACCCCCATGACGTGCCTTGGTTTGAAAGTTTTCCTATTTCGAACCTGCTGACCTGGACAGTGAATTCATGGAGCAAGAGGCTGCCAAAGGGAAAGGCGCCTTTGTCCAAGCCCTTTGGACTCAGTATGCCATCCCCAAACTGTACGGTTTGGTGTACAAGGCTTGGAGACGCTATGGTGCTCAAAACTTGACCACTTGGACTCGATTGGCTCAAGCAGTGTTGGACGGGTGTTTTGGGCAGAAATGGCCCGATTGCGTCTTCCAAGTGCCAGACTCGTGTTCGATTTACCTCAGCACGATGCACTGGCCGGAAAAGACGTAATGTGGCCATGCATTTCACTTGCGTTGCCTCCTAGGACACTTGGATATGAGCAACACTTGCCCCCTCTGCAGAACACCCGACCTTCTAAGGGCACCTTAGACACTGTATTGAGCCCCAGAAAAAAATGGGAGAATGATTACTGGAAAGGAGCATAGCTCGGGAAAAGTAGTCGTTCTCCCATTTTTTTGGGCTCCTCTTTATGCCAAGGTTGGAAACTATTGCACGCAACACTTGTGCCCATTTCAAAATAATGTGGCCCAGGTTGACACACATTCACCCTTCTAATCATTCCACACAGCTCCTCTGGTCATGCCCCACAGCTCCTCTGGTCAAGGTTGATTCAATTCAAATGCACGATTACCTGGAACAGGAGGCCAGGAAAGGCAAAGCAGCTTTTATCCAAGCGATGTGGACTGTCATTGGCAAGCCCAAATTATATAATTTGGTGACCAAGGCTTGGACAGAGCAGATTCTATCCCCCTGGATTTACTTGGCTCAAATGGTGTTTAGGTTGGTTGGTTCAATCCATCCCGCTGAACATTCAAACGCACAGAGTCGCTGAAACATGGAGATAAGAAAAGGGGGAAATAAAAAATGTAAATAAAGAGACTAAACATTTTGTGTGTGTAGTGTCTTTTGTGTGTGAAAATATTTCAAATGAAAAAGTAAATGGACAGTTGAAACTGTCCTCTACAAGTAAAAAAAAAATTTTTTTTAGTTGGGTTTAAATTTGTGGATCGTCTGTTTGCTCAATTTTAAAGTGTTTGTCTTTTTAATCACAATAATACAATCAGACATGATTAAATCTTTTACGACTTTTTTCAGGCATCTTCATCAGCATTCAAACGATCCCGTGTGTTGCCCTGAATGTCTCGAACCCATGACATTGGGTCACTTTTATTATAAACATGCCCCTAAAACACATACATTGGATTCTCGTAAGCAATGCATTTTTTGTTTTGGACGTCGACAATGGAATCGCGGGGAAAAGAATCTTTCCGTCAATGTGAATCACATCGTGTCATGTTTGAAGCTTTTCGTAACGAATGAAAAAGATTTCTCAGCCATTGTGGAGGCAAAAGAGGAGGATATTGCAGAGCAAATAGAGGTGGAAACGTGTGAATGTCCACACTTTCAATCCAATCCTTGGGACATGGCTGGCCGTCGCAAATTGAATAGTGTAGGTTTTTATGATTCCATTTTTGAAAAACCCGAAATGTGGGAAGAGGGGATAGAATTTCACGAAGGCTTGGGAAAAGATGTTTGGGGAATAGTTGAACGTTATCTGAAGGGAGACTTGGAGTGCTTTCACAATTCGGTAAAACACGATATTTTTGAGACTTTTGGCCGGGAAATGGAAACAATTCGGGATCAATGTGTCATTTTACCCTTTTGGTTTCTGTGCGATGGATTGGTGAATGAAAAGGGTAAAATACAACATCGACACATGATTTTGGCATGTAAATCAGAGAGTTCTTTTAAAAACATTTGGAAAGAAAAAATTCGTTATGAATTTCGGGCCAAGAAATGCATCAAGATTAAAAGCGCATTTCATCTTGTGCGAGCTATAATGTACGTGAGTCAACCGAAATCGTCGTGTGACAAGGGCGACATTCCAGACAATTTGATTAATCTAGAACAATGGTCCCATTTTCACATCAATCGACCCTTGCACCCGCACAACATTGCCTCTCTGTGTACTCTGTTCTCAGGAGGGATAGAAAAATTACTGTGGGAGCAGGTGGGCAATAAAAATGTGTCTAGTTGGGAAAAAATGATTAAACGTACATCTGACGAGTGGGGAAATTTCAAATGGAGTGTACCCATCCATGTGACGTGCAGGAAATTTTTAAATTGTGTGATTCCCTTTCATCCGCGTTACGAGGAAACGGAGGAATGGACCCCTCTGTGTTTGAATCTATACGGTAACAAAAACTGTATTTGAAGGAAGGAAATAACGGGAAATGGTTCATTTCAAAGGATTAGAGACGAAATGTACGTGTTGTCTCGCAAACAACAAAATATCATGAATGAAATTGAAAATGCAAAACACGAATGGGACATGGACCAAAAGGTGATATTAAAGGCCAAACTCAACGAGATGAAA
>BMAU01007007.1:0-88407 GCA_019973935.1 Trichonephila clavipes | reverse complement strand
GTAGCTATATAAGTATCGAGCCGACCAAAACTGACTGGAATTGTACGAGGAAAAACATTTTTACATGTTTTGTGCAGACGTCCGATAGGTTGCCCAGACTCACGCAAACGAACCCGATTACGCCAGATTTGGTGGATATCATAGAGAGCAACATAGACTAGACTTATTTTTCTGATGACATTTGTACTTTGAGAAATGGATGCTGAAGGAAATAAATTTTTTACTAAATATATCATTTTGTGATCTGTTCCAATTTAAAAATTAGAGAAAGAAAAATAACATAATAATAAGTAAGTAATATATATTTTAAGTAATTTTTTCTTAAAATATATATTACTTAAAAGTAACATATACAAATTTTAATACTTATACAGTTTATAATTAATGTAGCTTTAGCGTGAAAGCGCATTTTTATTGCAGTAAATACATTATTGTTGTACAGGGGTGGGGGGCGACAAAAATTATAATTGAAAATTGGGTCGCCAGTATTGAAAGTTTGAGAAACACTGGGTTAAATAATTACACGAAATATCCACACAAAAAAATTTTCTGCCAAAGCTATAAATTTCTGAATGCTTTTCATTATAACAGATTTATATGAAAGTCTTTTCTGACATTAGTTAGAGAGAAAGCAAAATGTAGAAAAAAATTAGCTGCTTCACATGTCATACGTTATGAAGTAACGACAGCATAACACGACTTTAAACTTCTGTTCAACACAAGGCGAGTTCATCCCCGCCAGTAAAATGGAAAATTTTATTTATGTATAGTTATATATACAGTCGAACCTCTATATAAAGAACGTCTATATTACGAATTTTCTATACAGCGAACTTTTCCTGGAATCTTGAACATTTGACGATTCTCTTCGTAAAATAACATCTCTATAGCAAAGTGGATTTTCTATATAACAAACTTTTTCTTTTTTGATTCACTTTTTGTTCGCTCTTTTTTTAAAGTATTACTGAAAAAAAATTCAAGTTATTCTCTCTTTAGCACATTTTATGGAGGTCTTAAATCTTTAACTCGTTTTATTTTATCTTAACTCGCCGAGAACGATATAGTTCTGGACGTTTCATCCAAGAAATGCAACCTTTAACTCCATTCCTCAGTTCACCAAAAACATCTTGGATATACTTTTTCAACTTCAGTGCATTTGTCCTGTGTCCCCATGTTCTAATTCTAAAACAATGATTGTTTAATATTACTTGTATTCTTTAAATTATAAAATGTCCTTAAAATTCATTAATTTTAATATAAAATTATTTTTTTCATATTGAAAGTACAGTGAATTCTTCGACATTTTTGTTTTCCTTGCAGATTTAATGACTTCGTTATATAGACGTCCTACTATATATATATATATATGTGTGTGTGTGTGTGTTCTTCCAATTTGAAATATGTTTTTAAAAAGGTAAAGGGTGCTTTTACGTGTTTCTCGAATCAAAAAACCCATTTAGATAAAAATTACAAAAATTAAATTTTTATACGGTGCCCAGGTCCTATCACATATTTAGGAGAAATTGCAGTACACAAAAACAAAGTAAACACAAAAAGTTTCATTTTATTACGGTAAAAACTGCCTGAGTTATGGAACTTTAAAAACGGTACATTTTATGCGACATTTTCATGAAGCTAGTAAGGGGCCGTCTCCAAAGTGAAATTAATTCGATTGATTAATATTAACGTCGCACTGTCCAGCTACACTAGGGCTTTTGGCGACGGACCACGTAATTTGAACCATGGTCAAGTGACGTGGACGACATCTGAGCTGGCACCCCCCTCTCCTAACTTCCTCACCACACCAACAGGAGGACGTTTTTACTCTCGAAAGATTTACGTGCATTGCTGCCCTACACGGCGGGGCTTTAGTGGTACTGGGCTGGAACACGTGACAAGGCATGCCAAGATCCGATGCTTATACCACTCGGCTGCCGCGGCCACAAAATTAATTCGAACTTTGCCAGGAAACTTTCACTCTTGCACATCACTCTTATGTAAATCGTTTTTAAATTTAAAGTTAATAATAAAATAATTGAGTACTTAAATACTTAAGAAATAAAATTTATTCTGTGTACATGTAAAACATAGACAAAATAAAATATTTTGGAGGAAGAAAACATTTTAAAAGCAATTCCGAAAAAAAATAGGTTTATTTGCTGCGGCTTCAGACTGAGTTGCTGCGATACTGATCATGGCGAACGTTAAAAAATATGTTGTGTAGTCGCTTGTAATTGCATACAGTCGTATTCTACTATTACGAATTCTAGTACGGGAGAACGAGATGTATACAAAAGAAGAATACAACGAAATGGTACTGTTGTACGGGTGAGAATAAGAGAGAGGTGGCAAGACTTTATGGCATTAAATTTTATTTGAGTTATGTTTACGATTTTTAACTGTTATTTAATATGGGTAGTTCAGCAAACGAACAAAAAGTGCAAGACAGTAAGTGTAACAGAGAATTTCAAATTTGGTGACTCTAGAAATAATATGGCATCATTAGTAAAGGGGACAAAGCGAAGTGTGTTCGGGAATAATGGTAAGCAGAACATCGTCTGTAAAAGGGCCTTTTGAAACAAATCACAAATCCTCTTGTCAAAAAATTGAGCCACAGCAAAATAATTACTTGCATAGTAACCGTTTGGTGAATGACTCTAATTCAGCATGCATTTTACTAAAAGTAACATGATATAACATGATACAATCCTAATATAAGTTACTTGTCATCCAATTTCCAACAGCAGAAGTAACACTAATGTTTACTTTAATTAGAAATAAAAAAGAAGTAAAACATCTACAAGTATACAGTGCAAAAGGTATTTTTTTGTAATAAAGAACATCGTGTTGTTAACATTTAGTTTTGTTACTTCTCAATAATCACACGTAAAAATTATTTGACGGCACGTTTATACCTCATAAAACACTTCCTTAGAAAAAATGGCACAATGCTCCATAAAGATTCGCCACCCCTCTTCTAGGATATGCCCTGTTATATCCTGAAAGTAGTGTTCGGGATATTAGCAAGGCTTGTTCCTACTCAAAATCGACGGTGTGGAACATACATACGCACGGTGCATATCCTTATCTTCCAGTCCTGGCGCAGGAACTAATGCCCGGAGACCAGGAGCGTCGTTTTGATTTTTCCAATTTCGTGTTAAAAACACTGGACGAAAATCTATATTTTTTGAATGAAGTTTTATGGTAGGATGAATGCCAGTTTTCGAGGCAAGGCACTATTAATACATAGAATAGGCATTGTTGGTCCCTCAAACCCCACATCTAATACGACCGAATCGCCACCAAGCGCGTTAGTCGGTGAATGTGTGGTGCGGAATATAAAAGAGCACCTTAATTGGTCAAATATATTTCGATGGATCTTTAACATCAGAATCATACACAGAAATTTTATCTGGACCGTTAGCTGATTTTCTTAGAAGATGAAGTTTCTTTACGAGATTTGCCACGCATGTGGTACCAGCATAATGATGCCCCCGTACACAAATCTGCGCAACCATGTACATTTTTGGTGCAGACATTTGACACTCGAATAATCGTCTACGGAGGTCAAGAGGTTGTAGAAGCAGCAGGCGGAGTTTCTGACGTGGTTTCGTATTGCATTTCTGCGGAGAAGGCACTCATGTTGAAATTTATTTTAGTTTGGTCATTCTGATATAATAAAGCCCCTGATTCATGATTGCAGCATCCTTCCACATTATGCTATAATTTGAGAGGCAAATCATGTATTCTTTTGCTGCTATTTGTTTAAAAAGCTGTTTAGATCTTTTCGGAACAAGTTGTAATTCTTTAATTTAACTTTTATTGTGTGCCATATAGCAATACAAATTAATAATCTATGATGTTTACTACGATGTTTTAATATTACTATGATGTTTTTCTTTTGATCTTTCTGTAGATAGTGAATTACTGTTCTCTAAACTCAATTTATACATGACCCTTTTTTCTGAGCAATTCAGACGCTTCAACTTTATGTAGGCATAACTCGGTCAGTTTGTATCGTAATAAAATGAAACTTTTTGTGTTTACTTTGTTTTTGTGCACTGCATCTCTTCCTAAATATTTATGATTAGGACCTGGGGACCGTATAAAAATTTAGTTTTTGAAACTTTTTCTAATGGGTTTTTTGGTTTGAAAAGCACGCAAAACATTATTTACATTTTTTAAACCATTTTACAAGTTGGAAGTATATATCTAAACCGAACGGTTCGGGAATTAGCTATTGGTTCAAATTACGTCTGACACCCTGTGTATATATATATATACATATATATATATATATATATAATATATATATATATATATATATATATATATATATATATATATATATATATATATATATATATATATACAGTTAAATAAAAAAGTGAAAAAGTTCTAGAACCTACAATGCTAAAGAAGGAAAAATTGGAGTTCAAAAGTCACAACAGATGTAGATAAAAAAATTCTTTGGACTAAACTGGAGACCTATTATGATTTCTAAAGCTGTCACTGAATAAGGCCAGCGATTTAGGGTTATCAATGCTTTATGGATCCAACCTTCCCCGTACAATAAAATTTTCGACATAATAGGAAAAAGAAAAAAATAGAGCCATGTTGAAAAGTTAAACCTATTTCTCCCACGTGGATGATACATCTTAACAATATAGTAAAATGAAATTAAGAAAAGAGAACAGTAATGAATCTATCAAGGAAAGAAATAATAAAAACGTTTTTTTTTTTCTATATAAAAAATTAGGATAACAACTTGCATGTAAAATAAAAATTTGGTAAGCCAAAGAAGAGCAACCTTCTATGTTACGATCCAACGCAAAATGACGCAATGGATTGGAACATCAACACAAGAAGGGAAAACCGTGGCGCCACCCGGATAGTAATTTTGTAATTAAACTAGCCACTAAGATATTTTAAAATAATCTAAACATAAGAAATTTTAAACAAAATAATGAACAAAGTATTTATATATATATATATATATATATATACAAGCAGTAGCGCACACAGGAATTTTTCAGGGAGGGGTCCAGGGTCGAAAGTTCACCATTCTTGTATCATGCTCCTTTTTATTTTGTCGATTTTCAGGAACAAAACACAGTAAAAACTAATTATTGAATAAATAATTAGCATTTATTAATATAATAAATCATTAATAATAAATACTTAATTAAATTTTACGTACTATATACTTAGAATTATAGTCGATCGGAAAAAAAATCAAGGGTTTTTTTGGGGAGGGTCCGACCCCCTTGTGTGCGCCACTGCATACACGCCATTACTCGTCCGCTTCGGAAAGTATTTAATGCTATTTGAATATCCGCTCAACTCCAGCGACTGAACGGAAGCAGAGGAGCTTAAGTGAAAATAATTGGGGAAGAAGAATTTTCTTATGCAGGAGATCGAAGATAAGAAGAAACGAAACATATTATTTATTTTTGAGTCAGTAGAAAAAGCATATTTAAATACAAAAGTGTGAGAAAAGAATTAAAATCCGAAATTTTAATAAAGTTGGCGAGAAAGTTGCCAGTAATTTTGGTCATGTTAGGGTGACAACTAAGAGGTTACGAGACAATAAAAGCATTCATTGTGAAAATGTACGAACCATCTCTTTTGTTTGCTTAGACAATTTTAAAAAAAGCAAAAGGCTCTAAAGTTATAAGCTTTCCTTGCCTTGCATAGAATACGGCAGGGATTTTAAACGTGTGGCTGATGGTGCTAATGTGTAACAACAAAAACCCAACAGAGGCCGTTAATAACGAACGAAATGTCTCCTGCTTATTTTTAAAAAGATGAGAAAAAAATGTATACATGCATCTTTGTTGACATAAGTCCTTACTTAATGACTGAAAAATAAAAAAAAATTAAAAATAGTATATTATTACAATAATCAAATGAAACTACTAGACAGTAATATTACAAAACTGAAATATATTAAGAAATATATATTTTTTAAAATTTAAATTAGCATAATTTTGCATAGTCTAAAGCATTTTTAATAGTTCGACGTTCAGCAACAAAACCTAAATAAATTTTACAGTTTTATTTTTATACGTCTTTTTCTCTGCAAAGAACAGAACTAACTTTTACAAATGAGCTAGAACACATATATTTATGAAAAGGAGCAAATATATCGAGCATTTTGTGAAAACCCCCCTGGGTTACACTCTGGACACTAAGATTAAATTGAGGCAAAGAATTACCAGACGACATTTTTACAATAACAAATAATTTTTCTTTCACTTGAATCAATTATCAACCTTCTAAATACAAATATAAATCTATATGTCTACGTCAATGGGATTGAACTTTACTATTAAATGTAATAACGAAATATGATACTAATCAACTATTAAACTCAATATCGAACGGGTTTACCGGAATAAGAAGACCGAGAGATATACGCAATTTTAATTATTAGCAATTATTAACTTTACACTAACTCTATTATTTATTTAATCTTATTATCCGATAATTTAATTTTAAATATCACCTGACTTTTACTACTTCACTCCCTTCCAGTCGTCTTAAACTTTCCGAATGTAAATCGCTGCCTGATAATCAGCCAGGAACTAATCACACAATCAACTTGAATCTTCTTAGAGCTCCGTGTATGTATCTCTTGGCTCAATAGCCTTCCCCGCTAACCTACAACACTCTCCTTATATACTTTGGTTCATTTGCATATCTTATTTCCTCCTTTTAGAGCTGGTTGGAAATAAACGCGAATTTACAATCCCCAAAGTAACCGAAGAGTATTAGTGATAAAGTGCCGTATAGATTCGTCACAATTTCATTACGATTAAAATATTATATACATTACTCATATATAGTGGGATTTCATGAATTTTTATTTAATCGTAATATTTAATATTTTTATAAAATTATTTTTTTCTTTTTCATTTAATTATAGCGATGCGATGATAATTTCCTTTTTTTTTTCTTCAACGACATTCTTAAGTGAAAATAATTATTTCCAGGATATAATTCGTGGATAAATTTATTATCTATATAAAACTGTCGTTTTCTGTTTGAAAGAATAATTATATAGCGAAAAGCAGGAAAGGGAACATTTATCTGAAAATCGGACATTTTTTTAATAAATACTTGTTCTTGTTATCTCTCCGCTAAAAACTAACAGATAAACTAATGCCTTAGCATTTTTAAAAAGTTGAAAATAAATGTTAGCGAATTTTATTGAAAGTGCGCTATTGAAAATGTTTAAAATGAGTTAATCAATATAAAAATTACATGATTTTAGCTTTTGTACGCTGCGTAACTTCGTATACATTTTTCTTATATATAAAATATACCTTTACTGATATGTATTTCATCCCACTTGCAACAAAAAGGCATATATAATGAAAATTATGGATGGCGAAGCTTTCATGTTTTATCTTGACGAATTTTCTTTTAATGAGAATAATTCATTGCAATCGTTTTCTTGTTGCTATGATGGGCATATGCTGCGCAAAGAACAATATTTACGAGAAATAAAACTTTTAATTAATATGGTGTTTCATTTTCTAATGAATTTCATTCCTTGAGAAAAAAAAATAACGATTAAAAAGTATTTTCTTTTTTCCCCCTGAGCTTTTACTTTTCCTAAACTTTACAATTGTATTTTAGTTTTATACATATTTCAAGAGCTAAAAATGTATAACCATCGTAGACAGCCTTATTTTTTTTAATATAAACAATACCATCAAATTGTAGAATATGAATATGAACTCATTGATTACTTAACTTTTTCTTAAGAAGATAACTTCCCACCTACAAGATCCTACAAAATACGCCTGTGGGAAGCGCTATTCCCATAATAATATATTGATGCCGCTATTAGAACGGTGGGAACATAATTTCCCGCTTCAGTTTTGTGCTGACATCTAGTGTTCAGTCGACTGAATGAAGTTGGAGGCAATTTTGGTTTCGAATGTTTGAAAGCTTTATGTGAGATTTGTCCTACTACATCTGTTTCAATATGACATTTGTGCTGCTCAACGATTCTGCTGCAAACGTGATTGAAACAATGTTTTTATTGTAATAACACTTTCTTATTTCGTATATTTCTGTACATTTTGTGTCAGTAACTATCTAATATTATTATAAAGAAAAGAAATATACCACACAAAAAAGAAGATCTGTAAAATGGTGGCATCGTATCTTTTATTTTCTTATTCATCTTGGCATCGTAAATAGTTTCATACTGTGGCAAGTGAACAAAAGAACAGAAATTTAGGCCAGCTAACGTTCCATATAGCATTACCTCGTCAGCTAATGGTCAGATATTCCTCAAGAAAAAGGAAAGCACATCGTGCTACCTTCCAAGGAAAGAAGTGTGCAGTTCTGGATGATGTGCGCTTAGCCAGTGTGGGAAATCATATGCCAAAGATGGTTTCCAACTATAGACGATGCAGGAAATGTAGTACAAAAGAAAAAGAAAAGAGGACCCGCTGCATTTGTACAGAATGTGATGTACCCTTTTGCATTGGAACTTGCTTTTAATCTTTTCATGACAAAGAATCCCCATTCAATTTAATTTTCTCTATGACTGTAAATTGTTCCATGGGAAGGATATTTTCCACCCCTGAAATTAAAATGTAAAAAAAAAAAAATTAGGCAAAATAAATTGCGTTTCCTTAAATGCTATTGCTTAATTGTTAATAAAACATAAAAAACTGAGAGGAAATAAAAAGAAAAATAAATAGACCACGAAAGGGATAAAATATAGGACTTTTCATAGTTATATATATATATATATATATATATATATATATATATATATATATATATATATATATATATATATATATATATATGTATGTATATATATATATGCATGTATATATATAATATATATATGTATGTATATATATATGTATATATATATGTATATATATATATATATATATATATATATATATATATCAATACATGTATATGTATATATATATCAATACATGTATATATATATATAAAATATATATATGTCAGGTTTGAGATGTTTAGGTTCAAAATTAAGGAAGTAATAAATGAAAATAGAGCGAACTCTTTACCATCGCGTAAGGATTTATGAGTAAATAAGCCTGTTAAAAGGTACAACGAGCGCTGACGAAGGCGAACGCATACTAGAAAGGACTTGGCTGGTGTCTCCTCGCTGCGATGTTGTATTTGGTAACACCCGGTTGCGCGGCAAAAGGTCCGCCATGTTAGATTATATATGATGAAAGCGTAATAAAGGAATATTGTGAAGATGATGTCCTCCCCTCAGTTTACCAGCAGGCCTGGGGCCTGTCATATATATGTATGTATATATATATATGTATATATATAATATATATATATATGTATGTATATATATAATATATATATATATGTATGTATATATATATATATATGTATATATATATATATCAATACATGTATATATATATATATATGTATATATATATATATGTATATACACTGGCGTGCAAAAATTAAGGACGAAGTCGAAAAATTAGCATATTAGCTGAACGAAGAGGCAGAGCGGACAGAAAGACCAATCAGGAGATTAAGTAAGGTGATGTACAGTAGCACATGCGCAGATATGCAGGTAGACGTAATGGGGGAGTGTCTGAGTAGTATAAAGCATGTTGTCGGTGTAAAATCAGTATTTCTGGCAAAGAGATTGCACGCCGTATAGCAGTTAAAATCACACCGAGTTGCAGCCTCAGCGAGAAATAGCGAATAATCAATCTGTTAGACGACATCTGGATGATTTTACCCGAGGTCGAAACATTGGGAAGTTGGAGGAAGTCCGCAGTGTGACAAGTGTAGTTGCAGAGCTCGGAATTGCTCACAGCATCGTTTCACGAATTTGGAGACAATTTCAAACTACAGGAACAGCTATCCGGGGTTTCAGTAGTGGTCGTACACGAGGAACCACACCCGAAGATGACCGGTACATTGTCTTACAGGCCAGAAGAAACAGGCGGCAGACAGCGGGAGATATCGCTAGACAGGCGACTGGACGACCGATATCGCGTTTTACCGTGGCCAGAAGACTGCACGGTGGTGGTCTGTTTGCACGACGCCCTGTGTACGGTGTGTACTTTTAACGCCAGACCATCGGAGAAGGCGTTCTCTGTGGTGCCGGGAACACCGGAATTGGAGAGACAGTGAATGGGGACGAGTACTCTTTACAGATGAGAGCAGGTTCAGTTTGAGTTGCGATTCTCATCGCATACTCATCTGGAGAGAGCGGGAAAGCCGCAATCATCACTCGAACATCATTGAAAGGGACAGGTATGGAGGTCGCGGTGTTCTCGTTTAGGGAGGCATCATGCTTGGTAGTCATACAGACCTTCACATCTTCGACGCAGGTTCAGTCAACGGGACCCGTTATTGTAACGAGATTCTTCTTCCATATGTGCGTCTTTTTAGAGGCGCTGTGGGTCTGCAGTTCCTTTTCATGGACAACAATGCACCATGTCATCGCACAGTAGCTGCCGAACAACTCTTAGAGAGTGAGGATATTGAACGTATGGATTGGCCGGCACGATGTCCGGATCTCAATCCCATCGAGCATGTTGACAGCTCGTACCTTACCACCAGTAACGATTCAGGAGCTTCGATTGGCGCTGCAAGACGAATGGGCAGCAATGCCTCAACAACTCATTGACACCCTCATTCTCAGCATGGGCAGACGCTGTGAAACCTGCCTAGTAGTCAGGGGAGATCATATCCCTTACTAAAGACCGGATGTTTCTTGCTGGACACCCATTACAGGGATGTTTCGGCCTTCAGTCGCATTGCGCTCCATGCTACTTTTTCAATCAAGCTTCTTTTTAACCCTCTGATTTCTCTTTTAGTAAGTGTTGCTTACATTACACATGACCTTACCATTTGGGGATCTTACGGTATTAAATGTGTTGATTTGGAAAGCTTTTGTACAAAGTTATATTGAAAAAACCGTCTCGTCCTTAATTTTTGCACAGCAGTGTATATATATGTATATATGTATACATATATGTATACATATATATATATGTATGTATACATATATATATATATGTATGTATATCTATATATATAAAGGAGAAAAGCTACTCACTCACTGACTAATCACGATATCTCCGGAACTTTTAAACCTACAGACTTGAAATTTGGTAGGTTGGTTCCCTTCATGGAGTAGACGTCAGCTAAGAAAGGATTTTGCAAAGTTCGAAACCCAAGGGGCGTTACGGGATTTTAAGCGGCGTTACAGATAATTATTTTTATTACTAAACTATTAGATGTACAGTCGTGAAACTTGGTACACAGATTTCTTTCATAAAGTAGAGATTCCCTACATAACGATTTTTACAAAAATTGACATCCAAGGGGCGTTGAGAGCGCTTAAGTGGCGTTATACAGAATTATTTCCATTTTTAAACTATTAGACGTACATTCTTGAAATTTGGTAAGCGGATTTCTTTCATAGAGTACAGATCAGCTGCATAATGGGTTATGTGAAATCGACCCCAAGTGGCGTTGTGGAGAATTAAGGGGCGTTAAAGGCAATTAACTCTTTTTTTCAACTATTAGACGTAAAATCTTGAAATTGAGTAAGAAAATTCCATTCACTGAGTAGAAATCTGTCATAAGATGGGCGTTGTGAAAATCGTTTCCTAAGTGGCGTTGCGGGGCTTAAGTGGCGTTATAGATAATTATTTCCATTTCTAAACTATTAGACATACAGTCTTGATATTCGGTAAGATGATTCCTTTAATAGAGTACAGATTCGCTGCAAAATGGGTTTTGTCAAAATCGACTCCCAAGTGGCATTGCAGAGTATTAGGTGGCGTTATAGGCAATTAACTCCTTTTTTCAACTATTAGACGTAAAATCTCGAAATTTAGTAAGATGATTCCATTCATTATGTAGAGATATCCGCTATAAGATGGGCTTTTTGAAAATCGTTTCCTAAGTGGCTTTGCTGGGGCTTAAGGGGCGTTATACGCATAATTATTTCCATTTTTAAACTATTAGACGTAGTCTTGAAATTTGATAAGCGGATTCCTTTCATAGAGTACAGCTCCTCGACAGAATAAATTTTGTGAAAATCGACCCCAAGCGGCGTTGTGGAGAATTATGGGGCGTTATTGGCAATTAACTCCTTTTTAAACTATTAGACGTAAAATCTCGAAATTGAGTAAGCAGATTCTAATCACAGAGTAGAGATCTGCCAAAAAATGGGTTTGGGGGATATCGTTTCCTAAGTGGCATTGCGGGGGCTTAAGGGGCGTTATAGATACTTATTTCCATTTCTAAACTATTAGACGTACAGTCTTGAAATTTGGTAAGCGGATTCCTTTAATAGAGTACAGATCTGCTGCAAAATGGGTTTTGTCAAAATCGACTCCCAAGTGGCGTTGCAGAGTATTAGGTGGCGGTATTGGCAATTAACTCTTTTTTCAACTATTAGACGTAAAATCTTTAAATTGAGTAAGCAGATTCCATTCACTGAGTAGTGATCTTTCATAAGTTGAGTTTTGTGAAAATCGTTTCCTAAGTGGCGTTGTCAAGAACCTATTGTTATGATAGAGTCAAACTGGGAATAATTGAATATAACATTGAGAAAATTTTACAAGAGTATACAATTCGCCCTATTCAATCATCATACGCGTCGCTGGTAGTATTAACGCGCAAAAATAATGGCCTTCCCCTAGATTCTCCAAAGGCGTATCGATTCACGATTGACTATCGCAAACTCAACGCCATCACTAAGTATCCGAGATATCCATTACCAATGATAAATGACCTTATCACAAAGATCCCACAAACAGCTATGATGTCGACACTAGATTTAAAATCAGGTTAATTTCAATTGGCCATAAATCCTAAAGATATCGAGAAAATCGCGTTTATAACACGAAATGACGCTTTTGCATTTCTCCGAATGCCATTCGGCCTTTCAGGAAAGCCGCAAAATTTTCAAAGGGCAATCGATATAATCCTAAAACCGGTTCCTGGGCGTTTTGTCAATTGTTATATGGATGATGTTATAATTACATCTCCACCATTTAATGAACACTCAGATCATTTGAATCAGATATTTATATTGTTGCGAGACAGGTCTAACACTAAATAAAGGTAAGTGTCACTTCGCACGTGACAAATTGAAGTATTTATGACTCATAATTAGTAAGGACGGAATTGAACCGATAATAACAAGGTCAAGGCGATCACAGAAATGAAGCCACCTAAAAACAATAAGGAAGTGTCGAAATTTTTAGGGATAGCTGGTTGGTACAAAAAATTTATTCCCAATTATGCGGATATATGTGGACCATTACATAGGTTAAAGAAAAATGGGGCAAAATTTAATTGGTCGACGGAAGCACATGATTCTTTTAATAAAGTTAAGCTAGCATTAACAGAGGCGCCAGTTTTACAATTGTCTCATTTTCAAGAACAGTTTAACTTATTTACGGCTGGTGGTGGGGTTAGAATTTGCGCTGTTTTGAATCAAAATAACAGACCTATTGCATTTGCGTCTAGAACCCTGAACAAGATCGAAAGAAATTACACAGTTACGGAACGCGAGTGTTTTACGGGGATATGGGCATTGAATAAGTTTAGAACTTATTTTGGAACACTACCGGTGAAGGTAATAACAGATCATGCGGCGTTAACAAAACTCACAAATGGGAAAAATTTATCTATTCGGATGATTAGATTGGCGCTCAAGTTATCGGAGTTTAACATTGAATGGGAACATCGACCTAGTGTCCAGAACGTTGACTCGGTGGTATTGCTAGCAATCTAGTAGACAATGTGGATGGATCACAAATTTCGTGCGCGGCTCTACGAGTTTTAGCTTTGAACTCCAGGAAACAACTATTTCGAGAACAAAAGGAAGGTCCTGAGTTAGGGCACATCTATCGTTATTTGGAAAAACCGGACGATAGTTCCGTTAATGCAACTATAAGCGAGGGTTGGTCCCAGGATTTTAAATTAATTGATGGTTTATTCTTTAACGCGAAGTATTGTACAACTGTGGAAGAACTCAGAGTATACATTCCTCCATCTCTTCGCGAAGCAATAATACAAGAATTTCATTATCTACCATTAGCAGGCCATTTTTAAAAGAGAAAGACGTATTTAAAATTACGCGATACGTGTTATGTTCCGTATATGAGGAAATATATATTTAAATCTGTATCAACCTGTGACCGGTGTCAAAAATTTAATTATAAAAACGCGTTACCAGCTGGTCGATTAATTCCGATAATATCTTACCCAATGAAATCGTGACGTTAGACTTATTAGGCCCCTACCCAGCATCCCGAACCGAAATATATAGATTTATATTGGTAATAACTGACCACTTTACTAAGTTGAGTGAGCTTATACCTTTACGAAAAGCTTCGACCCAGGCCATAGCTAACCCCTTTTTGAAAATCATTTTTCACGATATGGAGCTCCTATTTCTTTGATTAGTGATAATGGTCCCCAATTTATATCCGATGTCTTTGAACACTTAAGTCACAGGTTGGACATAAAAGATATGAAAACTGTAACATATCGCCCACAGGCGAACTTAACGGAAAGAGTTAACCCTCTGACTGGATGACCCGCTAATTGAATTTCACTTCGAAAGCGATCTACTTTTCCAAAGCTAGCTTATCCGAAAATGTTCCGATAAATTTCGCGAACTGCTTCAAAACGAATGGCAGTTTAATGCCTTCCCCTGTTAAAGCCGCAGGAGGTCCTAATTGGTTTTGCAGGGGATGATTGTATGGCTTTTCGGTCTCTGTGTTCTTCGAAACGGGAGGTTTCTCATTCACAGCTGTGGCCTAGAGCGAGGATTGTGAAATGGACATTTTCTCCACTTCACGGCCAACAGAGAGTTCACCCAATTTATTGCAAATACATATTTCATATATTTGGAAAACTTGCTCAATTTCTGATCTAAAAACCAATTAGGTTTTAAGAAATTTTAATTTTCTGAGTTTTGATTTTAAATTCGGTTTCATTTTAAAGCATTTTTGCATA
Organism: Trichonephila clavipes; assembly: GCA_019973935.1. NCBI lineage: Eukaryota > Metazoa > Arthropoda > Arachnida > Araneae > Nephilidae > Trichonephila > Trichonephila clavipes. The sequence goes on along the minus strand of BMAU01007007.1, from coordinate 73,371 downwards.
CCTATATTGAATTAATTAAAAATATTTTTAACACAATCCAATATTTCGTGTGAAACGGCAATTAACTACAATTTTAGTTTCTAAAATCATTTCTGTTTGCTCATGTTTTTAAGTTTTTGAGTTTTCTCACATTTACTTAATTAAGATTGATTTAAAGACCAATATATTTTTTGACACATAGTTTATATAATTTAAAAGCTCTTTACTTTGTTTTCATTATTTTTTTTTTTCCTTTTGAAAATGCCATGACCAAAATGTACAAAGGCTACTGTGATAAATAATACTTGAAAGGGATGGAATATGACTGAAAATGGTAAATCTAAAATGCAGCTTTTTCAGGTAATATTACAATTAGACTACAGAATACAAATGTTGCAGAATGAACTAAATATTTCTCCCTGATGTACCACAAACTACATAATAATAAATCTATTGTAGTTCTACCTTGCAGTATTTGAAAGTCATGCTACAAAAACTTAAACTTGCTTAACTACCACGATGGGGAACTGAGAAAAATAGATATTGTTTACAAACTTGGTGATTTCTAGATTACTTTTGTATAACTACTAATTTCTATATAAATATTTTGCATTTAAAACTCTTGTGAATATATAAGGTTCTGATAAAAGTGAATAATTGATCAAATTAACAGTTGTTATCAATGTTATATATATATATATATATATATGTCTTAGAATATTTTGAATTAAAAAAGATGTTTCAGTCATATTTATTTCAAGTAGAATTTTCATGTAGAGCATAAGTTGGATAGTAACAGATTGAAAAATTAAAGCTTTACAGGCAATGGAATTTTTTTTATGATTTATAAATTTTAAATGTTTTTCTCAGATTTTTAATTTTGAAGATGAGAGTGTTTTCTAATCCCTAAGGCGTTTTTCCTGTTCAAGATAGAGTCTTGAAATATCTTGTAAATGTTCCCTTACATATGTTCTATAAAAGTTCATATGGATTTAGGTCTGAGAGCTCTAGTTATTTTTTAAAAAATATCTTAATGTTAATATTTAAAAAAAGTTGGGTTTTTTCCAGGCTTAGCCATAAAAATAATTATTAAAATTCAACAAAGAGATATATTTTAAATTTTATACTTTTTGTTTCCAATAATCTAAGAAATATTAATCACTTACAATAATTAAATATTTTTAATAATTTAACATTTTAGAAAAGTTTTAAAAATTTCAAAACTGTTCAATGCTTTAAAATTGTGAAATAATGGCTTGTCAAACTAACCTATTATTTTCAGAATCAATATAATAGTATAATTTGAATATAAAACGAAAATTAATTTTACTGTGACAAACTGTTTACGACTTCTACTCATATTGTAAAAAGAATGAAAGATAAATATATAACATAGTGGCAGTCAAAAACACATTCACAATATGTTAAAATCCTGTCCCGATACAAATTTCAATGCATTTTCCAAACTGTAGCTAAAAACAATTATATGTTTATTAGGACAGAAATTATTTATATTTAGATATATTTTTCCTTATTAAGTACATAATGAATAATAGCAAGATAAATTGTAAAATCCTGAAAGATTTTAATGAAGAAAAAAGCCAGACATAATTTTAGATAGTTAGAAATTTAATAATATAATACACAAATATGCATGTTTTAAAAGAAATAAGTTGGCTAAGAAAATGAAATTTACTAAAAATTTCCTGAATAAAGTAAATCAGATTTCATCCTCAAATACATATAATTGTAGGAAAAGGTTTTATTCAATTTACAATTAATTACAAAAAACCTTTTATAAAAAATAATTTTAACAGGTATAAATAGCAAAAAATATCAAAGAAGTATGAGAAAGACACATACATGTCGTTTACAGAAATGTCACAGTGTGATATTTTTCGAAACACGGCACTGCACACAGTCCAACATTACAGTCTTTACATTGAAAACGAGTTTTTGATGTTTAACGACTAAATCGTAAATATAAGAAACAACAGTCGAATATCACGAGTGCAGACGGCGGTCGCTGATATTTGAGTGAGAAAATTACAGCAGCATAAAATGCGACCTCGTTTGAATTATATCTAATGTGCATATTTGGATCTGTTTAGCGTACTCGAATTAACTCAAGTGCACACATCAAGGGTTTATATTGCATTCTAAGTCAACACGGTGGCTACTGACGAGCGACTACGTAATTTTGAACCACGGTTAAGTGACGAGGACGATACCTGAGCTGATAACTCCCCTTCCAAACTTCCACATCACACCAACGTGAGGACTTTTGACCTCGACGTGTTTAACGTGCAACAGCTCCTCTTCAACGCTAAACTTTTGTAGTACCAGGGCTCGAACACTGGACACGAGTTCATAACCATGACCATCAGACTACCGTGGCCGCAAAGGAAATAGCAAGTTTGAAAGAAATGTAATGAAGAAGTATATTTGAAGAAATAACTTCAAAACTTAACGAAAAACCAAAATATCAAAATTTATTTTAGGAATAATAGTGAATATAACTTCGTAGACCTAAAACCACTTTAAGCAGTGTATTTTGAAAGTGAACGTTTCCCCTTTTAGAGAAACTTACTATAATTATGTCAAATTCCTTTCATTTTGCTCTAAGGGGGGATCCCCGAAACAACGTAATTTATTTGAAACACAAAATTACTTATGGTTGAATCTAATACAATTCCCTACAAAATGAATGAAAACCCTTTTTTATCATATAAATTGTGTTTGAATAGGAGATGGTTAGTTAATAAGAACATTTAAAACGTGTCGGCAATCTATGGACCTGTGGGCACGTGGTACAATTCTTAGTGGAACTCAGCACTACTCTACAAATTTGTCAAGTCTTGAGTGGATGGAAGTTGATAATAGACCTTATTTGACAAACATCTTCTGAGTTATGGACATTTATGGAACTACAAAATAATCTGAAAGATATTTCTAAGGATAAATTTACAGCTATTTTGTAAATAATTGAGTGTTATTGCTAGGGATTTAATTGTTGAAAAAGAAAATTGCATGTACTCTGCTTTCCACTTATGATTCGGCATATCAAAGTAAAAAATCTTTCCTAATATGAAAAATATTTCGACTCCGCAAAGAAATTGTTTAACAACTGAATGCTCAGAATCGTGTCATGCATTATACCCCTGGTTTTGCGATATGAAAGAAGAGTCGTGAAAGAGTTAATTCGCATTACAATTTTTATTTAACGGTAATGAAGGGAATCAATTATATTTCACTTTGTCTATTTCTTATTTAAGTAAATATATTGGAAACATACATTTTTAATTTTTTTTTATCTTTGTTGAAGAAATAGTAACATTTTATATTGTTTATTTTTATGTTAATAAATGTATTTTATTGATCCATAATTAATATAAAATAAAACTGTAAATCTAAATTATTTACCTCTTTTCTTTAAATCTGCAAATATTACCGTAAGAATCGAAGGATTTCAAAAATTTCCTACTATGTGGCACGCTGAATGATACTGACAGATTGGTTTGGCACGTCTTAGCTACACAGTTGCCGCCCCTGATTTAAAATGTTGGGTAAGATAACCATTATATTTTTAAAATTTTATAAATATACAAAAGGAGAGTATTTTGTCAATACATGTTTAAAAGGAGTAAAGTTTACGAGAACGAAATATAAAATTGCGTTAAAATTATTGGTACTCTATCAACCGTACTTCTTTTATATTTATATATATATATAAGAAGTCGATAGAGTACCGTAGTTACTGCCAACTCGTGACAATGAATTGGAAATTAAGTTCACAATTGATTGTTATTAAAATATATATAATTTTACATGACTTATTTTTGTATTTGTTTTTTTTTATATTCCTTACTGAAAGCAACAAATGGGAGTTCTTTACCTGCCAAAACTGCAGAGGCCAGGTTGTTTACTCCACAAGCTCCTACCTTATGCTTACTCTGCCCTACTAAGTAAAAATGCCGTCTTCTTCTCGTCAAGATCATGGAATTGCAGATATTGCTTTCCATATATTTTAAATATTAGTTTTCTAACTTCTACATCAGCCTTTTAATAGTCTACACTCCTGCAAAGAAGTCTGAATTCAAAAAACTATAAAAACATATTATTCCCAACAATGTCATTTATACCTTTATTTTTTATAATCTATGAATGCGTTAAACTATTAATTTGTTATCGCGACTATTTAATATTAAATGCGAAAAAAAAAACGAATAAGTTTCAAACTGAAACTTAAATTGAATTTTTCAAAAATTGTCATCGATATTCTCATAACTTTTACATATTGTCATTTTAGCATATCACACATCTATCTTCTATGTAAAAATCTATTATAAGTTCATCAAATGTTTCAGCATATTTTTACTCATAACATGCAGTTTTCAACCACATTGTGAGTCCGCAGTACCCTAATGGTCAAAGTAACGGACTCGTAGCTGGCGTGTCATGAGTTTGACCCCAGCACCACTGAAGATCCGCCGTGTAACAGAGCGATGCTCAAGCGTCTTCCTCGTCACTTGACCATGGTTTAAAATTACGATGTCCGTCGCCAAGTGAGTGAATATTAACGTCGCACTGTTCAGCTACACGAGGGCTTTTAGTGATGGACCTCGTAATTTTGAAAAATGGTCAAATGACGAGGGCGACACCTGAGCTGCCACCCCCTCTCCTAACTACCACACCACACCAACGAGAGGACATTTCATCTCTCGATAGATTTAACGTGCATATATGTAACGTGGAATGAACGTATATGAACGTATTTAACGTGGAAATATATGTGTTAAAATATTTAAAATATTTGAAAACTATTTTTCCACACCGACATAACAAGTACATACATGCATATATATATATAATATGTACATTCTACCAAAATAAACTCGAGGAAGAAATGCAATAACTTAATAAACATTTACGCATATAGATTTAATATATTTTTATCTATTTCCCAGAAAATATTCTCTTGAGCAAAATAGTTAATGGTACTTTTCAAATTAACTATAAAAAATACATATTTCAGTTTTACTTTCGTCTTTTTTAAGTTCGCAGAACGCATAAATTTGTAATTGAATCTTTTATTATATTCCGAAAACATGTTAAGTTTTCAATGATTTTATATTATTGGAATATTTGTATTCAAATATTTTAAACTCTCCTGAATTGAATATAGAATATACGAAGTATAATTTCTGGAAAAATTGTATCTAGATTTTTTTCTTATAATAATTATTTCTAATTTTTCTTTATAAGAATAATTATTTCAAACTTCTATGTGAGTCAATACACAAAATATTCAATTCCTTTAAAATAAAATTATAACATTTTGAACCAAGAATAAAAATAATGATGATAGAAGAAATATTTAAATTACTTTTCCCGGAGAGATATGTAAAGGAAAAAGCACAGCCTTTTCCCTTTTATCTTTTAATAAGTATTATGTCACTTGTATTAAAATAGTTGGATGGTATACTCTATTTTTGTCCTATTTTACTGTAAGTCTTACTTTAATATACTATGAAACAGTGTTGTCTTCAATCTGTGGGAGTGGAGGGTACTGAAGTGCCACACCTTTTTTAAATGATAAAAAATATAATTTAAATAAAGTAGTGACAGTTTCATTAAATATATTTATTGGTTGATTTCATTTTGTCTATAGCTGCAGATACATTTAATATTAAAATCAATTTAATGAGACCAATGTTATCTCCTATACTATTATACATTTTTTTAAATCCATTCTTAGTGAAACTCTATTCAATTAAAGAAACATGCTCAACAAATTTCAAGTAAATGGGTTAAGTTCAAAAACAGGAATTTTTCTATAACACGCCATAATCCCTTGCAACCCACTCCTTTGGGGGTCCGTTTTCGAAAAACTCTTTGTAAAAGGAACTCTATTCCATGAACTTAACATACCTTCTAATTTTCAAGCAGGTGGGTCTATTAGTTGAAAAGCTGCAATATTTATCTATTAGGCCTCTTAATCCCCCTCAGTGACCCTTGGGGATCAATTTTCCCCAAAACTATTTTGTAGCGGATCTCTACACCATGAAAGAAATCCGCTTACCAAATTTTAAGAATGTACGCCTAATAGTTTATAAAATGGAAATAATTATCTATAACGCCCCTTAAAACCCGCAACGCCACTTGGGAAGCAATTTTCACAAAACCCATCTTATAGCAGATATCTACTTAATGAATGGAATCTGCTTACTCAATTTCAAGATTTTACGTCTGATAGTTTAAAAAAGAAGATAATTACCTGTAACGCCCTTTAATTCTCCACAACGCCACTTGGGGGTCGATTTTGACAAAACCCATTTCGTAGTGGATCTCTACACTTTGAAAGGAAACCGCTTATCAAATTTCAAGATTGTACGTCTAATAGTTTAAAAATGGAAATAACTATGCATAATGCCCCTTAAGCGCCCTTTCGAGGTCTATTTTCGTAAAAATCATTATATAATGAGACTCTACTTTATGAACAAAATCTATGTACCAAATTTCAAGACTGTGCATCTAATAGTTTAATAATGGAAATAATTATCTAAAACGCCCCTTAAACCCCGTAATACCGCTTGGGGTTCGATCTTTGCACAATCCGTTCTTAGCTGACGTCAACTCCATGTAGGGAACTTAGCTACCAAATGTCAAATATGTAAATTTAATAGTTCCGGGGATATCGTGATTAGTCAGTGAGTCGCTTTTCTCCTTTATATATATAGATATAATTGTATATATAAATATATACATATATATATATATAATTGTATATATACATATATATATATATATATATAATTGTATATATACATATATATATATATATATAATTGTATATATACATATATACATATAATTGTATAAATTCACTCAGGAACATTGAGAAAAGCGACCCAAGAAGAAAGCATCGGATTGAAATTAAATTTAATACACACTTAATGGCACAGATGAGAGATTCACTTGATCAAAAAAAATTACAATTAGTTGAATACAGGGTGTGCAACGACACAAACACTTGGCAACTTCAATAGCGTGTTGCCACACCTCCAGCTGCAATACTTGCTGCCACAAGGTCCGGCATTGAGTTGATTAGACACCTTATGTTGTCCTGAGACAGATGGGCCCACAAATCTTGAACCGCCAACTCTAAATCATGTACAGAGTAACACGATGGCATCTGCCGTTTTAGCTGATCCCACACTTTCTCTACAGGGGTCAAATCGGGGGAGCGGGCCGGCCATGGAAGAGTCTAAAAATGACGTAGGACGTGTTGAGCAACTCTTGCTGTATGCGGACGAGCATTATCTTGCTGGAAAATTTTTTGCCCCTGGGAGACCATTTAGGAAAGGTTCTACATGAGGTTGAAGAATATCATCAACGTAACGTTGGCCCGTTAAGGTTCCACGCATCACAATTAAAGTGGACCGGCTATCATAGGCTATGATCCCCCAGACCATTACACCAGCTGTGCGGGCAGTGTGACGTAGAGCAATGTTGGGGGAATTGTACCTCTCACCAGGGTGCCTCCACATCCGTACACGGTTATCATCTGTCCCCAAAATAAACCGAGATTCTTCACTAAACACAACCTTTTGCCCATCTGTGGCATTCCACATTGATCTGGCTTGGCACCAATGTAGACGCAGTTGCAGATGTTCCTGTGTTAAAGGGAGTGCACGGAAAGGGCGCTTGGATTTAAGATTTGCTTCTGCAAGGTGTCTGGAAATTATTTGTGGAACCATTGCTACGCCTACGTCTGCTCGTATCGTTGGACGAGTTACTGTGGGGTCCACAAGTGCTTGCCGCACGTTCCTTCGATCCTCTCTCCTCGTGGTCTTCCTGGTCGCTCCAGACCCGGTTTTCCGCGCATGGGTAACTTCTCGTGTCCACTCCTTCCAACAATTCTATCGGCACACTCCGAACGATCCACCTTGCCATCAACACGGCGCGTCGACCAGCTTGCAGTTTTCATCCCGATGGTCAGGCCTCTCTTAAACTCGCTTAACTGTGAGAAATGTCTTCTAGCAAGTTTACCTGGCATGTTTCACTTACCAAAGTCTTCCTACAATGGGCGGGTAATCGTCACGTTTATGAATCTTCGAATTTGCGCTGGCTTATATAGCACCCTCTTCCTGATTGTAGCGCCACCTCTGCGTGTATGAGCATGCGTATTGGCACAAAATTTGGATCACTTGCATATCACATTACGCTGTACTTATTTGCAAAGTTTCGCGATTTTACTTAGCTTTTTGCTTGGATCGCTATTTTCAATATTTCTGAGTGTATATATATGTAACGCTAAATATTTAAAAAAAAATAGATGCATGAGTTTTTTTCGAAATTACTGTTTCTAACGTAGTCATTCTCCTAAATAGATTAATTAATTTTTAATTACCTACTTATATAACGTGAGTTTTATTAATATAATACTTATTTGAGTATACTCGTCATATACTTTTATAATTTTCTCGCTCTTTAACCCTCAGTTTGCTAACTCTAAGAATGCAGCAACAAACACACCATTATTTTTTTTTCTAAAATTTGTCCATATTCTTTTCTTCGAACCTCTGTCTTAAAACCTTACTCATTATAACTGATAGTTTTTCAATTCCTACTTTAAGTTCACTCTTTTCCCATATATACATCTTCTTTATAAAATATTTTTTGTTCATCCATTCAAGTTAAAATGCACTTTTTTAAACTTGTGGTGGATTACACTTGATATTAATACAGTTTTTTCAAATATTAATTCAATAATTAAATCAAAAAATGAATAAATACTAACAAGCAGAATTGTAGTCCAACAGTATATATAGGAAGAACAATCGTTCGTTGCGTCTCTGTAGCACAATAGAAAGCGCGTTGGACTTCTAATCTGCAGATTATGAGTTCGAATCCCACCTGGGATGGCCTAATTTCTGAGAAAGTGGCTTCCTTTTTGCACAAGCTTTTATTTAACTTACAATGTAAAATGTTTGGGTGGAATCTTGCAAATCAATTTTAAAATTAATGTCTTCAACCGATTGAGCTGAAATATTGTATGCAAGTCTAGTTTGGATGACAATGCATGTTTTGACGACTTATATTCCAATATCGACCTAGTTAATGTAACGATATTGTTTAGGTGATAGGGTGACCATGTTCAAAATAATGCAGGTGTCGACCGAAAGCGTAACTCAGATGGTGGAGCACTTGCTTAACATGCGAGAGATTCGGGGGTCGATACGTCGCGCCTCCGATTGTTACTCTTTCGTATAAAATATTTTTTGAAATTCGTTTAATATGGTACAACGAGATATATTTTACAATACTTCCACTCTGCATACGTACAAAGAATGTTATATTTTTACAGTTCTACAGGGAACACTAAGAGAAAGACAGATCTATAAAAGTATTTACTTTGAAACATTCTAAGAGCGATATCTATTTACTCGATTCTAGTTTCTAACTTAACACTTATAATTGACCTAGTTACTGGAACGATCTTGTTCAGTTGTTAAGGTGATAATGTTTACAATATAACACAGAAGTCGACTAGGAGCGTAGCTCAGATGGTAGAGCGCTCGCTTAGCAGGGATAGATACCTTGCGCCTCCAATTATAATTTTTTAGTTTCGTGTAAAATATTTGATTTGTATTAGGAGATATTTTATAATTCTTCTACTCTGTACACGTACAAAATATGTTATATTTTACAAGCTTTTATTTAACTTGCAATGTAAATTCGATATCTTCAACCGATTGAGCTGAAATTTTGTATACACGTTTAGTTTGGTTGACAATGCATGTTTTGACCATTTATATTCCGATATCGGATTTAGCTAAAAAGGCTAGCTGCCTGACCCGGCATTGCACTGGATTTCTCTACTTTTATAAATTTTCCCTTTTCTTCACAAAATCAGCACTTCTAATAATCGTTTTCAAAATGAATTCCAACTCTCCTCCTCCAATTCGGCCGATATTGCTCGGGCTTCTACCTTGTGTATAACTTAAAAAAATTGTGTTTCAAAATTTTTTCCGCTTCTTTTCTTTGTCAGGCAGGTTTACTCCCCTCCGGCGTTGTACGAACATTTTTAAATGCATAACATATTGTCATGGAAATTCCTTTTCCCCTGTCACTATCAGAGCTCTCGAGAAAGTGAACACTCAACGATTCTTAAACAGCTTAACAGGCGCAGCACTCTAGTGGCACAATGAATTATTGCACAAAAAAAATTCGTAAAAAAAGTTTTCGACGTTTTATTTTTTAAATCACTAACTGTTAAAAGCAAAGTATGAGTTTTTTAAAAATCAATTTCATATGAACGCATCGATAGTGATTCATTTTAGTGAAAGTCATATGGAAAGTATCGTTGTTTTGAAAAAAAAGAAAAGAAAAACGTTCTATATCGTGACGAAATAAATCTTCGTTCAAATTACAAAATTGCTGGCGAAGTTATTAAATGCGCGAATAAAATTTTGAGTATTTTTTAAAACAATCATAAAAACTAAGCGATGGTGTTGTTTATCACCAGGGGATAAAAGTTAATAATCCAGCGTTCTAAGCGTTCCTTCCACGAAATCTTCGGAAAAAAAGAAATAAAAACCTGTAAAATAAAAGGAAGAGATATTCAATTTCGCATAGCGTTACTTGTTAAAATTTAAATTTTGGGAAGCTTCATTTTTAATTTAATTCCTTCGAACTTCATATATCGATTGAAAACAACGGTAATTTTTAAATAAAAAAATGTAACAAAAATAATGCTTTAATATTTCTCGCAAAAAGGGAAACAAAAACGAAAAACACAATTTTTTAAACTGTAATTTTTAAGCAATATTTTCAAACTTTGTGCATATTGCGGATAATATCGTTCTCCACACGGAAAAAAAATTCATGAGCATATTTTTATAAACAAAGAAATTATTAAGTATTTAAATAAAATTTTGAGTATTTTTTTAAAAATCGCAAAAAAAAATGTCATTTTATTTTTTTAAATGACAGATTCTGAACGAAAAAAGCATGAACTTTCTTAGTGTAGAATATCATTTCATTAAATTGAAAGAAAATTCAATCCGAGTGATTTAGAAATCATTTTTATAAAAACGTATCGATTTTGACACATTTTAGAAAGTACCGTAAAAAAAATATCATTTTTTTTTGTAAAGTAATTTATAACGTATCTCGTGGCGAAGTAAATGATCTTTCCGATTCTGTAATTTTTTTTTTTGTTTGAGTCTCAAAAAATTAGATCGTGTCTTAAAAATGTCTGGGATAAAGAAAAAAGGTTCGGGAAATTTGAAATTCGGCACTTGGCGGGAAGAAATGGCAATAATTATGCGTTTTAAGGTTTTTAATTAATATCTTTTTAACAAATTGCACTATTGAAATATAAGTGTTCAAAACGGATTTCTCGTATCAGTTCGAATCTTTTGGTACCTGTGGCAAGTGTCTGCATCGTGCAGTTCCTAAGAAGATACACCTAGTCGCATACGTTTGTTTAACTTCGAGTTTTAATAGTGCAGATATTAATTAAAGTAATTTTTTCGGGTTGAATCTTGTAACTCAATTTGGAAGCTGTTGTCTTCAACCGATTGAACTGAAATTTTGTATACATGTTTAGTTTAGATGGCAATGCATGTTTTGATGATTTATACTCTGATATCACAATTTGTTAAAAATATAATAATTGAAAACCTTTTACTCCTGTTAGCTTTTTATTCTGCCCGTCAGCCTATCGGGGGATAGAGCTTTAAGAAGTTCCGATTCTCTCTCTCTCACTCCCTCTTCGACCTTTCTTAAAAAACCATCTTATTCTTTCTCTGAAACTGAGAGCAAAAAATAATAGCCTAATGGGAAAGATCACATATCTCGCTACGATACGGTATAAATTGTTAAAAAAATAATATTTCTTTTTCTTACAATTTTTTTCTAAAATGAGTCAAAATTGATGCATTTTCATGAAAATGATTTCTAAATCATTCCGTATGATTTTTTTCGTGTTAATGAATCGATATTCGGCACTAAGAAAGTTCATCTTTTTTTCTTTTAGAATCAGTCATTTAAAAAATAAAGGGCCAAAATCTTTTTTTTTTTTGATTTTTCAAAAAAAATACTCAAATTTTCAATAAAATATTTAAAAACTTCGTCATTTTTAAATACAGTCGCACAAAAATATTTTCTCGTTTGTAGAATAGTATTATCCAAATTTTGCACAAAAATTGAAAGAATTGGTATAAAATTACGGGTTTACAAAAAAAAATGTCTCTTTCGTTTTTAATATAGTGTTATAGTAAAATAAAAAAAAAGAGAATGAGTTTTAATATTTTAATTAATTTTTCTTCGTCCAATGTTGTTTTGATCTAACAGTGTGTATCCCCCCTTCCCATTGTCCTTTTGTAGCGGCCCGAGTGACATATCTATCATATGTATGTAGCCTGGCGGAAAAAAAATTTGAGTACCCCTTAGCTGGACTGTTCAAAATTAACCGGCAAACGACCTTTCAACGATAATGCGTTGAATGAGATTAACAGACTGAGAAAACTCTGTCTAGCGATAACTAAAAAGTAAAAAATAAATTAAAAGTAAAAAAAAAAATTAAAAACAAGCTTTTATTTAAATGCTCTAAAAGGAATAAAATAAACTTTTCTTTTAAGACTTTTTTTGCTATCAACTTATAAAGTCGTTGTACAATTTATGATATAAAAGCTTGTAATTGTTTTGATGTTGATCGAAAGAGTTGGCTTCGTAAGAATGAATTGGCTCTATCTTATGCACAAAATCACACTCCAAAGGCAGTTCATTACCGCAAAAAAATCAGAGCTGTAATCTTAGAATTTAAGCATTAATATGCAATAATTTTGAAATTTTAAATAAAATGTAAGGATTATTCAAAGGCTAAGAATATCACTTTTTTTGTACAAAAAGTGAAAAAAAAAATAATAAGTCCCAATATGTTGCTCTTACTCGCAAAAGAAACAATTAATTATAAATAAGAATAATATAATCCTTTTGTATAAACAAGTTTGTCGAGATGCATGAAGCTCCTCGGCAACTTAAATATGTTTGTAATCATAATATTGAGTCTTTGATACCAGCTTATTGTTTGCGTTTTACTATGAAGTATTCTAAGAATTCAAAACATTTTCTCTTTTTACTAATGAAAACAATTTATTAATGTTGGAAAAATATAATTTTTTAAGTTTCTAATGTATATTTAAAGAATTTATTTTTTAGGAACACGAGGTATATATAAATGGATAAATTATTAATATTTCATTTACGAGTTCTATTAGGGTCAAAGTAATAAGACGGACCTCGTAATTTAAATGACGATCAAGTAACGAGAACGATAGTCGAGCTAGAACCCCACTTCTTATTTTCACACCACGGCAACGTAAGGACTTTGATTTTATGCGTATCAGCTCTGCTACACAATGGAACCTCTAATCGTGACCATTTTTCAATAAAAACATGTAGTGACTACAATGTCGCACTATCCAACAAGGGCCAACATTATAGGCTTAGGATATTCATATTTTAAAGCATAATGCGAAACACTTAACTGCTATTCATCTCATATATTTTGCCACAGTAAATGTTTTATCATAATTTTCTGTATATATAAGAAGAATTAGATCAAAGTAAAGATTTTAATTTTTGAAAGATGCTTGTTATAATAAAAATGTAGATTTAATCTTAGGATTCGTTGAGTACTATGAATTCTAATGTATCATAATATAATGGATTATGGAAAAATAAAAATTGACAATTATACATCAAATCTATCATTCCTTTATGGAAGATATATACGAAAATCCTAAGAAGATTTAAATTTTTTATGATTTTTCTGGCATGTTCTAAAAGAAAACAATTATAAATTGAGTTACAACGAAGTTTCCAAAAAGGATTTATGACAATATGTTTATTGATATGCAGATGCTGTGAATACTTGTAAGAGCTTTTTTAAACTCACTTTATTGTCGATTTGAGAAAGTCTGAACTTTACATTATTACATAAAGAGACATGATCAGCAATTGGGCTTTTTTATTTTGTTTTGTATTTTTGCTTATAATTATGTGCAAGTTATGAAGAATCATATTATTTACTTCTTATTTCTAATTTGACTATTTTAAGTTTTAACACCAGGTTTGTACCAAATTCTTGCATTTATATGAATAAAAAAATAAATTTAAAACATTTTATAACTATTTTAATAAATTTAATTGAAAATCAAAATATATATTCTTTTTTCTTAAATGAAATCAATTTAATTTGGATTAGTTTATTGTACCTTTTCCTACAATGATATAAGCGTTTAATTTTTTTATGAAATGCTTTATATTATCACCTCTGTTTTGTGCTAAAATTTCTTGAATTTTCTTGAACTGAAAACATTAGTAATTACTACATTGGATTCTTCAAGAAAATATGTTTCCCTAAGAAAGGGAGACTATTTGTGTGTAGGGACTTTCTAAGCCGCGAACATCCCTACTATTCAGCGGGGTATCAACTAACTACGACTCCCCTGCTTCTTTTATCCGCCGATGTATGGTGTCATAAATCAGCTACGAAAACAGGGGAAGTAAACTTCGCTGGAAGCGCCGTCTTTAAGGGCATTTTTCTCACAAAAACCGCTGTCTCCAAAAGGTTAATCCCGTAAACCTTAGCAAAGAGCGAATTGACTTTGATGAGGATGAAATTGAAGAAGAAAAGCCAAAATTGCCTAAAGGAAAACGCAAAAATTTAAGCAGAAGGACAGTTGCTGAATTACAACAAAACGTGAATCTAAAAGCCTCAAGCAACATGGTACTTATACCACAGCACTGCTGTTTTTGACGAGAATATTCGCAGGATAAAAGTGGAATAGGAAAACTTGCATGGAAAATGACGGATTTTATCAAGAGAAGTGGTTCTGTGAAGATACGACAATCATCGCGAGAAAATCGAATGATAAGGCAACGATTTCGATTTAAATTAGGAACACACGACAATATCTACCGTGACGGGAAGGTTAGGGGCGAAACCCGACCCCTAGACTTTAAGATCGTTGACCCAGCGTGGATGAAGAAGGTAGTTGTACGTAAATTGAGGAAGAGTGAAATAGAATTTCAGAAACGTTGTGTTTTGAACGACGTTGCAAACCAAAAGTGATCATTAGGAGAGATAAAGCCTCGCCTCGCTTATACTGGGACCGAGGAAAGTGGAGTAGCAGAGACATAATCATAATGTATCTTTACTCTCATTAATGTTGTTTTTTTTTGTTAATGCTGTATATGCATAAATGGTAACCGTCATATTCGGTTAAAAGTGAAATTTTTGTAGTTTATTTGGAAAACGTCTATCGATTGATTTATGTATGAGCTGTTTTGGAGAATAATGTATTCTTATTCTTATTAACGTCTTTTTTTGTTTTGTTTTTAATGTTGTGTGTGCATATATGATAACCGTCACATTCAGTTAAAAGTGAAATTTTCATAGTGTATTTGGAAGACGTCTATTATTGATTGATTTATGTATTAGCTGTTTTGGAGTATAACGTATACTTATTAATATTATTGTTTTTTTGTTAGTGCTGTATATGCATATATGTCAACTGTAGTATTCATTTAAAAGTGGAATTTCCATAGTTTGCTAGGAAACCGACTTGTCAAATCTTAGCTTAAACAAAGAGAGAGGTCAATTTAATTACTATCCTAAATATCCATAACAATTCTTAAGATACTTTTCTTTGATTTTTAATTAATTTCGGAGAACTGATAATCTTTCTCTGAAGAGATTTCGGTTATTCTTGCTGAAACTCAAATGGCTTCAATTATTATAACTCGAACTTCAGCATCAGCCTGTCTACCATCGTCTCTCTACCTCTCTCTCTTCTCTTAATTTTAAATAGCGACTCAAAGTTGCGTAAATCACGGATCCTTCACACACAAAGCGTTTCTATAAACATACAACAGTTAAGAGGTTTTCTAAGAGAATAAGTAGGAATCACGAATAGGACCCGTTACAGATATTGAGCCAATGAAAAACTCACAAATTATTATTAAAAAAAAAAATCCAAAGGTTTTTTTTTCTCTTTTTACTGACGGAACAAATTGTCCATATAACTTTAAATTATTCTCACTTATTGCTCCTATAATGCGAGGAAAAATTGCCGTGGTTGTCGTTAAAGAAAATTATATAAGTATGTGTGCGTGCGTTAGTGTGTGAATTATTATAATAATTCTTACAATTGTTATATTTATTCGTATACCATTTATTCTTAGAATAATTTAAAATGCTTGTTTTCTATCAAAACTCAAGAATAGAAACACATTTCAGTAAGTGTGTTTCCTTATTTTTGTAATTTTTAGGGGACATGGTAAAAAAATTTTAATTTAAGGATTTTCAAAACTTTTTTGGTTGCCTCTTATGAGTGTTCAGTATGTAAAACATGTTTTGTGCTCAAAAATTCTTAAAAAGCTACCCAATTAATTTTTTTAAGAAATAAACTTAAACTTATGAAGTGATCTTAAAACGTGCAACTCTCTCTCTCTCTCCTCTTACAAAAATTTACGTAATTGGAGGAAATTCGATTTACAAGTACTTTAAATAATGTATAACAAAAGTTGGTACGGATTTTTTGCGATAATAGGATTGGTATTCGTACAATACTTCTTATTACGAATGATTATTAAAAAATCATTGAGAGAAAATGTATAAATTATGAGTTCAATTATTTTTTAAAAAATAAGTATTGCTTTGATTCATAAATGCATACCAACATTTGTTACATCTACAATTAGCAATAGGTAAAAAAAATTCAAAGCATAAGACACGGTAGAAAAACAGCCTTAGCATTTTAATGAAAACAAACTAATTATGTTACCTTTCTGAGATAAATAAGTTTAAAGTTTTGATTTGCGTTAAAGAAGTGAATAATATCGAACGTAAAAACTATCACATAATTATGCATTTTTTTAATTTTAGAGCTTTCAAATTTTGTGAGGTTATAGAAAAGTATATAAAGAATAATTTAGACTAAGAAAGATTTGATTTTTTGACCAATTTTTGTCAATTGAATCGTATTGTGTCCCTTTAAGTGTTTATTTTGTCTGAAATAAAAACATTTAAAACAACGATTAATACTTAGGTTGTAATTTTTAATTCTATAAATGTTCTTTTTTTAAAAGACAAAATAAAATTTGAATAGAAATTTTTTGTTATGGAATTGGAAAAGGAACTAATAGAAAAACTTTAAATGTTTGATATGCGTGTGTCATTCTCATCAACAAACTAAAAGAATAGAACTTACTTAAATATTCAATACAAAGTTTAGTTTAGAAAGAGAACAGAATAATATCAATGCGTTATTCAACATATGTACTTTAAAGCTAAATAAAACATCTCACGCAATTAAAAACAAAAATCAGTTGAAACAGAATCAAATAAATTACACTAAACTTTGTTAATTACATTACATTTAAATACGTACTGGGTTATTCATACTTTGGTTTAAGTTACTTAGGTACAAGTTAAAGTGACTCAAAAGTTTTAATATAGAGTAAAAAAATATTGATATATATGTTACCGTTAAAGTGTATTATTTTGTTATTTCATGGAATAACTATGTATTTCATGAAATAAATAGACAAGTAAGGTAAAGTTTGTAAGAGATGAAAAATTTCATACTTATCCTAATTTTTCTACAAAATAACTAATGATAGACCGTTAAAGTGAAAAATTAACACAATTTCAAAGTTATTTTCTAAAGTAATTGTTGATAAATAAAAACTCTAAAAAAATTCGAAAAGTAGATGATATTATTTATCATCGCTGATATTGTCAACAATAGTTAAACAAAAAGGAAAAAAAAACTATATGTTACAGAAATAGTTATATTATCAAAAAAGTGCATGCTGGGAAGAAAAACTTTTGCTTCATATAAACATTGAGTAAACATTTTCAAGCAAAATTGGAAGAGAATATTAATTTAAACTTTATGAAATGCCCTTATTTTACTTTTAATTATTTATTAGATGAAGGATTACGTTGATAATACTTGGAATTGGGGATCAAACGGACTAAAAAAACAGATAGAATTAGTTCAAAGAACTTTCAAGCGAAGTACTTCATACTTAAACGATTAAATAATCATTATTCTATAGAATACCTAGTTAAGTGGTAGATTTCAATAATTTTATATATTTTAACTGATTGTCTAGTTGTTTCATTAAATACCTAGTTATTCTTTGAAATAACGGATTTCACACTTTAAAGGTAACATATATATATTGTTAAAATAATAAACTATTATATTAAAACGATTAGGATTACATTTCTGTAGAATATTCCCCAGCACAATTTGTACAGATGCGACTAATTATTACTTTTTCATTTTCAGGACAACAATTTTTGAAAAAAATACATAAAACTTCTTTCTACTTCAGATTTCTCAAAGCTTAGAGAACGAGAATCATGCATGGTTCTCGAAACAAAGGAATACGAATTAAAGTTTTAAAAAAACCAAATAATAGTATTTCATTGTCAACTCCATAAACAATGTAGTCATGCTTTTCACATAAATATATTTTATTGTAAAACAAATAATTTTCTAAACAATGCTTCCAAGTGTTCCAGTTGTTCATATATTTGAAATCATAAGGAACGTAGAATTAAAAAAATGTATTAAATAAAAATAATCACAACGTTGTGTGTTTGCATTTAAACGGTATTTATTTCTTATTTCACTATATTTTTCTTTTCTTAAAATAGAAAATTACAGTACTCAATTGGAACAATGTTTTTTTGGAAAAATTTCGCTTTTTATTTAAAGTTTTCTTAATTAATTTTTTGGTAATTCCTTCATTTACAACGTTAACATTCGAAATCAGAATGTATTCTAATCTATTTTAATTTTATCATTATGACATGACTTTTTTTAAAACATTTAATAAGCTTCAGAGCAATTCAGCAAGTTACCAAATGTTTTATATATTTTTTACTTATTGTAGTCAAACTATGAGCTATGTATGGTTTTTAGCGTAAAATAATATTTTATAGAGACGATAAATATGTTGTACGTTTTAATTTTTCATTTCATTTGTCATAAACATTGATAGGTATGTTCATTAAAATTGTATACAGACAGTTAATCTTATCCCTTAATAATGGTGTTTTTCGCAACTATTATTGTTCCTCAGAAAATGTTGAAATATATATATATATATACATACATACATATACCAATGTGGTACAATAAACACGAATCCTTTGAAAATTGTATTACAGTCTTATTAAGAGCTATCAGATACTAGTCATCAATTTCTGAATATTATTGTATACAAAGAGAATGCCTTTTTTAGAAAAGAAAAAAAAATGTTTGTGGGATAAAACAAAATTCTCTATAAGGAAACAACTTGCTTTTGTTAAAACTTAAGGATATTATTAGATTCCAACACTCAAAAATAATCACCTTAATTGTTAAAGAATGTTGCCTCTCATCCGTCATCGTGGTTAACGACGCTGACTGCCGTGACGTATAGGACTTGAGTTCAAATCTCGGAGAAGTTATGGGTGTTTGTGTTGCTGTTGTTGATTATGGCGCCTGATCGACATTAACATCAGATCAAGACACACGAAATTTATCGGAGCTAATTGATAGATTTTTATGCTTGCCGTTAGCCTTAGCCTTGAGCACCATGCAGGTGACAATACGAATTTACTTGTTTCCAGCCCAATTTTGCGAGAGAACACACTGGAGGTAGTCAGAGGGCCACCCACTCGTCTTCTCCTTTCACCAACCTCACGAGAGGACTTGCGGCTCGACGGCTATTTAGAGAACCCCATGTCGCGAAGGCACTATACATTTACAAACATCCATTTCGTCTCCAGGATTCGAACACAGGCCCTATGGCACCGCAGGCCTTATCACTAACCACTATACTGGATGGGTGGCATTGATGTTTGAAAATCTATAGTGCCTTCAAAGGCATGGGGGTTCTCTAAATAACCGTCGAGCAGCAGTTCTTCTCGTGAGGGTGGTGGGAGGTGGAAGGCCCCTGACCACCCAAATCCTGTTCTCCCCCAAAATTGGGGTGTAAACGAGCCAAATCGTACTGTCTTCTGTATGGTGCTCAAAGCTACGGGCAATGACAGGCATACAACTTATCCCTTTGCCGTGATGTATTTCGTGGGTCTTTACCTGGCCTTTGCCAATGAGGAGGCATTAGCAAGAACAACGTCAAAGTATATTAAAATATTATTTTACGAAGTTCCAGCAATTTTTATAACATAAAAAATAATTCATTATTAAAATGTTTCATAGTTATTAAATTACTCAGAAAACTTGCAATTAATGAGTCAGCAATCAAATTATAACTGATGTTAAAGGGTTGTATTACATTAAATAAATTACTGAAAATATCTGTAAACCGATTTGAATGTATAAAAACAAAGCAAATGTCTAATTTTCCTTGAAACGATTTTAGTGATCGGCTCCAACTTTTCATGCAATATAAACAGGAAAATAGAAATTTTGTATTTAGAAACTCCATTTCCACGTTTCTGAGAACACAAAGCAAATCAGTACTTACATGTTGTTGATCATGGTCCTCTCATCTTTTGATGACAGTATAGGAATAGAATCCAAAGTGTCCGGTCTTTGACAAGTAAGACTGTCTCTTCGACACCAACAAGTACCAGCACATTCTCCAAAGTTATCAACGTGGCCGCGACTTAGTTTGGGCATATAGTAAGCAGAAATCCACAATGAAAATAAAACAAGTAAAAACAGCTGTTGAAGAACCATTGTCTCCCAATCAGAATCAACAAGTGTGGTTTTCGAGTCACATAATAAGATATTCGATTCACTTAAATCAAACTGTTTTCGGCTCACATAAATCCATTTTTTAACGATTTTTCTCGGTCAAAGATGAAGTTGAAATGAGTCAGTAAAAGTTATATGAGAAGAGAGAATTTGTGTCGAGAGAGAAAGTTAACAACGAATATTGTCAGACAGCTCAATTATTCTCCATAACTTTCTCAAAAAATTAAACATGTTTATGAGATAAATTCAATAGTACTTTCGTATTATATGATGTTATTTATAAGCCTATTACATTCTTATATTCCAGGAAAAATTTTCCCGTTACAAACACTGCTGCGAAAACCTTTTTCTCTCTTTTTTTCCCTTCTTATAAACTTTTTTAACAATTTGTTTTCCTTTAAAAGTGTTGCTGGCTATTTTTTTTTAATGAAATAAAATATTTTCAAACAAAAAATCTCTTTTTTTTCTTCAGAAAAAAAAAATTACAATTCAACTATATTATCGTATATTTTTTTTTAAAACTCATTTAAAATACCAGAAGTAGAAAACACCTTTTCACGGAATGAAAAATGTTTCGTGTTGCTCTAAAAAGACTGGAAAAACTTTTTTACAACTTCTCCAAAAATAATATTACATATTGATTGTTTTAAAGAAATAAATTATTTTCCTTTGTCTCGCAACAGCTCCCTCTCTCTACTCATGACACACAAGCGAATAATTTTTCTTAGCTGCACCCCCAAACACGAGTGTCTACAGCTCAAAATTCCTAACGCCCATATTCACCGCTAACCTGACCGCCGGTTAGAGGAAGGAAATCTGGGTTTCGCCGAAAACGTTATTCACCATCTCAAGTTAATAGCTTAACTCCGGTTCAAGTTAAAAATCCTGACCCAGTGCCACAGCCGGGTCAGTTGCAACCACATGCGCAGTAAGCGATTTTCAGTGTTTACGTTTCGTGCAAGTTTTGAGTTGGGATAGATTTTTATTTTTACGATGAATACCATTCAGAAAGTTTCCACTATTACTGAATTAGAGTTTTTAGAAAATCAGAAAAGTCAGAAAATTAGTTAGAAGGAGTAATTTGTTCGAGGAATTGGACGATTACGAGTTTCAGAGAAGATTTCGACTGACAAAACAAAGTGTCGCAGAATTGACTCTGCTAATTGAAGAAAAATTAGAGAGTAAAACCCGTGCAATAATGCCCTAAAGCCAGTGGAGCAAGTTCTGATTGCTCTGCGATTTTACGCTGTTGCATGTATGCAATGCCCGCAATCGCTGACTTGTTCGATGTCAGCCAGCCGACTGTATGTCGAGTAGTGCACAGAGTCAGTGAAGCCATAGCATCCCCTCTTGCCTGATTTCATTCACCTACCAGTCAACAGAGAAGAGTGCAAAACGGTATGTAAATCTCATAATTATTTATTTTTCCTATCATTAATTGTTTCAAATTAGTAGAAATTTTTTTTTGAAGTTATGAATTGTTATTCATAAAAGAATACATACTTATCTTTATTTTGGCTGTTCAATAAAATAAGCTTGTTACAAAATGAGATTTTTGAATTTGTTAGTAGCTAAAATTCCAATAACAAGAATACATTGACTGAACGAGATTTAAATGTGTAGGATGTTTTTTCCTTTACATTTCCTAATTTTAATTAAGTGACCCAGACATGTGTGCTTGTATGCTTTTTTGTAGCTCTATCTAGAGACATTTCCTTGATGTACATATGATGCTAAGTTTGGTTTCTAGATTTCTCATAATTAATAATTATAAGGCAGCATTATCTGAAGTAATATATGATTACTTATACAAATAATGATTTGATGATACATGTTCCAAATTTGGTATTTATTTGATGCTTATATTCTACCTTGGATGTTCTGATCTTTATTTGCTAAAAGCATAAACAGGTACTTCATTCTATGTATTATATATTCTGTAATTTTACTCGTTTAAAATCATAAAAATCAAAACTAGTTGGCCATTCAAATTGCCAAAAATTTTTTATTCAGGTGTCAAGGAAATTCTTCAGTATCGCTGGATTTCCAAAAGTTATTGGAGCTTTGGATGGCACCTTTGTACGTATCGTGTCTCAGGTGGTGAAGATGCAGAAAGGTTTCGCTGTCGAAAGAACTACTTTGCACTGAATGTCCAAACAATTGTGGATTCTGATCTTGTGATCAGGAACGTTGTTGCAAGATGGCCAGGAAGTGCTCATGACAGCACTGTTTTCAACAACAGTGCAGCCTGTCTTGCATTAAAAACAAATGCATTATATCAAGATTTTCATTTGCTAGGAGATACAGGCTATGCATGTGAAAAATATTTATTAACTCCTTTTGGGAATCCAAGATCTCTATCTGAAGCTAGGTATGTAAAAGGTATTTGGGTTAATTAATAGATGTTTCTAAAGCCTTATTCGATAAATAGAATTACCAAACATATTGTACCAAGCAACCAGAAAATATTTTAAAAGCAAAATTTACCTTAATTGTCATATACTGAAAAAGTAATCTTTCCTTGGATTGTGTGAATAATAAATATATGTAAAAAGATATTTAGATAAAGACAGAAATAATTGAAGGAATTTGAAGCTGTTTTCACCATGAATTATATGAATGGTCACAGAAAAATTAATTTGTTTTCACCGAGAAATTAGTTTATAATCTGAAGAACTAGCTAAATGACACAATTGACATCTCTCTTTTTGAAATAAAATAAAGTGGAGTGATTCACATCTCTTTCAATGACAGTACAAAACCTTATAGCAGAGCTAATATTTTTTTTAAAAATAACTTTAAATGCTTAGGCTTTGATGATAATATCTGCATAAAATGGGGGACAACATATGTTCTCATTTTTGTTTTCACCTCAACATATAACTTGCTAATATAGTTTGACAAAAACACAAACTACATGTTATTGACATTTCTTGACAGTTCATCAAGTTTTATTTTGTTTCAGGTACAATAAATCACATGTTTTAACAAGGAACACGATTGAGCGCAAGTATGGAATCTTAAAAGAAGATTTCCATGCTTATCAATTGGCTTGAATTGCCACATTGATAGAGTACCAGCTATAGTTGTTGCTTGTTGTGTTCTTCACAACTTATGTATACGCCTGGGTAAGAATATTTTGTAATTTATTTATTTGTCTAGCCTTAAGCTTTCAGTGTATGTAAATTTACATAATCGCAACTTTTAACATGTTTAATGCTTACATTTACAAATTGTGTACATATTTTTTTAATGTATTTTGCATGAAATATCTACTTAATTTAAAATCTTAAAAATACTCATAAATTATAAACATAATATTCTGCATACTGAACATAATTTTTAAAAAAAAACAACCAGAAGGTTATATTAACTGATTAGAAAATTTTTTACAAAATGTTGAATACTCAAAATTTTTGGGAATATACTGCAGAAAAAATTTTATTCCTTTTAAAAGAATTTGTATTTTTTACAAAGAATACGCATGAAACAGATTGAGAAGAAAATACATCTGTATTCTTGTTATACTGTTGTCTAGACGAAAATTTTGTTTGCTTCACAAAACATGAAATTTGAGGGAATACTTTTGAATTCGTTTGTGGAGAAAAAACTAGACAAACTTCGAAAATTGTGATCGACGTTAAAGTGCCTATCATCGTGGTAAACCTCACTGGCCAGAATTAGAGGGAAGAAATAAATAAAAAGGATTTTAAAAGAAAGAGTTACAGTGGGAAAGCAGTCTCAATCATAATTTTTTGCTGTTAACTTGCTAAATTAAAAAAAAAAGAAAAAGATTTTTTTTGCATGGAATGTTTTGTTTGACAACTCAAAACATAGATGGCAGTAGCAAAGAATTTTTGTGTTATTGAGATTATCGTAAAAAATATTATCATACATATTTAAAAAGACGTTTCATAATAAATTTTTTCCTGTACAAATTCTTACTTCTATTTTCAATTATATTGTGTATTTTTATCTTATATGCACTCATTATCGGCAGTTTATATTTGGTATTATTCGGTCTAAAAACTTGCCGCAGATTATACAATGTTTTTTTACTCGAAAAAAACTTTGTGGATAATACGCAGCTGCGGATTATATACAGGAAAATACACGGTATATATATCAAATTATAATAAATTTATCTAAATAAAATTCAAAATTGTGAGATTCATAAAAATGTTAGATATACATTTAGGAAAAATTCATTAGCTCGTACACCCAGCGAAATTTTAAAATGCATATTCATAGTTACGTGCAGAAAAGTCATGATTTGATAATTATTTGTTTTGGTAAAAATAGTAAGAACCATGTTGATGTTTATAAGAATACATAGTTTCAACTTATTCCCAATTATAATAATTATATTGTTTAATGTACTATTGTAGAGGATCCTGAACCACCTGCAGATCCCAGATAGAAGCTCTAGTACGCCAATTAGAGCTGGAAAATGAAGATGCAACACTGAGCTTTGAAACAAGACCACGTTGCCCAGCCGGTTTTGCTAAAAGAAATGTCATTGTGACAAATTTTTTCTCAATTTAATTGTAAACATTTTTATAAAAATCAGTTTTAATAAACAAAAAATCACAAGTTTTTGTATTAGTATTGATTTATTCAGTATTTTGTAAATAGATTTTAGGGCTATCTTTCAAGGTAGTTACTAAAATTTTCTGCACTTCCATTTTCTCCTTTGCATGTGCAATTTTAATTCTCAACAGTTCCATCCGCAGTTTGTGCTCCTCATTCCGCAGTTTGTGCTCCTCATCCATCTTCATGTTATTACTCAACTGCTCCATCCGCAGCTGGTGCTCCTCATTTTTCCTTTCCTCGTCCATCTCCATGTATTTGATTTTCATTCTATGTTCTTCTTCGATGCATGCTGCAGCTCTGGCAGCAGCGGAGGGAGCTGTTGGTGTTTTGGCACGTTTTTCGGAACATAGCTAATGTCTCCTTCAGTGGCCTCGCTATTTTTGGCGTTGGTTTCAAATCATTCATGTCCATTACTGCATTCTGTAAAATAAATAATTCTATGTTTAATAGAAACACAAAGTAGTTCTTAAGGTGACAGATATTAAGTAAGTGCTTGCATGAACGCACGCAAAATGCCAACGAGTGTTTTAATGGAATAGTTTGGCAAAAAGTACCAAAGGAAGTTTTTGTCTCGATCAAAACAATTAAATTTGGGTCATATAATGCTATTATACACTTCAATGAAGGATTAAATGGGTGTCTAAAGTTTTTAATAAAATGAATATAGAAAACCCTGGGATGTTTACCTTACATGGATATAAACATTTAGATAAATGCAGAATCCGGGAATCAATTCATAATGCAGACCCCAAAACAAAAGAAAAACTGGAAAATTTTAAGAGCACTTAAAAAGAAAACAATTAGTGTTTTAGAAGTTAAAGAGGGAAAGGATTATAAATCTGGTGTACTTTAATAAGAAAGTGTTTTTCTTGTAATCATATGAGTTTAATGTTATTTTTGTCGTTTTCTCAAAATGAGTTTTTCACATTTTTCTTACCGCAAAACACAATATCTCAAAAAATTATGCTTGAATTAAATAAAAATTTTATATGTATGTTTTTTAAATACTTATACAGGGAATAGACCTTTCTTAAGAGTTTGTGTTGAGTAGAAATTTTTTTATATAGCAATAAAATGAAAATTACAATAGCTTTTAAAGAAAATGTCAACGTATAGAAGCTCGAAACACAATAACTTCCCACGTAATAGTTATAATACCAAAATAAGAGTCTATTCCCTAGATAAGGTTATATGCTATATTATTCACACAATTTACAAAAAATGTCAATATATTTATTTTATTTTCAGTTATCATGTTTTGCGTAAAGTCTTATTTTTGCTTATTTTTAATAAAATACCCTTTGACTCTAAAAATGTATACTAACAAAACTTTTTTTGGGTATTTTTCTAATTTTAGAGACCCATAAGGTCATAAAATATGCATTTACAGGCAAAATTCAGGTTAATTCAAAAAATTTTCTTCGAAGGTGTTCTGTTACCTTAAATCTAATAAAACTATGAATAAAAATTCCTTTTACTTCCAGATTGGTAATATCCTATTTTGTGTCTTGATTCACAAGGAATTAAAAGTTTATTAGTGAAACTATTTAGTA
The DNA here is from genome assembly GCA_019973935.1 of Trichonephila clavipes. Classification (NCBI taxonomy): domain Eukaryota; kingdom Metazoa; phylum Arthropoda; class Arachnida; order Araneae; family Nephilidae; genus Trichonephila; species Trichonephila clavipes. The sequence continues at coordinate 46,445 of BMAU01007007.1, read as the reverse complement.
GCAGTGTTATTGACATTTCAAAAAATTTTTTTTTTAATTTTATAACTATTCATTTAAATTTTTCTTAATTTTTGAACATATAATACTGAAAAAATACATTCCTCGTTAAGTAAAAATTAGTATTTTATAATACATATTAATACAAAGCAGATTTTGAAGAAAATGTACCTAAATCATAGTTGCATCAAATTTGCTTACATTTTATAAATAAAATTTTCTTAAGTTCTATTTATCGAATTATCGTAAATTGTACAACAAAACACCCTCTATTTTTTAAAAGTAAGATAAACAAAAAAAAGCAAAGTTTGAAGCATTTTAACATTCCAGTTACCCTAAGCAGCTGGATGGATTTAAAAGTAAACGATTACTTTCATCCAAATTACTATGGCGAAAGCAAAACTGGTTCATATTCCAAATATGGCATCGATTGAAATATAACTTTTCTTTTTTTGATATTATATTCATAAACTTATTTCTCAAATGATAAATTGACCATGTTTGGAAGGAAAAAATTTGCAATGTTATCACCAAAAACCAGAAAAGGCTATAACATTTATTACTTTATTTTTTTGTTACCAATACAGTTCATGAACTCAAGTATTTTTATCCAATTTATTTGTCGTGATAGTTGTAATAAATTTTATATTTATGAGTTAAAATAGTAAAATATACTTACTGAAGGATCTGACGAGGAATCATATTCTGTGATTTTTTCAGTGTTCTGTGAAGGAGTCACAGGGGAATCAACAAAGCAGAAGTTGATGTACTGGGGTATTGAGGTTCTGTTTCAAAGAAAAATATACGTTTTAAATAAAGCAATTAGTACAAGTAGTGAAACGATCTCTACTTGACAAATTAACTATCTACAGCAACTTTTTTTTTTAATGTTACCTTAATACTATTTACTGGGTAGTTTTAAAGAAACTTATGAAAAATTTCAAAACAGTATTTTACTTTTAATCATCTAAAACAGAATAAAATGACAAGACAGTCTCCATGCGGAGTGAGCATTAACGAATAGCTTTCATTTTTTTTACTGACTACAATTTAATTAATTGTATAATAACTCAAGAAATTTACTTACTTGAAATTTCGATATCCGTACTGTCGCTGTCAAAGGGCGTGGAAAGTGGCAGCGTCAGAATCGGCTCCTCCGAAAACCTCATCTCGAAGTCCGTCAATTCTGCTTCTTTGGGTACTTCACCACCCCCTGTTTGTCTCCTTTCTTGCCGCAAAACACTACTTTTCTTTGCCATTTTAATTTTTAAATTTAAATAACACTGACGGATCTGTTGTGGTGTTCGCGGATTCATCACTCCATCAGTGTCATTGAATTGCCGCGTTATTTCAAAATACGCTTCATTTTTTTGTGCTACTAACAGCATTTGTTTCCCACATTCTATTATATGTAAGTGCGGCTTCATCAAAGCCAACACCAACTCTTTTTCGTACTGCGTAAAATAAATTCTGTTGGTATTCATTTTATACACGAGGTTAAAAACACGAACGTAAAAATTGTAGCTCCAGCTGGAAGTCACGGGGTTTATTTCGACCAATGGGAATCGACCAGTAAATCCAGGTTAAGGAACTCCGAGTCAAGGAACTGGAGGTCGAAAAAGAGCTGTGAATTGGAGTTCTAACCTGGGGTTGACTGCCGGTTACTTAACTCCAGGTTTCATCGCTGGGTCAGGTTAGCGGTGAATACCACCGTAAGACATCAAAAGTTGAACCCAGCTTTCACGCTCCTGGCGCCATCTATTGCATGAACTTAGAACATCATTAATGTAAACATCTTTTTTAATTTTATTCCCCCCACATACACACCTTTAACCTTGGATATTTTTAAATCAAGTCGGAGATTTTTATTTTTGACATAATAAATTTTTCAGGTTTTCCCTAAACAAGAGTTATTACCTTAAATGAGATCATTGCAAGGTTTTTAAGAGAAATATTTGGGCTGATACAGCTACTGAGAATAACTGGTTTTAATCAAAATGCATATAATTAGAGAGCCTAATATTAAGGTGACCAATCGTCCTCCTTTTATAGTTTCTGTCCTTCCTCAAAAGTGTCATCCTTTTCAATATTTTAAAACTCATCTGGGTTGATTTGTCGAATCGGGCACTTATCGCGCCAAACGTGTTTCTCCAATATGTTGAAAAATGGTCTGAAACAAATATCACAGGAAATAACAGTTTTCAATGGTGTTTTTTTACTTCATCACAAGTAAATTAAGCATATATAGAAAATTGTGTTGTTTTTATTGAAAGAAATGCCTGATATTAAAATCAGTGGCAATTGTCTGTTAAAAGAAATTAGAGGACTGAGTGCATATTTAAATTTTGATAAATTGGAACAATTGGTAAATCAGCAGGCTGATATTGATAAAAGATGGGTGGATATACTTAACCATTTGAAAAATGAACACTTTCCAAATGATAATTTAGTTATTCTTGGGGAATTTATATTGTGCTGACCTGGCACTAATGCAGAAATTGAAAGTTTTTCAGTTCGTGGATTTTTGGACAAGTGAGAAATCAAGAATGAATGCTGATACTTAAACTGTAGCAAGCTCAATATAAAGGATATTTTTGCTCCAAAATTTCCAATGTATTAGAAAATGATATATTGACAAAAAAAAAATCAATGGGAAAATACTCATTCAAGTAAATAACTAAAAGGAATGCAAGTGTAATTAGCTTATTTTTATTTGAATTAATATAATGTTTCAAATATTTACGTTGTAACTTTTTCTTAAATTTTTTGCTCGCGTCCTCCTTTTCATTGTAAAAAACTGGACACCTTAATAATATCAAACACTTTTTAGTAAATGATCATGAAAAATAAAATATTTGATTTCTTTTGCCGCATTTTTCATTATAAATTAAATATGATTATACATAAATGCACATATATAATTATCACTGTATAATATTTTTCTGAAATATTAAAGTAAATAGTTACTTAAAAACTAGAGTTTATTCGAGGTGTTTTTCAACATACAAAAATTCTGATATAATTATCATAAAAGTGCACACTTATGTATGTCATTTCATATTTGTCTTATAAAAGTTTATAATAAAATCTAATCAAACGTCATTGTTTATTTAGATATATATAGTTATGAATAGATTTATATGAATCTAAATTTAGAACAAAAAGTAAGTAATTATGTACTTTAGAAATTGTCAAATTCTTAAAAAATTCACTGAGAACCTTACCTGTTATAGAAATAAACTATTTATTTTATATAATTATCATGTGAAAAAGTTACAAGCATAATTGGGTTATTAATATCTGTTAAAGTTTTGTTCTTTAGACTTTCTATTTTTATCCATTTTGAAAAATAACATATGATAATTAAATACTTAACATTTTCATAAATGTCATAATACCAATTTCTGTCTTTTCCAAAGATCTTTTGGGAATTTCATGAACAAAGAGGGGTTCTTTAACATTAGCCTTTTGAAATTTCTATGACACACCTGACACTCAGATACCATTTTCTCAGTACTTTTAGACATTCCTGGCCAAAACATAAACTCTATTTTGCCCCCTTTTTTTTTACTTTTCTCTATATCCAAATGACATTTATGAAGTATCACATTTTTTAAAATAGAAGCTACAACAATTTTAGAGTCTCTTTTTAAATACTAATTCAAATTCAATAAACAAATCATTTTAAAATTTAAAGTATTGCATCACATTAACAGGAATTTTTTTGAATATGTGATCAGGCCAACCTTTTGTACAATAATCATATACAATATTCAGTTCAGGATCTGACTTAATAGTAATTTTAAATTGAGCAATTCTACGTTAACTCCTAGGAAGCCCTTTAACTGTATGAACAAAATATAAAATATCGGGATCATCATTTACCTCATCTGTAAGATATGCCCTGGAAAGTGTGTCTGCTGAATAATTTTCAGTTCCTTTTACATAAACCATTTCAAATTGATAATTTTAACAATTTTCTTTGCAAACTGGTAGAAATATATTAAATAGAGATTTATTTACAATAATGGTAAGTGGCTTATTATCAGTTTGTATGATAAATCCTTTTTCATATACATATATATGATACTAAAATTTTTGGCTTGTGATAAACTGATAGCAGTTTTTTTACCATTAAGAAGTATAATTATATATTTCTGTGTATAAAAATTTTGTCAATGAATATTGATCTAAATGTCTGAACTTATCACAGTTTTGAAGTTTTATACAACTTTCACAACACACAAAGCAATATTTTTTTAAAAAATCAGTGAATTGCAAGTTGCATTAATTAAAAAAACTGAAATTTTAATTACATTTGAATAATTAAAAAAGGGCAATTAACCATAAGTGTTTAAAATTCTAACAAACCTTTAGATAATTTGTAACCATATACTCACAGGCGCACATACACTGGTGTGCAAAAATTAAGGACGAGACGGTTTCTTCAATATAACTTTGTACAAAAGCTTTCCAAATCAACACATTTAATACCGTATGATCCCCAATGCGTAAGGACATGTGTAATGTAAGCAACACTTACTAAAAGAGAAATCAGAGGGATAAAAAGAAGCTTGATTGAAAAAGTAGCATGGAGCGCAATGCGACTGAAGGCCGAAACATCCCTGTGATGGGTGTCCAGCAAGAAACATCCGGTCTTTAGTAGGGGATATGATCTCCTCTGACTGCTAGACAAGTTTTACAGCGTCTGCCCATGCTGAAAATGAGGATGTCGATGAGTTGTTGAGGCATTGCTGCCCATTCGTCTTGCAGCGCCAATCGAAGCTCCCGAATCGTTACTGGTGGTAAGGTACGAGCTGCCAAGCGTCTGCCTAGAAAATCCCATACATGCTCGATGGGATTGAGATCCGGAGATCGTGCCGGCCAATCCATACGTTCAAAATCCTCACTCTCTAAGAGCTGTTCTGCAGCTACTGTGCGATGACATGGTGCATTGTCGTCCATGAAAAGGAACTGCAGACCCATAGCGCCTCTAAAAAGACGCACATATGGAAGAAGAATCTCGTTACAATAACGGGTCCCGTTGACTGAACCTGCGTCGAAGATGTGAAGGTCTGTACGACTACCAAGCATAATGCCTCCCCAAACGAGAACACCGCGACCTCCATACCTGTCCCTTTCAATGATGTTCGAGGGATGATTGCGGCTTCCCCGCTCTCTCCAGATGAGTATGCGATGAGAATCGCTACTCAAACTGAATCTGCTCTCATCTGTAAAGAGTACTCGTCCCCATTCATTGTCTCTCCAATTCCGGTGTTCCCGGCACCACACAGAGCGCCTTCTCCGATGGGCCGGCGTTAAAGGTACACAGCGTACAGGGCGTCGTGCAAACAGACCACCACCGTGCAGTCTTCTGGCCACGGTAAAACGCGATATCGGTCGTCCAGTCGCCTGTGTCGTGTGTCTAGCGATTTCTCCCGCTGTCTGCCGCCTGTTTCTTCTGGCCTGTAAGACAATGTACCGGTCATCTGCGGGTGTGGTTCCTCGTGGACGACCACTACTGAACCCCCGGATAGCTGTTCCTGTAGTTTGAAAATATCTCCAAAGTCGTGAAACGATGCTGTGAGCAATTCCGAATTCTGCAGCCACACTTGTCACACTGCGGCCTTCCTCCAACTTTCCAATGATTCGATCTCGGGTAAAAGCATCCAGATGTCGTCTAACAGATTGATTATTCGCCATTTCTCGCTGAGGCAGCAACTCGGTGTGATTTTAACTGCTATACGGCGTGCAATCCCTTTGCCAGAAATACTGATCTTACACCGACAACATGCTTTATACTACTCAGACACTCCCCCATTACGTCTACCTGCATATCTGTGCATTTGCTAGCGTACATCACCTTACTTAATCACCTGATTGGTCTTTCTGTCCGCTGTGCTTCTTCGTTCAGCTGATATGCTAATTTTTCGACTTCGTCCTTAATTTTTGCACACCAGTGTATATTATACATGCACACGTACGAGTGTTTCATGTTAACTCCTGATTCCCCAAATTACATTTTTGTGATTAAAAGAAACAGTCAATTAACGACTCTTTTAGGACACCCCTAAAGATGAAAGCTGATCAAATGACATTTCATGTTCAATATACATTTTTACTGCACATAACTGATTAATAGGCCAGTTTTATTATATATTATTGTTTGTGGGTTATTTTTTTTGGAACTAAGACATAATACAAAAAATTACTTAAAAACAAAATTTATTTTCTATTCATTATTAAAGATAGAGCAATTTTTTGAGTTTCCTCCTCGCTTGGTTTATCAATTCTATGTGTTCAGCCGTTCTTTTTCTCTTTCTAGTAGAAAATAATCGCTTTTGGGGCTTTACAGCTTTAATAGCTGGAATACATTTATTTTCTGTCACAAGAAACTTATTTTCCTTCATAGCAATTGTAGTGTTTCCTCCCTTCACCAGGAGGCGCACTGTGCTCCCCTCCGGTAAGAATGTGTTGTTGTTTTTTTGCATAAGAAGGGAGAGAGTCTCTCGGCACCGGCGCGTTAGGTCGGAGGCCATTTTGAAACATTACCCGCGTGGGTCCTTTAATTTTAAAATTTACATGTTTATATTGAATAAAAGTGCTGTCCTTAAGAATACGTCTGTTGGGAAAGTACAACAACATTATATACATTTTACCACAACGTATCACATTGTCGCATCACGGTAGGATATAGAACGCCTGAGAGGGAGTCAAGACATTAAAAGGAACCACGAGGTAGACAACCCTTTTGTATCGTTTTGAGGGAATTCAGCAAGGGGTTTTTTTCTAAATTTTCTGGGTTGATTAATTCATTTAGAATAATTCTTTCCAATCATGTTTCGCGGAGCTAGAAAGGAAGAATTAATATTAATTGCAGATGAATTGGGTGAGGAAATAACCCCAGAAATGAGAGTGATAGATTTGAAAAATTTAATTTTAGATAGCGACAAGTATAAAAACAATAAAGAGTTTATTGACGACTATTTAGATTCGATTATTTCGGACAGAAAATCAAAGGAAGAGCAAGCGCGTGTAACGGCAGAATCGCGACTTGAGTTTGAAAAAATAAATCTGGAAAAAGTTAAACTGGAAACAGAATTGGGAAAAATAAATTTAGAAAGGGCAAAATTGGAAAGTCAAAGGGATAGCAATGAGTTGCAGCGTACAAATCCCGAAACAAAGCAAACTTCGATAGAAAATTTTATTCTAAGTGTTCCTACTTTAACTCTTCCGATTCCTAAAAAACAAGAGGGGTGGAATTTATTTTTCTCTTCTTTAGAACGATCTCGGTCTCGATGTCGGGTACGGACCTAAGAAATCTATCGTAACTATCTCATTTGGATAATTTGATACAATCGGAATTAATCGACCAGCTGGTAACGCGTTTTTATAATTATTAATTTGGCACGTGTGGCATGTAAAGACATATTGATCAATAAATTTTCTCATATACGTTAAATAACAAACGTCCCTTATTTTATGGTAAGTTTTAAAACGTCCAAAATAACCTGCTATAGGCTTGTCGGGAACTTCTCTTATTATTTCATTCCTTTGAGACTTTGGAATGTATACTTGCATTTCACCTAATGACGTTGCATATTTTGCACATTACAACTAGCTTTCTATTAATCTAAAATCGCGAGACCAATTCTCACATACTGCCGCATTAACCGAGCTATCTTCTGGGTTTTCTAGATATCTATAGATATGACCTAATTCTGGGTCTTTTCTTTGATCTTCTATTAACTGTTCTCGTGACGAAAGTACCAAATACCTGATTATTGTACAATTATCTTTCTCTCCTATTATGCTTTCAACTGGATTTCCCGACGAAACGTTAGCCACCACATTTTGAGTTCCGGGACGATGTTCTCATTCTAATAATTTTAATTCAGCTTATTTTAGTGCCCATCTGATAATTCTATTGGACAAACTTTTACCATCTGTTAAATGTGTCAACGCTGCGTGATCCGTAATAATTTTAAACGGCAGATAACCTAAAAACGTTCTGAATTTATTCAGAGACCAAACCACTGCTAAACATTCCCTTCCTGTTACAGTGTAATTCCTCTCCGCATCACTAAGCCTGCGAGAAGTAAATACTGCTGATCTCAGCTCTTGATTCCCAACTGCTCTTAACCCTAACTTGCATCCGTAAATAACTACAAAGGCTTTTTGAAATCTAACTTTTAAAACTGGCGCTTTCGTTATGACCGATCAACATAATTTTTAATAAATTTCGCGTTCCATTGGGACATACCTAAATATTTCGACACATCCTTAGAATTTCGTGGTGGTTTCATCTCAACTATAGTTCGAACTTTTGTCTCATCCGTTTTAATTCCATCCTTATTAACCCTCCGGGTGGTTTGCTTGATCCTGAAAAGTCATTACGAAAGCGTTTACTGTTATTTTGCCATCTCCTACAAAAATGCAACAGACTTCATTCCTTTCCCTCTTTTAAAACTTGAGAGGTCAAACGGGGACAATTTTATGACTTAGTTCGACCTCTTTGACAAGTGAGAACCAAGAGATCACTCATTTACAGCTAGCTGTTAAGTTGCCTAGGACAATCTTGTATGAAGGTTGTTTTCCCGATATGTTCAGTCACAGTAAAATTAACACAAAAAATATTATTTACAACTTTCCTAAAAGAAAAACAGATGGAGTGAAACATACCAGCAAGTTTGAAGGTCAAATATACGATACTCAAAAGTAGCATTTTAGGGGTTATATATAAAAGAAACGTAATAAAAAAAATCTCTCATCATGTGATTACAGTAAAGCAAACAAAATGTCTTTTTTTATTTGGTTATAGGATCAAAGATAGCTAATGAACGTTTGAAGTGGAATATTTTATTTTTGACGATCACCAGATGATAAAAATAAATTATATCAGTGTACATGTGTATTTTTTATTATGTCAGAGAGCATTTTGTTTTACTTCATTCCAAAAAAATTATCTTTTTAAACGTTTTATTTTTTCAATATGCTTGCGCCCCTCTCGCAGGGTTACCTCACCCCCCCCAGGGGGCGAACCCCACAGTTTGAGAAACACTGGTCTAAGCAATTAAGAAATATTTATCTCGAACCAGATATATTCCCTTTGAGAAATGTAGCACAGACACGTAAAATAAATCAGCTTAGGATATGAAGCTTCGAAGGAATATAAATCATTCTCAGATCTTGAGAAGCATTTGAATCTACTTGAGTACCATTTCTTATTTTTAGTGTCATATGCTAAAAGCACGATCTTTATAGATGATGTAACTAATATGACTTGTCTTTGTAAGGTTGGGAGACACAATATGTTGCCCATCCGATGGATGCCACCCGAAAGTATTCTTTACCGGAAATTCACTACGGAATCTGATATTTGGAGTTTTGGTGTTGTGTTGTGGGAAATCTTTTCCTTCGGCAAACAACCATGGTATGAATCATCTAATCATGAGGTAAGAATTTGATCAATGTATTTATAAACTCAGTCCGCATTTAAAATAATTATTTCATGCCGTTGTCTTTTCAGCATTCCATTCTTATGCTATGAAATAAAAAGTTTAGTTTATAATCTTTTTTTAAATGCTTATTGTTGTTTAAAGTAGATTTCATTATTTAGGAGTATCAAAATATACACTTGCTAAAATAATTTAGCTGATTATTGTTATTTAAAGCAGATTTTTTAATTTATACTAGCTGATACACCCGTTCTTCTCATAGGTGAATTGAAAAATTAAATAGAATTATTGAAAGATAAAAAAAAAGACTTTTTTCATGAGTTAATTTTACGTGAATTGCATATTAAGCAAAAAAAAAAACATTTTTAAGCATCTCAGCGGAAGAAAAAATCATATTTGTTAAATTTCAAGTTTGTAAGTCTAAGAGCTGAGATAAAAATGATTTTTTTTATTCATTACGCCCCGTAACTCTTATGTGAGTCGAATTTTGAAAACAACTTTCTAAGTTGATCTCCGCTTAGCAAATTTTGTGTAATGAATGTCTAAAATGCATAGTTGATGCAGGTATATTCGAATTTTTACGGTATTTTACTGTGGCAGTCTCCCAAGTGTATTACGCGTACTTCAAAGGGTATGCCAAACAAGTAAGATAATCATTACCTAATTACTCGTATATAAGTATCTTTCGTATATAAGTATCTTAAGGAGTACTTCTTATAGTCTTTTCCGTTTATGGTGTACGTGATCATAAAACGCTTGAAAATTCTCGAATTTTGAAAAACATCTCAATTTTGGGTGATTGCTCAATGTCTTATAGTCATATCACTTTCTTATAGAAACTGCTTTAAAATTTAGGTATTATATATTATATTTTGTTTTCAAACATTTCTAAGAATGTTTTGAGTGTAGTTGGAAAACTTAAAATATTATATTTCTCTTTGATTATCATTCTGTCTTCATATTTTGTCGTCGCTCTCGGTTTACCGCATTCTTTTAGAAGCATTAAAAGTTCTGCCCAATCAACTCATCCTTCCAATATCGTCGAATGGTGATATCGCTCCGAAAATATCAAATGATCCCATGATTTGACCAACCCGCTTTTTTTAGCGCAACAGTCTTCAAGCTGTGTTACCTGGAATCTTGGATATCCACGAGGCATAACCCAGGGGATACACGAGTAAAAAATGTTTTAAAAAATAGAAAAGCAAAATAAATAAATTCGTTGGAAATGTATTCAATGAATAATATTCTCTACAGAGTTTATTTAACCAAAAGTTTCTAAAGTCAGGATTCTAAATGGGATCGTACTTCGTACAAAAAAGGGGTAATTAGAAAATAAATTCAGAAAACTATATTAAATAATTTAATTTAGCTTTCATTTCTTTGCGTTCTGTAGTTCAGGTACTACTACAAGAAATACTCTTTGGAAAGAGTTAGCTTCAGTAAAAGTGATAAACAAACACTTTCATGTTTTACAGCATCTTTAAGAAAGAGTGAAAAGAATGGGGGAATGACCCTTGAAAAATACCCTTTTTTTTTAGAAAATTGAGGGAAACTTGTGGCAATTTGTCTTCGAGAGTAGATTTAGTTTCCTGTATTTATTGAAGTGAGATAAAAAATGGAAAATTTTTATTTTGTGTTAAAGCAAATTCTCTTGGAAGTTCTTTAAATTAAATGCATGAAAATTTTAATCATTGTGTAAGATAAAGTAAAAAAATAAATTATTGCAAATTTTTTTATTTTTTTAATTTTTTCGCTTTCCATTAAAAAATAAACATCATTGTCTTTAGTTTTTTAGAATAGTTTTATGTTGATAGACAATCTTTTAAATGTGTTTTTTTTTTGTACTCTGAATGCCCTATAATTTTTCAAAAACATTTTTGAATAGCATTTTTATTTGAAGATAAACTTTTATTTTCCTCTCATATTGAAACAAAATTTCTTGAGTCGCTAATAAAGTTTAATAGTAGATAATTTCAAAACAGAATATCAAAGTGCTTTAGAGTACATTCAATGATTATTTGCGATAAAATAATAGGGATAATAAAAGCAATAGCTATGCTCAAAATTGAAATAAAATTTGTTTGTATTTATCATGATAGTTTTGATTTGGGTTTTATAATAAATTATTTCCTTTACAATTGTTGGATATTTAATTTATATCACTCCATACTATTAGAGAATTTTTAAAAAGATAAATGTGTAAGTATTCCTTAGACTATTAAAATATCCCTAATTGTGAAAACTTAAATTTGAAAATCATACAAAAATTAATTTTGTCATTATTTATTATCATTATTTACTCTAAATCTTAATTGTGATTTTTCACACAGTTAGTTTGGATGAATACTTAATGCAACTTAATTGTTAATTCTGTGCATTATTAGGTATAGTAAAATTATTTAAAATGTTACTTAAGTTTCTATAGTATATCAACAAAATTCATTATAATGTATATTATAAGATTAGAGTTAATAAATTAATCACAATTCAATTTCAAGGAATTTTAAAAATACGTTTATGAGTACGTTATGTTAGATTTTAATCTAAAAAGTACAAATATTTCAATGCACTTGAGAAAATGGGATATGTTTAACTTTTTGCAAAATATTACTTTAAATGTATTGAACATTTTTTTCTGACAACTCAAATTTTAAAATTTTAATTTTTAAGTACATACTTATTTTAATGTGATATGATATCAAAATAAAACATTAGTTTTTATTTAAAATTATTCAATTCCTACTATTAGCTCACACTCTATATATTTATTTATTTATCTTGGTGGAATTTTCAATCGTTAATAAAATACATTTTAAAGCTCTCAATTGAGCTGAAATTTTAAATACATGATTATTTTGGATGACGATACAATAATTTGACTATTATTAAAAAAATTAATTGATTAAAACTAATTATTCAAACAATTACGAATTAAGCCACGTTGGCGTAATTTTTGGCGTTTTGTGTCAAAACTTTAAAAGATTTTTTTTCTCAAGTTTTAAGGCATTCAGTTGAACTGAAATTTTATATACATGATCTTTTTGGATGACAGTACGATACTTTAATGATAATTAATAAAAATTAATTACCTCTTTAATGTTTTGATTCTGTCATATCTACAGTTGAATCTGTTTTTGTGCGGCAGAAGAACACCGCATAATAAAACGCACAAAAAAATTCAAAAATTTCATAAATTCTTACATATAATGAACTAATTCGTGGAGATATTACAAAAAACTTTTTTTATGCGATGGATGAGGACCGCATAATGAAAGTCGCATTTATAAAATATGACAATTATTTACGAAACTTATAGGTGAGAATACTTCCATAACAAAATAAATAATTAAATATTACACAAGGAAACATTTTAAAAACATATAGTTTCTCATTGTATACACGGATAAGTTTTCAAAATGCATATACATAATACATTGCTACTCATCGTAATCGAAAGCCCCCTGTAATGAATAAGTTCAAAATCATTTTCGTCACTTGAAAGTACAATATATTTCGAATGATTTACTTTTTGGCAACATAAAGTAAGAGATAAATTTTGGGAGGAAAGTCGAGTGGTCAGTTGCTTGTAAATGTCACGATAACCAGCTATATATGATTGAAGCCCTTTTTGGAATTTTATATTTCTTTCTTAACTGGTATCTATTTGAAAAAAATGCTTTCCTTATTTGTTGGAAAGCTGGATTCCTGCATATTTTTATCCTCTCTCAAAGAATTTGGCTTCTTGTCCGTCTTCATAATTTATCAAGTTATTGATAATGCCACTGTCATTGAAAGTTTCGTCTTCAATCAAGCACGAGCTGCTGAAGCGTTGAGAGAAAGCAACTGAATGCGCATTGTCGTAAGACTGTTTATAACGAATGAACAGAGCGTCTTGAAGTGTCTACATTTCAGTGGCGTAACATACAACTCCGCATCACGGGGGGGGGGCAGGATTCTAGAGGCCCAAGGCCTGATTTACGCTAAATACGTATTTACCCAATGTATAAAACATTAAAGGTGAAACCTGACTTTCAGGAGAGAGGGGGATCCTAACATTCTCCGTTACGCCATTGGTAAAAAGATAGAAAACATTACGGTCGTGCCAAAGCCATTGAAATTCATACACCGCATAAAATAAATATCGCACATAAAAAATCGCTCAAAAAGGAAATCGCATAAATAAAGACCGCACAAGGACAGGCTTGACTGCATACACATATTTATCGATTTGGCGAGAAAAAACTTGGCGGGATAAGCGGCTGATTCGACAAACCAACCCATATTTATATTAATTGTAATTATTTAATAAATATTAGCTAAAACAAAATTTTCTTCGTTGATCTGAGTAGGAATTGACTTAATTTTTTTATATATGTATATTATTTTTTTTTTACTTATTTTTTTAGGTAATACTACAAGTCACGTCACAAAAAGTACTTCTTAGTCCACTCAATTGCCCAGAAGAAATCTATCAATTAATGCTCTCTTCCTGGAAAAATAAACCTCACGAAAGAATATCAATGAAAAACATCTACATGCAGCTTCAGCTTCTCACCAGAACTAGAGATTCAGAATACTCTGAAGTGGTTGACTGACATTTGCTGGAAGGGCATCTCTACAGGATGCCTACTTTTATTTGCGAGACAGAAATGAATCAGTGACTCTGTTGGCATTCATCGCTGAAAAAGCAAGCAACTTGTTTATAACTGTTTGAAAATGAACAAAGGTGTTATTCGAAAAAAATCTGTAAGGTTTCATTTATTCTATTTCAATTTTATTTCCAGAGCATTTTCTATCATTGTTTATATCCCTTTTTACGCATGAGATCTTAGATTTTTAAGAACAAAATTTCTTTATTTGCTTTTAAGCAGAAAGAAAATGCAAAGTTTGCATTGGATGCTGCATGGAGATTGTTCTACAAAGTTTCAAAAACTCCATCATCAACAATTCCATGTAATTGCATTTTTTTTCTCTTTAGAACTCAATAATTGTTTTAAAAAAATTATTCCATGTGAAATTAAATATATGTGTCCGTTGTTTGTGCTAAAGTGGGGTAAATTACGGACTACAACAAAATGTATTTCTAGTGATTTTTTACTTTAATATTTATACATATGCTTACATATTTAATCATCGTGTACAATACATAGGTAAAACTTTTTCATTTCAATGTTTATACATCGCGTGCTATGATTGTCATTACGTAGTTCTAAGTGTCCTGAAAAAATACGCCAGTTTCAGTAGGACTAACGATAAATAATGAAAAATTCAGACTATGTACAGCAGAAGTCTAAAAACGATCTCTAAAAACTGACTTCGACATTTCGATAGTTTATTACATATTGCGGAATCTAAAAATGTATACGTAATTTTATTTCCTTTCACGCAAATTTCTCGAAAAAAAGCACTAAATAATCGTAATTTACGTGCTGAAGCAGGTTATAAGAAAGTAAAATAAAAATAATACATTAATACAACAGAAAATAGAAATATTTAATGCACTTCAGTTACGTCGATGCTATAAAGGCCCGTTTAATATTTACTGTGCTTAGACATTTGAAATGATTTTTCATTTTCTGAAAAAGTTACCACTGCATTTATATTGTAATAACCCATTATTCCATCTCGTATTGTTTTCACAACACCACTTCTTTGATAATTTTATTTAGCATTTTTGTTATGAAAACTTAATACAGGAGAAAAACATACTTAAGAGGGACTAATACGTTAAACAAACGTATTGATTCATCTTAAGGTGCATTGTCTACGAAAGCTGTCTTAAATGGGTAAATTTTCAATAAGATTCCATCATGCAGCTATCCTCCAAGAGTAAAACAGGAAGTGTTTTATTGCATATAATTTGTGTCTTGAATATTCTTTCCGCAAAAAACTTGAAATCTTGAATTCAGTAATTACGAAATGTGTTTGGAAATTCGTATCTCCATATATATTAACACGGGCACTCTTTAAGGGCAAGCAACTAAATACGCTTACGGGAAATTTTTTTAAATCTTGAATTCCGTAATTATGAAATGTGTTTAGAAACTCGTATCCCTGATCTATTAATGTAGGTACCCTTCTCTAGAATGCAACTAAATTTGAAGTTTTTGACTAAAAAAATTTTGATGAACTAATTAAACAATACACTGCTTTCTAGAAGCCAATTTAAGATCTTGTTATCAGATTTATACAACACGAATACCAAGGTATTCGGTACAGGTTTATTTTTTACCATATGAGAAGAGTAAAAATAAGTATTTAAAAATAAGAAAAGGGACCAGAGTTAATTCTTAAATTATTAACAAATACCCTAAACTTGGGTAGTAGAAATAGATGTCCATAAAATTTATATATATATATATATATATATGTAACACTGAATTTTCAATTATGTTAAAAAAATATATCTATATTTTTTCCTTCATTTTACAAGTCATTTTTTTTAAAAAAAATTTCATTGGCATTAAAAAACATAATTTTTTAGTTAAACTGCATAAATGATTCACATAAAGAAAATTTTTTTTATTCCTAAGTGTACTTTTCTAAGTCATAATATATTCTATAAAATAAAATGTTTGATAGTTTAGTATCACATAAAGTATTCCATAGTTTAATATAATTTTATTTTTTACCGTATACTGCCTACCGTTGAACTAGAGAACGTGCTAACTACAGCAGTGATGCATATATTTGTGAATCTGCCTATTATCCGTTAAAACTTCGGTGTGTGTACCTCACAGTTGTTTAATTATGATTGATGATATGAATATTTATAAATATCCTTATACTTCAAAAAATCAAGTATAATCAAAGTGGGTATTTTCTCAAAACCCAAATCTCTCTCTCTCTCTCTCTCTCTCATTTGAACTTTAACTTAACATGCAACAGTAACATAGATATTCAAAACGAAATCGAGTAATAGTTTTATTGAATGCAAGATTACTAACAGGTTTTCTTTCAACCAATCAATGACTAATTTACAAAATGGATGATTCGTGTTTTATTTGGAAATCTATCAAAAATTTAAAAAAAATTAACACATTAATTAAACTTTAAAAAAAAAAATAAATAAAGTATTTGTTTTGAAAAAGTAAATCCTCAAAAGAAATGAGTAATAATTACATGAAAAATATGTAAAAATTTCAAGTTTAAAAGATAAATATTCCGAAGATATCTACCATATTGGACATATTTTAGATATTTTTCTTATTAATTTTTAACGTTATGGAGATATAATGGATTAAAAAACATAATTATTGGTTGAAAACCTATTGATTCATTTACAATTCTTAATTATTGAAATTCTGACATTAATATAAAAAACTACACTATTTTATTCACATATTTTAAATAATTGAAAAAAGTTTCAATCAAGAGTTTTTAAAACCTAGATTAAAATACGGTCCTAGACGGTCTGGTTTTTAAACATTCTTAGGGAATTTTTTTGACGAACACTAAAGAGGTAGAATTTTAAGTTTTTTTTCATTTATTTATATATATATATTTTAAGTGTATTTTATAAATGTTTAGCCAAAAATATCCAACAGAACGTGAGTTATAGCGCTCTGAACACACCCAGCTCGAAAAAATGGACGTTCACTTCCTCCCCGATTCCGACTGATTATCTAATCTCAAGTAAAACAAATTAGCGGCGTTTTAATCTATAATTTTAAATGCACAGAATGGACTATACTCAATAGAAAATATCAAAAAATGGAGTTTTGGTAGACCTCTGAAGAAAAAGTTTCGAATTTCGTGGGGTTTTTTTTTATGTTTTTGTTATATTAAAATAGATATATTTTGAATTTTGGGATGATCGTAGTCCATTTGGTGCGTATATATGTGATGAGTTTACACTATAAATTTAAAGTCATTCGGTCAAACCGTTCTTGAATGATGGAAGAAAATTTGAAAAAGCACAGTTTTGAGAAAAATGCTTTTAAAATGTCAAGTCCAATTAAAATAATGAGTCTTAACTTAGCGCTCCGAACAGCTGCTCTTCTATCACCTGCTTCTTTATATAGACTTTGAATTTTAAAAAATCCCATTATATACCACCGTATTCTAGACATATTAAGAAAGCAATTTATGAAAAAAAATTGGGGGATTTTTTTTCAACCCATCGCATGGGTGAGCTCCCTTAAAAATAATTATTTTATAATATTCAAAATCTAAATATTATTTATGCGTACATTTATTTAAATTGTCAGAACTTAAGCTTTTTAAATTGCGTATATCAGAGCTATTTCTCTTTTGTGATAGATACCAGAAAAAAAAGGACTTAAGGAATAAATTAATTTTGTGCAATACATCTGTTGAAAACTACCTCAGAAATTCGCTCATATATTGTAATTTCATTTTTGAAAAATTAATTTTAAGAAATAAATGAGTTTGAACTTATTCCTTATTTCTCTTTAAAAAAAAGTCCTACTTTCTACCCTGAATCAAGTAAAAATATTGGAGAAACACTTTTCAATTCTAGTGAAATTAGTTGAAGAAAAAGTCCGTAAGGAAAAGCGGCTCATATATAATTAAGGTTACTTCTTTTGTGTACTTTATATATCCATCTAATGTATATATATTTTTTTTAAATTCAATCCCTTATTTTAAAACCTTTTTTACAACAAAATGGATACAGTCGGTGAAGTAAAATGTTACTATACATTATGACATAAATGAAAATTAAAATGCAAACTGTTATTATAACATGTTATAACCTAAAAGTTACTAAAAGTTTTTACTAAATTTTTGGCTTTTATATGCTAATTTGTATAAACTATTATTTTAAACAGTAACATATTATAAGCTACTCACTTCAACAAAAATATCAGTAAATTCAAATGAAAAGAATATTTTACATGTAATCAAATGCTTTTACTACTTTATTTTCACTCTTAAGAAGTTTGATAATGATATCTTTAAATTCTGGGAGCAATAATTTATTTATAACCTTAAAAAATAGTTTTAACTTTATAAACCTGTTTCTCTTGTGCTTTATCAAAAGATGCAATCTGCATTTTTATAAGGCAATGCAAGTATTAATTTTTAGGGAGTCCCTTAATGCAATATGCACAGATAGAAGAATTATTTTTACAGAGGTTTCATCAAAAGGAAATATAACTCAAGTATGGCTACTCAAATTTTATTTTTCAAACTGCATGATTTGTTAAAGTCAAATATTTGGACATGATTTAGTCTATTAATGAAATTCCGTAATGTTTTCCTCAGTAATAATATATTACTGGGTAAGAGGAAAGTAATATCATCTAACACAAGATCAATCTCTTTTTTTTTCTTGGACAGAAAAAAAGCTTATAGCTCAATCGGGGACTTGCAGAATAAGTTTTCAATTACGTGAAAATTTTTGATACAGATATCTGTGCTGCCATGGTAATGGGAAGAATAAGAAAGAAGTATAAAGAAAAAGTATAGCTTGTGTTTAAAATTAATCAACAAAAGCTGCATTTAAGAAATATTTGAAACATTCTAGTTATGTGATGTTTCATGTAGAAAATATTTAACTCCTATATTCTTAAATATTTATGTTACAATGTAACTGACTAAGGGCCTGATTTGTCACCGAATTACATTTTGATGCGACCGAAATGTATTGCACATAAAAAGAACATATCTAGCTTGCAATATAAGAATCATTTATACCATAATATACGGGTTAGCACCTTTTTTTGTTCACGGGCCACATTCTGAGTGCGAAGGATACAAGGGGGGGGCCGTACCTTTTTAAAGTGGTTGCATTCACATTATAAAAAATAATAAATACGTTAAATAAAATAATGTGTGTGGCACTTGTATTCAATTCATTTATCGTGGTAAATTTAATTTTGTTAAGGTAAATTGAAATTATATATGTATATATATATATATATTTTATATATATATATATATTTGTATATATATATATATATATATATATTTGTATATATATATATATATATATATTTTGTATATATATGTATATATATATATATATGTATATATATATGTATATATATATATTTGTATATATATGTATATATATATATATATATGTATATATATATATGTATATATATATGTATATATATATGTATATATATATGTATATATATATGTATATATATATATATATATATATATATATATATATATATATATATATATATTTAATTAATTCAGTTAGAATCAG
Source organism: Trichonephila clavipes (assembly GCA_019973935.1). Taxonomy (NCBI): domain Eukaryota; kingdom Metazoa; phylum Arthropoda; class Arachnida; order Araneae; family Nephilidae; genus Trichonephila; species Trichonephila clavipes. The sequence continues at coordinate 26,801 of BMAU01007007.1, read as the reverse complement.
TTTAATGAAATAAATGTACTCTATCACACACATACTTTTCGACAATATTTTTTTAATTCATAAATGAGATTGCTTGTTGAAATCCTCCTCACAGCCTGCAAGTTAATGTCAGCCAACTTGCATCTGTATTTACTCTTTTTAATCATCACATAAGAAAGACTTTGATCACAAATGTATGTTGACTACAATATATATATATATATATATGTGTGTGTGTGTGTGTATATATATATATATATATTATATATATAAAAACAATTCCCGGAAAATATCTTTATTTATGGAAATTTCACAGCAGATTTTTAAAAGACAATGTCATAGAGCATTAAACCTTTCCTTTACGCCGTGATATGACTTCAAGTTAATAAGTTCAAGCTGTTGCTCCTTAGGGGCTGTTTCAATATCAGCAATTATAGAACAACATAGAAAATTGAATTTATGCTCAATTTTCTGTAAACTCTGAAATCTTGTGACCTCTAAACACTGTAGATTAGCTACTAGTAGAAACACTTTCAGATACTTTGTTTTCCTCATAATTAAAAATAAAAGACGAATATTTGAACTTTCGAGAAAGAAATTCCGGTTCAAAGCGGATTTTCTAATGCATTGGTGGACCGCATAAAAAAGTTCTTAGCGAGCCACATGTGGTCTGCGGGCTTCTAGTTGTCCACCCCTGCCATGTGATAAAATTGTATTGAAATTTATTGATATCTCTCCTAAAGAAGATTAAGAGAAAGAAAAAGGACTTCCAATTATGCTTACACTATAGATGTCGAATCATTATAATGCGTTGTATATGCAGTATAAAATATAAAGGAAATCAAAACCTTCATTATTCATCTACTGATAGAAATTCCATGTTCGAATGAAAAGAATTCATCGAATTTCGAACAAAATAATGGCTTTAGAATTCACATACTCATCCATTGACTATATTCATGTTTAAGCTTGAAACATACAAATAGAAGCATTCAAGACCATTAATCTTAACTTATCACATTCTAAGAAAACTCTTCGGAAATGTGGTTGTTAAAATTTCGTAAGTAACTTTGGAAATGGCATTATAAATAATGCTTCTGGGTGTTTTTTGAATGGTGCAACTGTATTTTAAAAAGAAATATGTTTACACTTTTATTTTAATAACGTTTATTGTTAAATTTAAGTGGATCATAAGCCCAGTGGACGAGTGGTAGCTTATCACGCTCCCACACCACAAGTCCGGGTTCTATTCCCGGGCTCGGCAAGGTCGACTTTGTCATTCATCTCTACTGCAGTGGGTCAAAAAATGAATACCAATCTTTTTGGGGGCTTAAACACTAGGGGTTTCGCTTCCGATTGACCACTTGATACGGGCATCTGTTCATGCACCTCAGAGCCCAATGGTCAAGTAGATGAGCACGCTAGGCCCTGACTCTCATGGGCTGTTGCGCCACTGAGATTTGTTTTCATAGTCACACCCAAAACTATAAAGTAGAGTAAAATATACAGGTTTTTAAAATAGTGATTCAACTATTGTTATCCAAAAAATTTATAAAACGTACTCTTTAAATGTAAATAGTTTAAAATTTCAGTCACCTACACATATATTCTTGGAAATATCTGAGCTGCTATTTGCACATCAAATTTCCCTACCTAGGGCATAAAAATTATTTCTCACATGAAATTTCCCTACCTAGGGAACTAGAGGAGTAGTTCGGTAAAACGACCAATAGTCGTATTATTTAATGACATTAAGTAGAATCAGAACTCAAATATTACTTCTCAATTACAAGGCTACAGTGAATCCATAAATACAATCAGGAACATTGAAAATAGCGACCCAAGAAGAAAGCATCGGATTGAAATGAAATTTAATACACATAATGACACAGATGAGAGATTCACTTGATCTCAAAAACAAGACAATTAAACGAATAGAGAGTATGCAACGACACAAATGTTGGGCAACTTTAATAGCGGGTTGGGCCACCTCCAGCTGCAATACATGCCACCACACGGTCCAGCATTGAGTTGATTAGACACATTATGTTGTCCTGAGGCAGATGGGTTCACAAATCTTGAAAAGCCAACTCTAAATCATGTACAGAGTGACACGATGACATCTGCCGTTTTAGCTGATCCCACACGTGCTCTAGAGGGGATAAATCGGGGGAGCGGGCCGGCCATGGAAAGATCTGAAAATGACGTAAGAAGTCTTGAGCAACTCTTGCTGTATGCAGATGAGCATTATGTTGCTGGAAAATTGCCCCTGGGAGACCATTTAGGAAAGGTTGTACATGGGGTCGAAGAATATCATCAACCTAACGTTGGCTCGTTAAGGTTCGACGCATCACAATTAAAGTGGACCGGCTATCATAGGCCATGACCCCTTAGACCAGTGCTTCTCAAACTTTCAATGCTGGCGCCCCCTTTTCAATTTCAATTTTTATCGCGCCCCCCTTATACATTAATAATCCACTAAATGCAATAATAATGCACTTTGACGCTAAAGCTACAATACGAGATCTTAATTATAAACCATACAAATTAATAACATACGTATTAAATTTTGTATACTATTTTTAAGCAAAATAAATAAATAAATAAAAAAATAGGATAATTATTATGTTATTTTTCCTTTCTCTAATTTTTAAATTGAACGTATTGCAAAATGCGGTGACTGCTTAGAAGACAAAATATGGATACCTGCTAAATATAGAAAAATAACTCAGAGGGTCAATTTCTAATCATAAGCATTCCTTATAAAAACTTTGCTTTGCAAGACAAGCCCATGGAAGTCGTTAATACTTATTAAACTTGTTCTTAATTTAGTATTGATTAATTAGTTATAAAATACTCTGTGCACCACTGATACATTAAAAGTATACCGCCCGAAGTACCCGCTCTTTGCAGGAACTCATTTATAAGAAAATAAAACATTCTTGATACAATAGCTGTATTGTAAGGAAAGTAAAGCCAAGTGCGCGACAATGTTTACAAAAATGTAAAATGTTTTTTTTAAATGATTGCTCAAATTATAATTAGTTTTAAGCGAATTTTAATTTTAAGCCTCACGGAATTAGCATTTATAATTGATGTTAAATAATGAACAATAATATAAAATTCCGATAAAGAATTATTGTATTATTTTTAATATTTAAAACAAAAAGACTTTATGTTTCAACCTGGGAGCAGGCGCGCAATCGATACGGTCGAGCGGAGTTACTGAGTCACCCCAATCCTTTTTTTTTATAATTATTTTATTGTACACGATACAAATCGTTATTCCAGTGAATAATTTAATTAAGAGAAAGTTTACTACCTACTTTCAAGGACTTTTCAATTTTTCTTTGGTAACAAACAGTTTTGCTAGAATTAACAATTTCGTGATCTGTGTGTCCCGCGCGACCACTTCCGGGTAAAAAGTGTATTCTTTATGATAATGTATATGTTACTGCTAAAAACAATTGTTATGCTTTATATGTTTGAAAATACTCATCTTGGTCTAAGTCTTGGCCAAGTAATCCATCAAAGTGTGTGCTCTCCGTGGTTTTCCAAATATCGTAAAACTTTTTGCATGGAAAAAAGCGCAACAGAGGAATACATTACTTACAACTTCCTTAAATGAGAAATAAGAGAGGGGTCATAACTAAATGTACCAATAACTTACAAGGTCAAACAAATTACAGCTATAATGTGCAGTATTTCAAAAATAATGACAGTGATGAATTTTTTATGTTCCTAAATTTTTTCGATTCTGGATCTGGGATCTGTTTTTTCTCTGAAAGAGTAGAAAGTTAGGTTTAAAAAAGAAAATATAATAAAAACTCTCTTATCATGGGATTACAGCAAATTAAATAAAATATTTTTTATTTGGTCATTAGATCAAAGATAGCTAATTAAGAATTAAAGAAGATTTTTTATGACTTAATATCGCCTATAACTTATATCAGAGTAAAAGTGCATTTTTTATTATGTCTGAAAGTATTTTGTTTTAATTCATTCCAGTAAATAAATTATTTTTTAAATCTTTTATTTTCGATATGCTCGCGCCCCTCTCGCAAGGTTACCGCGCCCCCCCCGGGGGCGCGCCCCACAGTTTGAGAAACACTGCCTTAGACCATTACACCAGATGTTCGGGCAGTGTGACGTAGAACAGTGAGGGGGGAATTGTACCTCTCACCACACCCGTACACGGTTATCATCTGTCCTCAAAACAAACCGGGATTCATCACTAAACACAACCTTTTGCCAATCTGTGACATTCCACATTGTTCTGGCTTGGCACCATTGTAGACGCAGTGGCCGATGATCCTGTGTTAAAGGAAGTGAACGGAATTGGCGCTTGGATTTAAGATTTGCTTCTGCAAGGTGTCTTGAAATTTTTTGTGGAACAATTGCTACGCCGACGTCTGCTCGTATTGTTGTACGAGTCACTGTGGGGTCCACAAGTGCTTGCCGCACGATCCTTCGATCCTCTCTCCTCGTGGTCTTCCTGGTCTCTCCAGACCCGGTTTTCCGCACGTGGGCACTTTATCGTGTCCACTGCTCCCAACAATTTCCAACGGTACACTCCGAACGATCCACCTGGCCAGCAACACGGCACGTCGACCAGCCAGCAGTTTTCATCCCTATGATCAGGCAACTCTCAAACTCGCTTAACTGTGAGAAATGTCTTCTAGCACGTTTACCTGGCATGTTTCGCTTACCAAAGTCTTCCTACAATCGGCGGGGTAATCGTCACATTTATGAATCTTCTTATGAATCTTATGAATTAGAAGGGAACTGGAATCTTGACAGATTCCTCCGTCCCTGATCTGGGCTAACATGTGATTGGCGTTGTTAGCATGGTTTGGGTGGAGAGGAGGTGTGGCCACTAGGAGGAGGGACCAATGGCGTGAAGGCGCAGGCCGTCTGCTGTGAAGGAGGCGAACTCCAGTTGGTTTGCAAGCTCAGGACTTTGGAAATTAGAAAACTATTGCTATTAAATTTAAATATTGAAATTAAGGTGCTCGTAAGAAAGAAAATTTAAATCATGGAAATAAAACATGTATTTTATCAGTGACAAGCTGAGAATAAATTAAAAATTTAATCCCAGAGTGCTTCTAATAGCATACATGCTTGTTTTTTAAAATCACTGGTTTTTTTGAGATCTGGAATAATTTGTTTCAATTTAGGGAATTGTTTAAAAATATTAGATACTATTTTGAATAAACTAATGATATCTTGGAAGTCTGATGAATTAGTTTCATCAGTGAGGGGGGTAGTAGCGTGACTTTGTCTTTCCGGATTGTTATTTTTGGTGTTTGAGGTTTGGGGATCGTTGTTTTTAGGTTTTCCAGCAACCATGTTGGCGAAGGAAATTCCTTCGACTACATTGTTGCTAGTGAATGCTTTTTTATTTCTATTCGTTATTGGATTGCCATTTTTGGGTTTGGGGAACTTGGGACATTTAGTGTAGCAGGCAGTATGCCCGTACACTTCGCAGTTTATGCAGTAAGGATTTTCCTGTCTTTCTTTTATGTTGCAGTCTTTTGTTAAGTGTGCTTTACCGCACTTAAGGCATCTGGGGGTCATATGGCAATTGGCTGCTGTGTGATAAAAGTCGTTGCAGTTGAAGCATTAGGTAGTTCCTTTAACGGAATACCCCTCAATCTTAACTTGCATGTGTCCGACGTGTTTTAGATCAAAAATGGTTAAGTTTTCTTTATTTCTGGTTAGAGTTACTAGGAAAAATGGCAGTGGGAGTTTGGTGCGCTTGGAAATTAATTGGTTACAGCTACAATCGCTGTAACCTTGGTGCTCTAGGTCATTAATTATTTCGTCGGGTATTTATGAATCTTCGAATTTGCGTTGGCTTATATAGCACCCACTTCCTGATTGTAGCGCCACCTTGGCGTGTATGAGCATGCGTATTGGCACAAAACTTGGATCATTTGCATATCACATTACACTGTACTTATTTGCAAAGTTTCGCGATTGTACTTAGCTTCTTTCTTGAGTCGCTATTTTCCATGTTCCTGAGTGCACTTCTTTTATATTCTGAATTCATCGGTTATATCAAATTTGTCAAATTAAAAATAAAGTAGATATATCGGGGGAAATATAAAGAGTCCTTATGATTAAAAATGAAGCAATTTTTAATTGTTTACCTTTCGAAATCGTTAAAATCATTTTAAATCAAGAACCATGATAGTCAGGCTATTATAATGAAAAACCTTTCTAAAAAGGTAACCTTAAATAAAACATCAAATACTTAACTAGTTTAAACAGAACAAAATACAATTTCCTTTTTTTAAAATTTAAATATATTTCTTGTAAAAATGTATAAAGACAATTAAATTACAAATTTAAAAAATATTTTTAAAAACACAGTACACGTTTTGAATTCTTTATTTTTTATATATATATTTAAAAAAAGTGTTGTTTTTAAGTTTTGATATAGCTTAAGTAATTATTCGTAAAAGATCACACAGAGAAATAAGTTTTTCAATCCATTAAAGTTTGTTTTTCCTTTCATTCCACACAAGAATTGTTTAATTTATTTAATAATAAATTACATAATTCTTATATAATTCATTATTATGAATAATATTTAAAAAATAACAAAATTAGTGTTGTTTTAATTAAAGTTTTTTTAAACATTTCTATTTTACAAAAATTTTGTGTAAGCTCCCAATTTATGAAATACGTGTGCAGATATTAATTTAAAGAGACAAAAAAGATTAATTTCAAAACTGGAAAAAACTCCTACGTATAATTTTGAAATATAATTGTAAGAATTACTTATAATATTATTCCTCTTAGGTATTTAAAACACTTGAAATATTTAATTCAAGCCTCCATTAAGTTTGCACAACTTATTAATATTTATTTAGTCCCTAATTTTTCAATAAACCAAACACATTTTCTGAGAAAAATTGAAATGACTTTTTTTATGATCTTTTGTTAGTTTTTTCTTTTGTTAGTTTTATTTTAAACAGAATACATGTTTAAAATATATTATATGAAATACATTTCCTCTTTTTTATTTAATAATAATACTTGACAAGAAATAACATGTCTTCCATGTATATTAGAGCAGATCACGGTTACAGGGAGGAAAAAATTCTAATAATCAGAACCTATCCTTGCGAAAAAGAAGTTCTATGGAATGGAGATAAAAGAAAAACTAATTTTAAAAAAAGTAATTTCAAAATTTAATATTGCCACAAAAGTGGGGAATTTTCGAAAGAATGGAACCAGACTTTGGTGTCGTTAGATAATTTTGGACTATATAACAAGTAATATAAAAAAATTAAGTCAATTCCTACTTTGAATGGATGAATAGAAAGTATTTTATTATTGATTTAAAATTTGAATAAGATATATATATATATATATATATATATATGTGAGCAAATATGTATATAGGAAGAGAGTGAACTAATAGTAGGAATTGCAAAAAGAGCATGATTTGTCTGCATTGCTGTAACAATGCAAACCCGGTTTGGCTAGTTTCGCTCAAAAATAGGTTTTCGATGACAAATTTTGTATTTGTTTTAACAGTTACATTGTTACAATAGATATGAATCTAAGATGGCGTCAGAAATCGTTAAATATGAAACCATCATTGCTGTATATGTAATTCTTTAAATAATTAGTTTCAGTCAATTAATTTTAATTAATTAAAATTAAATATCGTACTTTTACCCACAACAATGGTGTATAGAAAATTTCAGATCAAATGAGGGATTTAAAGTGTGAGGGAAAAAAAAAAAACCTTTTCAAGTTTTGTCACAATTCGCCAAAATGGTTGCTAAGTCTCCAAAAATGATGCCAACGTGGCTGTACTTGTGAGTCTTTGAATAATTAGTTTAATCAATTAATTTTTATTAATTAAAATTATAAATCACTGTATTGTCATCCAAAATAATCATGTATATAAAAGTTCAGCTCAATTGAACGCTTTAAAATGTATTTTATTAACGGTTGAAAATTCCACCAAGATAAATAAATAAATAGAGAGTGTGGGCGAAGAGTAGGAATTGAAAAATGCAATTAATTTCTTACAATATAAATAACCAAAAAGTATGACTCTTGATATGTGAGTACTGTGTGCGTGTGCATAGAGAGATAGTGAGTAATAGTGCAATGCGCATAACAGCATTTCATAAACCACTATTTTCTCTCTTCACACTGTCGACTCAGTTGGATTCAAATTTCTTTCTTTGTTTCACTTGATCGTGTACTGTAGTTTAAACTGGGTAGGTTTTATTTAATTTAATAATAAAGAAGCTGTTAAATGTAACTGATGTTTTTTTTTTCTTACAACTATTTAGTATGTGGGTCCTCTTATTGCAATAAATGTTAAAAAGTAATAAAATGTCTGTTTTCCTTTAACAAAAATTACTTTGAATTTTTTATTTAAAAAAAGCTCAAATACCTAAGCTCAATTTCTTTTGTGGTCGTACTTAACATAAAAAATTTTCTATTTTATTTTGTCCTTCATCTATGTACCAGAGACAATTATTTCCTCAAAGGTAGGTTTTGAAATTCTGAAAAAAAACCCTATTCCACCACCTAATTCTAATCGATCTACTATAAAAAATAATAAATCTAAAGAAATTCTATTCAAAACTTTTGAAGTATTATACTTGCCTTAAAAATAAAAAAGTCATTCTAACCTTCAGCTCAAAAAGATTTACTCTTATTACAGTTCCTATGTAATGAGACACTTCCTGTTTACTAAAGTTGTGCAGTTTTTCTTAACCAAATTAGATTTGAAAAAAAATAGAGCTTTTAATAAGATTATTCATCACTGAATCTCAGTGCTTATCTATTTTGCTTGAATTCGAGAAGAGAAAATAAGAGAAAAATAATTTTTAAAAAAATGGAAAAAAATATTTTTAAGAAAACCTAATTCTCTTATTCTTCTCATTTGACATGGCTGGATGTTTTAAATTACATCTTTTCCAATACATAACTCCCTGTCCTTACCTATATAGAGGTGTTTAATGCAACTATTTTATTAAATAATTAATATATAATTTTATAAAATGATAAGATTCAGCAAAACAATTAAATAAATTTACTGAAATATGAAAAGGATGAAGGTTTTTGCAGCAAAAAAAATAACCATTTTTATAACAAATTAAATTTTATATTTTAAAAAAGCTATTCTAATGTTATATTTTAAAATAAATATAATTTGAAGATGTAGAGTATTAGGTAGTGCAATGGTTGAAATAAACCCATTTATTTCTCAGTTTTGTGACTAACATGATCTCAATAATGTTAAACATATTAAAAAATAACTTCTCTCTGATCTCAAGACACATCCTTTATTTAGAACTAAAATGGATGTTTTAAAAAGAAGTGAGAATCAAGTCATGAATGCTTTGAAGATTAATTTTCCAGTGCTTTCTATCCTAGAATCTAGTCACTGTACATATTTATTTATGTCTAAATGTTTATATGTATTGTATTTGTGCATATTGGTGCTATATTATGAAAAATGATGTTTGCATCATTTGTCTGAGAATTACATTATCAGATTTTATGAATGCATTTGACAAAAGGTATTTCTTAAAGATTGTTCTGAAATGTGATTCTATTCGTATTTCTCTCGTAATTTCTGTGAATAAATTGAAAAGAATGTTCCATTTTACCTACTCGATATATAAATGTAATACAATGTTTTATTGCACTTTTGATGATGAAAATAATTGTGTATGCTGTGTTTATTGTGAAAAATAAATGTATGTGTGTAATAAATGTACAAACGTTCCTTTTTTTCTATGTAAATAAAACTTTTTTTAATCTGATAAAAAACTAACTAAATAAAATGGATTAAACTACACAGAAAGCCACGCAGCTAATTGTAGTTTGTATTTTGGTGAGGTGGAAGCACTTAGTTTTTCCGAAACTTTGTCTCCTTTCATGACATTAAAGCGCTTTCAAATTGCCCTGTTTTTAACAAATAATATTTAAAATTTAAAGTATACAAAATTAACAAAAAGAAAGAATTAGTTTAATAAGAATAATGTGTGTGAGTTAATTATTTAATCTATTAAGGATCATAGTTTCTGCGAGTTTACTGAGAACTGGTAGTAGAAAGTTTGGAATATAATTTTCGGCAAGGGAGGTTCTTCACCAGTTTTTAACGATGTAGTTCCACAGGCACTTCGATAGAAATTAATACGTAGAATATTATTAGTAATGTTTGTAATTTTAATAATTCAGAACGGAGGTAGATTTCTTTAGTATTTTATTCGTGATACCATCTCTTCCTTGAGATTATTTTATTTAAATTTTGATATTTTCAATACGAAAAAACTGGCATGTTATATATAGAAGTTCGAGCGCAGGATCTATGCACATAATTTCTTGTAAGTTTAATCACATGTTATTTATTGCATAATGTTTTTGTCCAATATACATCATTTTGTTATCTGCATTTGTTCCTGTAGTAGCAACTTTAATGGCCCTAGTGTACATACGTATATATACATGCATACATATACATACACACACATATATATATATATACATATATATATATATTTATATATATATATATATACATATATATATATACATATATCTATCTATCAATATCTATATATATACACTCATTGCCGAAGCATTTGATCACCAAGAAAATTCGTCAAAATAAATCAAAATTTTATGTATGTAACTATTACTTTGATATAAGTAAGTGTTTAGAAAATCAAAGAAAAAGGATCATTCATTGCAGTAAAAAGTACAAATGAATGGAAGTTTTAGTATGTTGTATCCCTCTAGCGCGAATGTCTGATGCGATATGAGTGGGCATTGAGGCATACAAGTTCCATATGATGTCCTGAGACATCTTGTTCCACAGTTAGTGTTAACACGGATCCATCTGTCTCAACTCGCCGTCGTTCCAGTCAATTGTTCATTTTCAGAATGACATTGCTTAGAATTTTAATGTTGGATCTTAAGATGTACCCAATCAAAATTCAAATTGTACAAATACTGCTATCGCAAAACCACCACCAACGACTACAATACGCTATTCATTTTACGCAATAGCCATACAAATTGATTTTTAAATAATGTGTTGATGTTGTATGAGGCGCATTTCCATTTACATGGTTAAGTCCACAAACAAACCTGTAGATTTTGGGGCTCTGAAAATCCAAGGGCAACACACCAGCATCAGCTGCACCCATATAAACGTACTGTTGGGTGTGGTGTTATGGCCAATAGTGTTATCGGCCCATATTTATCCAAGAATAAGGATGGAACGCCGGAAACGATTTTTATAGAGCAATGAGTGAAAACATATTGTAGCCAATGGCAGAGCAGAATCCTAATTTGTGGTTTCAACAAGATGAAGCAGCTGCGCACACTACTAGGCAAACTATGGACCTACTGCGTGAAATTTTTGACGAACGTCTAATTTCAAAATATTCAGATTCCCCTTGGCCACATCATTCGCCACTTTTTTAATGGTGATATTTAAAAGACAAATAGTATGTTAATAAACCAGAGACTATCACACAACTGAAGCAGAATATTCGAGACGAAATACTGAGCCTTGAACCAGAAACACAATACGTGGTGTAATGGAAAAAGCGTTGAAAAGAGCCAATTTCTGTATCAAGAAAAATGATTGACATTTGTCTGATGTCGTATATATATATTTCACACGTAATTTTCATAAAATATATTTAATGTATAAAAAATTAATCGAAATAAATGATTATTACAAGAGATATCCGTGTTTAGTATAAGTAGGTCCGAATGTAGACATGATGCAGTTGAAGTAGGAAAGGAGCCAAAATGTTTCGAGAATCTGCCTTTGAAGATTTTTATTTGAATTAAAATATTGGATTACTACAGTTTTTCTCAAACTGTGGGGCGCGTCCCCCTTTGGGGCGCGTTAACCCTACCAAGGGGCGCGAGCATATCAAAAAGTTGAATATAAAAGATTTAAAAAATTATATATATATATATCAATTTACTAAAAGAAAAGCAAAACAAAATATAATCCGACATAATAAAAAAAATCACACTGACTCTGATATACTAAACTTAAAAAATGTATAAGTACGGCAGAATATTTAATAATAAATATCAATATTAAGTTAAGAACATGTTTAATAATATTTTCCCCCGTGACCTTATCATATACAAAATTGTATAAAAAATGTAATACTTGATAATTTATACGGTTTATATGTAAGGTCGTCTTGTAGCTTTAGCGTCAATGTATTATACATTATTACTGCATTCAAATCATTGTTTTTGTAGGGGAATGGGGCGCGAGGAAAATTATGATTGAAAACTGGGTCGCGAATATCGAAAGTTTGAGAACTGGATTACAATACTTAAAATAGGTACCCATTTAAGTGTTGAAATACGCATAATGTAAAATATGTTTACCATATGTTAAGTTTTGTTTATTAGAAGGGGAAAAGGAACTCGAATATATATATATATATATATATATATATATATATATATATATATATATATATAATTATGAAATATTGCTAATGTTACAAAAAATATGCCTTTCGGGCTTTCTGCACGAAAATAAGCATTTTTTAATTTGCAGGTTTTGATTTTTTTTCTTTGCTCTTAATACTACCAAACTAAGCAAATAAAAGGTATTTTTATCTTTGAAACTTGTTCTGCCGTTTATCTTACCCAGGCTACAGTTAATTTTTATGGGGTATAAAAATGAATTTTTTTCTTACCTTATCTTTCATTCGTTATTAAACATCGTCAGAAAATTATAATTTTTATGAAAACAATTTCCACTTAAGAGATTTTAAGCTTATAATTTCTGAGTGTTTGATAAAAAGATTTTGGAAACATCACTTTATCAGGTTCGTCGAAAAGAGATTTAAGGTTAGTCGGTAGGGCCTATACCGACAATGTTAAATTGAGCCATTTTAGGAACCTGTTTCTCAGAAGTTGTTGAATATAAAAACTTCAAATTTTTGCCTGTATAATAATTAGGCCTTTTTATTGAAATAACAGTAAAATGTTTCAAATATATTGCTTATTTTTTAAAAAAAAAATCATCGTAAAAGTATCGCTTTGAAATTTGTGAAAATTGTCATTTTTTTACGATAACTGCTTCTGAGCAAAATATTTTGGGAAAATCTCCAAGAAAATAGCTGTATTATATATAGTTACATATTTGTATGTGCAGTAAAAATTGCAAGTATATTGACTTTTTAGATTCTTTGAAAAAGGTACATGTAGTTTGAAAACAATCATTCTGAGATAATTGCATTTTATGTATAAAAAGGCACTTAATTACAAAAATAATTAATTACAACATGTATTTGTCCTATTTTATTAAACATTAGAATCTTCTTAATTTTTTAAACATAAAATAGGAAACAAAAAAGCCTTAAAATGTTCAGAAAATACATATATAGTAATTTTCAGTTTTTGTTCAATGAGATCTTTTTAGAAATTTGCATCAATTTTCACAAATTATGTAACAATCTGTAAAGAAGTTTTAGCTTCAATGGATTACAAATGTCAAATTTGACCTTATAACATCATAAATATGTAGTAAACATGTATCAATATGTAAAAGTCATGATTTGGGAATATGTGATTTTAAAATTTAACTATGGATTTGTATCTTTCCATGCAAACACAATTTCTAAAAAATTCAAAATTCAACATTTTCTCTAAACCGCACAAAAGATTTCAAAAAAAGTCAAAAATAAAAATGTTTTTATGTTTTTAAACATGAAATTTGTGTATATTTATGCATGCAACAAGCTTCTCGCAACGACAAAAAGCATTAAACATCTGACTTATAATTAGTTAGCTATTATTGAAAAACCTTTGAATATTAAAGATCAAAAACTTGTCTAAACAATAAATAAACAATAATATTTGCAATGAAGTGAAATATTTAAAACATATTGTTTAGTTTTCTCAAAAACATGTAACATAAAAATATCACTATGAATTTTTAAAAAAATTGACATTTTTTGTCACGATATATGGACTCCAGTCAAATATTTCGGGAAATTCCTCAAAAAACTCACAGAAATATATATAGTTACATATCAGTAACATGAGGGAAAAATTTTATGTACATTTATACCTTATATTCTGAGAAAAAGATGAATACAGTTTTAAAAACATCATTTTTGAAAAAATTGAATTTTTACTATAAAGTGCCATTTTATAACAAAAATCATGAATTACAGCATGTAATTTTCCCAATTTATTAAACATTAGCATCTTTGCAATTTATTTTGAATAAAATAGTAAACAAAAAAGTCTTCAATTGGCAAGAACAGCATTTTTCAGTTTTTTTAACGAGAAAACACATCAACATTTTCTCAAATACTGAATCAATTTTTAAACAATTTGTAGCTTTCATACATTACAGGTATCAAATTTGAACAGAAAGCATCATAAATATAAAGTGAAAATATATCAATATGATTTAAGTGTGAATTTGAGATGGTATTTAAAAATACCTGATTATACGACGTTTCTTAATTTTTCGTTAGGTTTTCGTAACATTATCATTAGGTCTTGTTGTTGCAGACAGTTTCTAAGTTTAAAACTTCAAAAGTTACTTTAAACTGGACAAATGATTTCTAAAACAGACAAAATAAAACTATTTCTATGTTCTTAAACATGACATTTATGTATTTTTATGTATGTAACAAACTTCTCGCAAAGATAACAAACATGACATTTAATGTATCATCTCATACCTTTTTCTCAGAAACTATTAAACATAAAGACTCAAATTTTTATTTATATTAATAAGACATTATATTTATACTGAAGTGAATTTTTTTATATAAAATAATTAATTTTTTCAAAGACAAACTTTTAGTTCACCGAACAATTATTATTATGAATTTATTAAAAATTGTAATTTTTTTTATGATAACTGCTTTATATTTAAATATTTTAGGAATATTTCAAAAATGTCACTTCAGTATACACAATTACATTTAAGAAACATACACACAGTAAATTGACACGATTTTAAAAATATAAATTTTAAACATGCATACAGTAAATTTACACAATTTAAAAAAATAAGTTTTTGAAAACAGAAATTTTTATAAAAAAATTTTACCTTTGTATTAAATTTAATCCAAATTTTTCCTAAATATCACATAATTGTAACTTCAAGTATTTTTGAAATATTTTTAGCGTTTTTCTAAGCTTTTTAAAGTTTTATTTAGTTATTATTACTAATTATATTTAAACTAAATTTAAAGTGAAGAACAGGTTTAAATTTAGGTAAAATCACTAAATATTAAATATAACATTCAAATTAAAACCACGCTTCCAAATTTAGCAGAAATTTTTTTTGCATATTTAACACAGTTAAATTTGCAGTTACTATGCAGGTATATATTGCGTATTAATAAAAATAAATTGAGGCTTTGCAACTTTGCTCCAGATTTAAAAAGACAATGTTTATATTTCTATCTGTCAAATGGGCGTGGTTCATAAGCTGATTATTTTTTAAAACTCATTTTAAAGTACTTCTAATTCATATAATGGTTTGCCTGTTATATCAATGGAAAGCTTCCGATTAGGGGTTTATAGAATTATCAAAATCTCAAAATCGATTTTTAAAAGGGGTCTACACTACTGACTGGTCTCAAATAAATGTTCTGTTGATTCTAAAGAAATCCCGATTTGATAAAATTTGATTTTAACTTTAAGAACTATCTAATCAAACAAAATGCTGCTATTCAGGTTTTAAAGAGAAGTTAAGAGTAAGAGATGCGTTAAATGTAACATTGTTTCCTATAAAGTATAGTTTTTTTCGGATTTCATAAATGAATGTTTAAAAAAATAATTCCTCAGTAAGAGAAATGTTTTGATATTGTATTAGTATAAATGTGTAGTTTCCAGGTACCTAACTGTGTATGAATTAAATTTAGAAATTTTTTTAATGGTTTTGGTCGACGATTGACTGACTTATTCTGTTATCAAAGTATTGGTGAGGAATATATTAATTTTAACAGCATACTTTTGAGTTTTACTGAATATCGAATTATATCAAGAAAACCCCCTCTAAAACAGTTATTGAGGAGTGCGAAGCTCAGAAATCGGCCAATGTATCTATTAAATATTTTCACTTAAATACACAGCTTTGACATATGTTTGCGTAATCCATCACAAAAAAATTTGAATCTTTGTTTGCAATGATTAGTTTTTACTATCAGTACTTTTTTAAAAAGTTAGATTTAATACGCATATTTTCTTGACTTTGAGGATTATATTAATCAACTTTTATTATACAACTCATAGACTGATCTTTCGTGCAAATTTTTTTCAATACTATCGTCTTCTAATTCATTTAGAAAAATTTGCATCATTTAATTCTATGCTTTTTACATCTAAATTTTTTTCTTAAAATAGTAATTGAACATCGTGATAGTTTATACCACACATATTATTCGCCACACATACTTGTATACATACATATAACTGAAGTATCATATTGTGACGAAGCCGGTCACTTCCCACTAATTACTACGGACCCTTGCCCTTGCCGACAAACCTGCGACATTCCAGACGTTTCCCTAATTGCTGGGAAGGAATTTCGGAACTGGGTCCTCGGCGTCAAAAAGAGACGCATTAACAATGTGTCTTCGTTTACCCCCGATTCCGGTAACGACAGCGCGTCCGAAAACATACAATGTGTACCCAGATATCGGCACCCATGGGGCTAGAGATGAAATGTGTCGATACCGACATGGTCGGCACAGGGACAACAGATCAAAGGAGTTGAGACCGACAGGGTAGCAGAAAAAAAATCAAGAGAGCCGAGTCTGACAGGAGCGGCAAAAGGACAAAACATCAGAGGATGATTAGGTGATGGATGGGATGAGAGAGAGAGTGGATATAAGGGGGATGAGAGAGTCCGAGAGAGGATGAATTGTGATTTGGAGGCTGCTGGTGAGAATCCCCTCGTAGTGATAGGGATTGAGTTTTTCTTTTTTGGAGAGAGCCGTTGTCTCCTCCCACGAAGGAACTAGATTTTTGAGGGAACCCTTGTGAGGTCCCTTCCACGAAAAAACGAGGGAAACCGCGAAGTCTGCGGAATCCGAACTGGGAAGAACCGGGAACGGTCTGAGTTCCAATCAGCGAGAGGAGTACCATAATCCACGAAGTAAGGCGGATTTGGAGCCAGCGAACTCTCCCGGCTCGGTGATGAACTACCGAGAGTGAATTACGACATTATTTTAGGCGAGGATGTGAGAGGAAACAGCTATATATGCTTTTGCTAATCCACTGTGCTAAAATATTTTCTGATTACGTATTGAAATAAATAGTTTTAACCCAAAACTGGGTGAAGTCATTACAATATTCTGTTTGAAGATTAATGAAACAAACACCATAAGACCAAGGCAATACTGAACACTTATAATGTGAAAAAGTGATAACAAAACTATTAAAATTCATTTTTAGCTTTTAATACTATATTAATCTCTATCAAAACACATTAAAAATGTCTTAGTATTTATGCATTTTTACTGTGTTCTGGGGTAGTTTCTGTTCTCTTTTATTCACAGTCATACAAACAAAAAACATAAACAATACTTCCAAGCTGTTTGATAATTTGATTTTTTTTTCTTTTGACAAACCCTCTCTTATTTTTATTTCAAACATTACCTTATCAAATGCGGAATGGCAGCATAGAGGAGGTTTGGCTGAATTTTCCAATCTGAAACCAGTAATATTCGTCTATAATTAAAAATCTGTTTCACCCATAAGATGGGCACTACTCCAGTTCATTCCCTATTGCACTATTATTTGTAGTTACTAACTGTTACAGTTACAAATAGGAAGAAAACGATTCTTGCAATTCGCACCCGTACGAAATTGACAGCAAAATTAGTCGATTTGAATCCTTGATTGAGAGGATTTCCCGCTAAATTTTTGATACATTGTTCTTAAATAATTGGATTTTTTAGGGCTAGAAGTGGGCCACTCAGAAACGCCTGGTGAACCACAGGTTGAGTACCACTGATCTATATCGTTTGCCGATACACAAAGTATAATACAAAATTCTACTCATGTTGCCAATATTCTACATTTAATATTCACAAATAAAGAATCAATAGTCCAACAATAGTTTTATGAAACTAGTAATGTGCACAAGTATTTTACATTCGTATGTGAGCATATTCATGCCAGTGATCTATAAAACAGATGCAACAGATTTCAATAATGTCAGATTAGATCGCTTGGATGACTTAATGGCATATTGTTTCCAGCGATGAACCTCGCTTTTGTTTAACTAGTGATACTTGATGATTAAGTGGTGACCTGAAGATCGAACCAATCGTATTGCAACTCTTGAGTGTCCTATGGTCCGTCAACGTGTTAACATAGATAAAAATGTCATTGACATGATTATTTGGCTCCTCTAAGTGTGCAACAGAGGCACGGAGATAACACAGTTAAGTTTTGCAGCCGATAGTATCTTTTTATCTTCAGTGCTACCGAAATAATTTTTCCGACAATTCAATACCCAGCAATCATCAACATTACAAGGAAACATTGTAACGTAATTGTACGCATCCTTGACGAGTAATATTTCCAGATCTCTTACCATAATATTTGTGGAAATACATTCGACTTCGCTTTCTTTATATGTTCCAATCTCAACCTTAGAACGAATTGTGTGTTATAGTTGAAAGATTATTTTTCTTCAGGACACCATCTACGTATTTATTTCTTTTATGTTTTAAAGAAATACTGTTTGCACAGCCACAGGTTTTACTTCTTACTGACTACCCTGTGTATTCAATCACTGTGATACATAATTTGTTTAAAAATTTTATCATATTAATTACATGTATTCTCTATATGTCAAACAATTTACATCAAACGACATCTAAGACTTTTACATACATACATACATATACACCATCGAGCCAATACATTTTGAACACCTCTACATTTTTCAATGAACTCCTCTGGATGACATGGAGGGCTAAGTTATTATAAGAGAATGGTATTTAACTCAACCGGAGAATGTAAGCTATCATTCTTGCTGTTATTTTTGCGAGTGAGGTGAAACTCGGCTGGTCTGAGGTAATTTGAAAAAGGACAGATTGTAATAGTCCAAAGAGAGACGTGGAACGATTATCTCTGAAGGAGCATAACTGGTTGCTTGGTTGTGTTCTGGTGTTTTTGGTGTTTGTGTAAAGTGGATACATAACAGAAACTAGAATTAGATACCTATCCGTTGGACGTCTATGTATCATCATAAAAAGGACGTTGGAAAATGCACTGCTTAGTAAAGCAAAATCTACGGCAGACAGTGGATCAGTTGACAACCCAATACGATGCAGGTCCAATTACAAAAGTTTCGGAACACACAGTTCAGAGGACACGGTTTGAAATGGGACTACACAGAAGGCGTCCCACTAGTTGGCCTCTGCTGACCAAGCGTCATTGCCATTCACGCCTAGCGTGGGCTCAGAAACATTGAAACTTGACCATAAATAAGTGAAGAGAGTTTCCTGTTTGGATGAATCACATCAGTAGTTGTGTCAGGGTGCGCCGTCTTTTCAAAGTCGAAAAGTTGCTCCCTCCCTGTACACGGACTGGCGATGTTGCTATTTTGCTTTGGAGAACATTATCATGGGTGGCTAGACCTTTAGCTCTGATAGAAGAGACTGTGAAAGTAGTAGACTATCGGAGCATAAATGTGGATCTGTTGCACTCCTATATTGCATCTGTTTTCCAATTGGAAGTGAGATCTTGAAGTTGGACAGCGTCACATTTTTCAAAGGGCGAGAATTGTGTTAGGAGGATTCGAGGAACATAAAGATGTATTCTAATAATTAATATCTTGACCACCTAACTCGGTGGTTCTTAATCTGATAGGACTAGTTTGGGTTTTCAGTGAAAAACAGCTCAGAGAACAAATATATTCATGTTCTCTGAGAAAGGTGGGCAAAATGTTGTGCAACGTGCTATTGAGAAGGTGTTCATAATGTTTTGACACTTCTGTGTGTATAAATACAAGACATCTCGTGGTAATTAATTTATAATTTACTTCCCTGGCGGGATATAACCACAACTTTATCTCGTAAAAAACTGCCACGTTAATGTTTCTAAAAAAAGACGACGCAATCTTTGCATCATCCACATATTCTGACCACTCGCTAAAGTCTTTACCGTTAACCATATGATTCTAAAAGATTCCAGTAGGGAAAACCTGTAAAAGCTGAGATCTCTAGAGCGAGCACATAATATTTTTTAAAAATATCTTAGATGTCACGTGTGGTTGTCTAAATATATGTGTTTTGCTGTGCTTAGAGATGTCGTTTCATGTTTGTGTAAAATATATGTACAACTAAAAAGTCCAAGCCTCCTCATTCTTTCAACCACTGCAATAATCTAATGAAAACAAACTCACCCAGCAAAATGTCTTTTATAAAAACGAATGGTGAAATTAAATTTTTCGTAGTGTTTTACGAAATTGTTTTTACTCTTGCATTTCTTTATTTTCGAACAAAAAAATTTTTTACTAATAAATAATTTTATGTCTGCAATTTCTCTGATTAAGAATGGAAAAAATAGTTAAACATTCCCTTTAATATTTTTCTTTATAATTTATAATAATTTGAATATTTAATTTAAACGTGTTTATTTGAAAAATGTGAAATGTTACATCTAAAACACCTAATATACTATAAAGTAAGGATAAAAAAAAGGAGGGAGTAAACTACTACAAATTTTATTGATAACATGATCTAAAAAAATTGATAGTATTCTTATACAATATTTAATGTAGATTATCGAATGTGTTAAGTTCTGAAAAAATAAATTATGGAATATGAAAAGCTTTTGTAACACATATGTTGGCCTTATATAAATATCAAATAGTATTTTTATTCGTGTTTCATAAAAGTACCTTAAGCTTTTTCCCCAAAATATTTCCCTTAAGAATAACTCACATTGTATAGCAATATATATTTTTACGAGTTGTACTTCTTTCCTTTTTTTTTTATCTTCTCACCCTGTATTTTACCATGTTCAAAAATCTGCATAGTAAACGCGGACTTATTTTTTGTTTCCATTAATCTTAGTTTAGAGTTATTTCAGCTTTTCTCATCGATTTTCTATCCGTTAAAAACACTCCAAACACTCGAAATTTCTGTGCAATATATGTATTCAATGGTACTTTAAAATACTTTGATTAATTATTTACTTACTCATGTTCTATTCAAATAAGGCGATTTAGGCATCGAACATAAAATACGTTAAAAAATAACGACAGAAAAACCCTACTTCAAACTTTCGTCCCAATGAAAAAGGAAGCTTTTCCCATCCATTAAAATTGAAAATTCTATTTATGCATAACAAATTTCTAATGAAATACATTTGTAACTTATATTATATTATAATAAAAATATTAAAACGATTTCTTTTCTTTATGTGCACTACCTAGATTGGGAATATTCTATTGTTCATGATGTTATAGGTTTTTTTTTTTTAAATAAATTAGTTTTCTAACGAAAAGCGTATCTTTTACCATCTGCGTAAATAAAAATTCAAAAGGAGAACCTTTCCAAAAAACACTTAACGCATGCAAGAGAATATTTTCCAGAAAAAAGAACTGAAAATAAATGGATAAATGTACTTAGATAAATAAAATAGGTAAGCAAATAAAGAGAGGGAATAATTAATCGATATAAAAGAATGTGTGTGTGTGTATAGTAAAAAGAATTTTAATTTTCTGAATATTTTCTTTCATTTTGAGAACGTCATATTTGCATTTTTAAGGCAGTAAGAAAAGAAGAAACGAACATTTCCAACAAACGTATTTTTAATCCTTATACTTTGTGAATAGTTTTATTTCAATAGCAACAAAAACTTTTAAATCAGAAAATCTTTCGGATTACTTTTTTCCCTATTTACTAGATATTTAATATTTATCAATGAATTTCCTCTGAATTAAATAATTTTTTCTCAATATTAAATAATTTGGAACCCAAATGGTTTTTGTGATTAGTACTTTTACAGCTTTATTTGAGAAAACAGGAGTAAAATTGCAAAATATTTCTAATATTAAAAAATATGCTTTTTGAGCTTTTGACCCAAATAATATATATTTTGAAGTAACATAATTAAATTTTTTTAAAAAAATCTCATATTGCAAACTTCACACTTAAAACAATTTCATTACGAAATTGGTGAGTTAAATTAATATAAAAAATTGACAAAAATAGCGAAATTTTGGCATTTTTTTCAATTTTTAGGTCAGATAAGCAAGCGAAAAATATTTTTATTTGAATATTTTTCGTTGTTTTTCGTTGTCTTAGGCAAATAGTAACTTTTCTACGGTACAAAAATGTGGAATTTTTTTCTTTCTACACAGTAAGCTTTTATTAAAAACTCCTCGAGCACAGAATTTTGTGAACATCAAACGAATAAAAAGGTTTCAGAATTTTGAGCAATGGGTTTGCTTGAGATTCTTCTAAAAAAATACCGGAAAAGAGTATTTCTTACATACTCGTAATTCGATGGCAAAAGAAACAAATATTAAAATATAAAACAATACTCCTACAAGAAAAGCACTTTTTCTCTCTGTGTGAGTCATCAAAAGAGATAAATATATAACCAAATAATAATCCTTTTTTAAAGCTTTTAAAGCGGTTTTACATAGTTCCATTGTATAATCCATTGTGTTATTTTTTTGCATTTTTTTTGTTTTAAAGTAGACTTCTTTTTTCCAATGTAATTGATATTTATCTTTGAAATATTATACAAGTTTTATTTTTTTTCGTAGGTAGTAATTTCCGGTTACTTTTCCCATTGTAAAATGTTTATCTATAAGACATTCGATATTACTAGTTTATATCAGCAAGGAATTTCTTGCAAATAGTAAAGCAAAGAAACTTTTCTTGAGGGAAAAATTCGCCTAAGAATTTAATATCACCCAGAAAACCGGAATTCATTTTTTTCTTTCTGTATTTATTATGTAACGTATGTCATTTTATTTGTAACATGTTTTTGTTCATAGAATTTAAGAAACATACATTTAGGTTTATTGATTGATATTTGATTAACATTGAATTTCGATGCATGATAACGAATCTCGTAATTATTTAATCAGTCAAGTAAAAAAGATAACTCCTCAGTTGCCACCCTACGCTCTAAACTTTCCCACCACACCAACGTAAGAATTTAGAGCCTTGATAGGCCTTAAGGTATCCGACTACGTTCGTAACCATGATTTAAAAAAAGCACATAAATAGATACTTTTCATGATTTTTGGTGTCACTTAGATTAGAATACTTGTATAAAATTGTTTTAAGGACATTTTGACAAAAAATTATTTAAATACAATATTTCGGTAAAAAATTAACTTAGAATAATCTTTTTTCCAAATGTTCTCTTTTTGTGAAAAAACGCTTCTATTATAATAATATTTTGCCTGTATATAGCTCAGACCTCTGTACAGAGGCTCAACTATGATTTTTGAAAAATTCACATTATTTTCAGAGTTAGAACCAATTGAAATAATTATTGGCGTTTTTTTCTTAAAATTTCTCCCCTCTGTTGTCGTAAAACATGGATAATACCAGTTCTAAGTTATATATTTCAAAAATTCTAGCTGAGCTTTGTTTGAGCTATATACAGGCAAAATATTATTATAATATAAGCATTTTTCACAAAAGGAAACTATTTTGAAAATGGGTCATTCTATGTTAATTTTTTTTGTCAAAATATTGTACTTAAATAATTTTTTATTGTAATATTATTCTTATATAAATTTTCTAATCTAAGTGACACTAAATATCATAAATAATATCCATTTATACGCTTTTGCAAAAAATCATGGTTCCGAACGCGTAGTCGGATATCTTAATGTGCAACAACTTCTTTACGGTGAGTCTTTAAATATGCATATGGTAAAAAAAGTCACCTAAGGGAAAAATGCTTTAACTAGTTTTTATTTGTTTATTTTTATTACTTTAATAATTAAAAAAGAAGTGAACCAAAAATCATTAGAATAGCAACTTACAATTAAATCAGTTATACAGATAGACTGACTTATTAATTTTAATATATTTATTTTAGGTCTAAAACATCGGTATGTTAATCAAACGAGAGTGAAGGACTAAACATTTCTTATTCAATACAACCAGTACGAGTTCCCATAACTAAGACATTTTAGAAAGTTTTATTTCGCAGATTTCTACATATTTGTTGCAAAGAACAATGTCACTCTTAAGCTCTTTCATAATCATTATGTCTTGCAATGAAAATTGAATTAAAATGATGTAATAATATAATAAATATAAAAATACTATACTTCTAAAATACAACACTTTTCTAAACTAAACTCTGTGGCAGAACAGCCCATAACGGCCAAGACCTACTGTGCCCATCTCAGTTTCCGTCATCTTGGGAGTTGAGGTCCGTGAGCAGATGTTACAGTCAGGTGGTCAGTCTGACGCAAATCGCTCAGTGTTTAGTTCCCAAACAAACTTCGTACTCATTTATCGACCCACAGTAGGAAGGAAAAGGTGAGTCGATCTTGCCCAGCCCGGGGGGTTGAAGCTCGGACCTGTGGTGTGGAACTGCGAAACGCTACCACTTGGTCACTGGGCATCCAAACCCTTTTCCTTTTATCATATCATACACACTGGCTTTTAACAATTACTTTTTACTACCTGAATTGGTTTAGCTGAATGCTTATTTTGGAAAATGCATACAATTATTGATGTTTACTGTTAATTATATTGTACGAAGACTTAATTTTGTAGTATTACTAAGTATCATAAGTTTAATATCAGATTTAACACTTAATAAGGATACATTTTAAAATAGTTGCATTAAATTGTTTATTCAATTCAAAAATTGATTTTAAATAATATATTAGTTTCATTGCACGTTTAAAAATTTCCAAATCGAAAAAATTATCAAAATACAATTTTTTTCAAATGACAGAACTTAAAAATCTTTTAACATTATACAATACTTAAGAAAAAGTCAACCACAGCAAATTACACAGATAATTGTCTGTAGTTATGTGCTCTGATTATTTTTGTGGTCACGACAGCAGAATGTTCACCATCATCAACATCATAACGTACTTGCAGTTGGTGTCGTTGCAGACGAGTTATTGACACAAGCCCTGATGTACCTGTCTCGTCGCGTAGCGGGACTGTTGCTCAGTAAAATGTTTACAGCCTAAAGTCCAAATGGTGGTATGAGAGTTTGAAACGGGAAGTTCCATTTTCGTTACTTGGCTATGATTCAAAATTACAAGGTCCGTCACCAAAAGCCTTCTTGGTGAGCGAAATGCTCATAAAATAAATTTGTGATTACTTTTTAAATTTTACTTTAGAGCTTTTCGCGGGAGCTTAATTTTTGAACATGTTCCTGTGATCTTCGTAGGGAGGGGGCGTAGTTAGATGGCCAGTGGAAGGAGTTGAGTGAAATATTTCAGTTCCCGCCCGTCTCAGTCTCAAGCATGCCGTTTTTGAGGCAGTAGCGTGCTTTTGCAGAGAAGGCTTATTTCTCTAACGATCGGTCGCTGATTGCAGTGCAACATGCCTTTCATCGTCACTTTGATATTCCTCTACGAAATCACGTTCTTAATTTGAAATATGTTTTAATGTGAAATAATGCTTACAGAGCAACAAGGAATGTCTCCACAGAAATGAAAGGACCTCCGAAGACCGTTAAAACACCTGGAAATGTGGAAGGTGTCCGTGTGTCAATTAAGACCGGTATGTGACAATGATCCAACAATTATTCTTATCCGCTCTCCACGAATGGATCTTAACAACGTATGGTTACAAGATAGGGATATGACTCACACTTCCAGTGTTTTCATGGGTATTTTAAGAGCAACCTTCCGCAAATGACTGATCTCCCTGCGAGTGGACGTAAACTGGCCTGCGTGCTCTCACCTGATTTATCCCCTCCTTATTACTTGTTGTGGTATTATCTCAAGTCCCTGGTTTACAAAGATCGCTCCAAGACCCTGTAAGATTTAAGGAACCACATCCAAGTAAAAATTGACAATATCATCGGTCGATATGCTTGAAAAAAATGACTGAAAAATTTCGAAATCGAATGCATCTGTGCATTGAAAATGGAGGGTAACATTTAACAGACATTATGTTTAAACCTGCTTAAATGCAAATTCATAATGTTGTGTGCAAGGCCTAAAATAACAATAAAGTCTTATAAAACATGTGTGTTTAATTGCGTTTTCAAAAAAGGAAGTTTCCACGCCACACTCAGTATAAGAGCAGAAATCATGATTTCGTAGAAGCTATTGTTTTTCATTGTCTCAGTGGAGAAATTCAAACTTTCGGCTGTTGTTTCGAAAAATGTCATGACAAAGGGATCTACCGGAATCCATAGCTTGTCACATTATCGAGAGAATTGAATCTGGGCAAACAAAAAGAAAGTGAAGAAAGGCTCACGGCATCCCCTTTTTTATTTTAAAGCACAGTGTCAAAGTTTCGAGATAGTTTTCTACATTACTTTGGTCACGTTCATTTTATACCGAATCAATTTATCACGTTTTCTTAACGAGCATGAATTCATTATCTTCTGTGATTGGATAATCATCAAGGATTTGTTTGAAAATAATATTCATAAGCCGAGCAAAAGCTATTTACTTACGAAAATTTGGAAATGAATCTGTAGATTCCTGAGGATCCGGGAAAAGTGTAATCACCATAAGTGCGAACGACACATACACAGTCTGTATTTGCAAGTTCAAGGGAAGAAAAGAAAGCAACAAGAAAAAGAAATTATTGTTTACGTCACGTTATATTATACAT